>JANPWX010000024.1:762287-807287 GCA_024734555.1 Trochalopteron elliotii | reverse complement strand
ATTGTTCTAACTGTATTAAAGGAATGGATTTTCCTTTCAGCTATTTCGGATGTGACTTTTATATATTGGCTTTGTAAATATTTTGTTTTTTGGTATCACAGGTTACCATTTTACTGTATGTTTCTGTACTACTAGCCAGACAGACTTCTCCTGGGTGATTTAAAAGCAGGAATACTCAAAGGTTATGAAGCTGGGTAAGACACCAGATTAAGAGCAGACTTTTGTTTAGTTTCCAAAACCTGATAGTTCTCTCTTATGACTTGTTTTTGGAGGGTGTACAGTCATACAGTTCATACGTAATCCTAAGTATTTCTCTACTTCTATTTTGTAAGAAAGACTCGCTGTGACTTTCACCCCTTTGTGTAGAGATGGAAGCAACCATTTCTAGTTCTGTAGATTGTTTACAAGATTCTGATAAAAATCCTGTCCTGTGACCTCATCCTTCAGGGTGCTCAGTAGCCCAGGCTGGGCTTGAGCCCTTGCCCCCCTGCTGTTTTCAAGTAGGAAGGCACTGATCTGGGGGAGAGCACATCAAGGCAGTTACTCTGCCAGTAATTTCAGAATAGATTTCTGTCCTTTTCAATGGAATTTTTGAATTCCAGGTATTTATTTCAGAGTTGTTTGTGGTTGTGCAAGGATGTGTGCATAACAATTACTTTATTTAGCAAACAAATTTTAAAACTTGTAACCTCGTTTTCTTTCTGTGATTAACTATTTTGATTTTCTTTGGCTCTTGGCCCTGTCAAGAATTAAGTGGGGAGACTTTTGAGCTACTAATTTTTGATCAATATGAAAAATATGCCTAGAACAGAACCATTTCAGTTGGCATTAACTATAAACAAGTTTCCACTGGTATTTGAACGTGTGACCATAAAATATTTCTGCTGGCATTTCCTTACTAGTTAGCAGCTGTTACCACAGTCTGCAAACATCTATTAAGTTAAGGAAGACATTTTTTAATATAGATTAATAGAAATGAGCTAGAAGATGATAGTTGTGCTGGTTTCTGTGCTGCTTACAACAGATAGACAAAAAATTTTCTAGGATACAGCTGCCTTTTGTTCTTAATTCAAAGACTGTATAAACAGACCAAATTTCAGTATGAATTTTAGACTTCAGCTGGAGTCCATAACTTACATTGAACATAGCTTAACACGTTTAATTTCAGACATAACTAACACTAATCAGATGGGGATTTTTGAAAACAATTTATTCCATTTCGATGGAATTTCCATTTTACTAGCTGTAATCTCAAATATGTAAATGGTAGCCAAAGCTGGATGTGATGTTTCAGTTAAGAGTATTTTTTTGCCCGTTGTTTCTTCTAGCATCTTCTTGCCAAATCTTCTGGAGTGCTTGTAATTTCCTCCGTACAGAGCCCAACAGGCTCATCAGCAGCAGAAGGTAAACATAATAGATGTGAGGAATTTCTGGAGATTTATGAGGTTTAGCTTTCTGAAACATACACTGTGTCTGGCAATCCTAGGATGTGGCCACATGTGGACTCTGCGAATTGAAAATGTTTTAAATGGGGCATCATTTAGCCCCCTGTTAGAAATAAAATTCAGGAACAAAAGATGCATTCTGCTAGGGCTTAAGTATCATTTCTGCCCTGCAACAGTGTGTTTTAGTTCAGAAGAATAATCATCAGGGAGGTTAAGCTTTTGTTAAAATGTCTATGAAATTTGACAAACAGATTAATGTCCCTGTTATTTAATAGATTAAACTTACTACCTACATTCACCCATATCTTTACAGTGAAAGATCAGAGATCATTAAATAGCAGCCTAGGAACATGAAGCTACTCTGTACTAAGGAGATTGGCATTATTGGGATTTAGTATCAAAAGCTTCAGAGCAAAATACATAAAAATACAAGCCTCATAACTGTACCTGTTATTGTCAACATTAATTTATTAAATTTTGCCATCTGTTTATGAAAATGTAATTGAAAAATTGCACTCCTACATTAGTTTATTGAGCTGATAAAAGAAGATTCATTAGCAAAGACAGAAATATGCCATCCTAATGATGACAATAATGTCACTGCATGTTAAAGTGTTCTTTTAACCTTTTTCAGTGGGCTTTCCTGATACTAATTAATCATCTTGGATGCTGTCAACATCTCAAGCACTAGAAGGATAGTTCCATTCCAGTCCAGGCATTTCTCTGCATCTCTTTCTTTCATATGTTTAGCTAGAAGAGTCTAGAAGAGCATTAACAGAACAGTAGAGAGAGGCCTCTTTTTCCTGCCCATTGTTCACCTGTAGTGTTGCCTGATGGAAGAGCTTGTGTCCATAAACCTAGGTTTTTCATGGCCTGTTTCATCCCTGTTCTCAAAGACTTGAATAAATGAAAGATGGGATCATATGGAGGTAAATATTGTCAAGAACATCACTTTAACCCTCATCGTTTTCCACAGTACACTAAAACAGAGGGGAAAGGTAGCCTTTAGTGAGAAGGATGGTTAAACAAAAGCTTCTATGAGTTCTGAGATGAATGACACTTGAAATGTTGCTCCTTTTTGCATTTTAAATCTAAAAACTTTGTATGGCTGCCTCATGCTTTTACTTCTGCTGAGTAATAATACTCTGGGATGCTTCCAACTGTAGCAACCTAATTAATAATATTGAAATGATAAACATTTACATATCAGTTTTTGGCCAATGGATGCTGGTTACAAAAGTTTTTGTGTATTGATTTCTTAGCACTTCTCCCCTTTCACTGTGAGTACAGTGAATTTGGGAGAATGAACATTTTTATCTCTCACCATTCATATGCATGCTTATAAAGTGCGTGGCATCTTAAAAACATTGCCAGTATTTTTTTGAGCTTCATTTGGAAGATAATATATTTCAAAGACGAGAGCATAAAATACCTAGATATCATTGGAAAACAACATTTAATTATTAATGAAACCAAGACATTGGCTTTGAATGAGAAGCGACTGCTCATTTACTGGAGATTTTACAGCAAAGGTAAATAATGAAATCTCCTTCCTAAGCTAACCTACATAGTGGTTTTGACTTAAAGGTTTTTTTTAACATGGAAAATACAAATAAACATTTTAACTCCCCTGCAAAATAGGAAAATAGTCTTGTGTTCGTGCAGGTTTTGTGTGCATTTGTCACAAGCAGCTATTGTGGAAGTGGGATTACTGCCTGACAATTTCATCACGTCTGTGAAAGTAATGTTTAGGAGGTGAAGTAATACAATGATGCTAATCCAGCTTTTTATAATCAGCCTCCTATGTATATAATATTTATGTTATTGTTGGTGCAGGGTTTTCTTTTCCTAGAAGCATTCCTTATCGGCTAGAATTCTTGTTTGACAAATGAGATTGGATTACCAAATCACAGCTGTATACACTGGTTGATGTATTGCTATAGGATTGATAATTCAGAAAAGCAATGTAGTATTTGGGGGTTAATTTTCTTTTCTTAGACACAAGAATCTAATGCTGCTTGCTAGATATTTTCTTCATTTTTGTTATCTAAATTTTACCAGGTTTAGACTAGTTATTGACTCAGTTAATGTAAAAAATGTTGATATGCTGTCAATATTAATGTAGATGTCAGACCAACACTAGTCCCTAATGTATGTAAGAGCAAGTATTTTTTACCTTGATACAGAAAGGCAGTCATGTGTGAGATTTAATATACATCCTAATCTATCTTGTCATTGGACTAGCCATGGGTGATGTGCTAATGTATGGGCAACCATTTTCTTTCTCTCTTCACACAATGGAATAGATACACATGAATGACAGCCAAGTCTCCACTCTGTAATTATTTGGAGGGCAGTTAGAACGTACAGAAGGAATACAGCAATACAGTAGTTTTAGTTACAGAGTTAAAGTCTGTGGCCTGTTTTTTTGTTGATTTGGGGTTTTTGGATTTTTTGTTTGTTTTTTTTTTTTTTTTAATTTTCCAAGGAACTATATGATCACTTATAATTTGGAATAAAACACACATACCCAGAAAAAGAAATCCCAAAACCAAAACAACCCCCCCTTCCACCCAACCCCAAGAAATGGCTAAACCTAAATAAGCTTCGTTACACGTAGGATTTCGAATTTCAGTTCCGAGTCCTTACACTCACAGACAAATATTTTTACATATTTGAGTGCATCCTTTATGCTGACATCAGCGTTTTGATTCAATTTTCTTGGCAAAATATATGTTTTATAATACAGAAGATTTGTCATCAAGTATTTCAAAAAAGTGAATAATCAAATGAGCTCTTTAATTAAATATTTCCTTTATATTCATTTTACTTTTCCATTTCTCCGTTGCTTTTTCAAATTTTGAACAGTTGTGGAAATACGGGATTGTGAATGTAAGTTGACACAATGTAAGATAAGCAAGCAAAAATTAATGTCCATAGTATGTCTCATCTTTGTGCACGTTGGCAAAACCAAAAACCTGAATATTGCCTTTTATATAAAAGACATTTTGATGAGATTGCAGTTTCCTTAAAAGCGAGTCCAAAATTACATATTTCTTAACGCAGCTTGAGTCAACAAATCTTTGAGTTCTCATATTAATTTATAATATAGCTTCCTTTTGTTCCTCTTTTCAAACTGTAAGAAACTGTCTTTATGCATTCAATCTGTCTTTGTGTGAGAGAAAATGAAAATGAGGCACACTGTCCAGATCATAAAGATAAGCAACCGCCTGCAATTTCAGCATTATTTTTTGCTATATATTTAAGGAGGGAGGGTACGTTTTCTCCTCTGTGGTTAGATGCTGTTATTTGTAGACTAAAACTATTGCTTTCCTGGTATCTTGCAGTGTCCCATTCAGAATTAAAATCACTATGCACATCTTCACTAACTCTAAATTGAGACTGGTATAATTTCAACAACGGAAATGGAGTGAAAAATTCTGCTCACAGTGCTTTATATGGAAATATTCCATTTAAGGAAAAAAAAAAAAGAGAGAATCCCAAAACATTCTATTTTTAGAATATATGTTATAATCCCCATAGTACTTTAGTTTCCTCTGAATAGTCTTCTTCTCTGAGAGTAGTAATATAAGGCTAAATTGTTACCTTATGTTTTCATAGGATAGGTTTGTGACCACTGACAGTTATAATTTACAATGATTACGGACATTAATATACTTGACTGTCACTTTTATTTTTATTTCAAATAGACTTTCAGTGGACTAGCAGTATGAGGAGTAGATTTTTTATCATCACGGAGTACTACAAAATTCCTATCAGTCTGTAGCTAAAGTGATGCACCAACACTTGCAGTCAACAGAAATTTGTGCCTTTGAGACAATCTTGTGTAGACTTGTAGATTGGGTCTGCCTGTCTCTGATCTATCCAGCTACTTGCTACATGACATGGGATCTGTATATTTGTTGAAATGGCTAAAAGCAAAGAAGGGTGGTTTCAGGTGCTTGAATATGCAAATAATTTCTGCTCGCTAAAGAGTTTATAATGGCTTCTGTGTCACTACTCATTCAGTTAAACATTATGTACATTTCAGTGTTTCTAGGTTTCTGAATTAGAAGTGTAAACTTTGGTGAGACACAAGTGATGTTGAAGTGGTGTGACAGGCAGTAGATGTGTTCTCACAAACTTACTGCTTTTGCAAGGTCAACATTTTCAAAATATCTATTCAACTTAATCATCAATCTTCCACCTTTTATAACTCAACTCCTGAAATCTATTGCCAGTTGAAATTTATGTCAGGGTTTAAATCTGAATTTCTTACCTGCAAATGCTCCCATCTCCTCTTGCTGTAGATTAGTGGAGTTACTGGTAGTATGTCAACATGCAGGTACTATGAAGATCTTGAGTTAAAAATATCTACAATAAATTATTAGAAAGCCTAAGAATATTGATTTGAAATTGAGCATAAATGCTAAGTTTTTCAGGAAGAATAGGGAATGGGTTCTTTGCTTGAATATAAGGTATGTATCTGTGTTTTAATTTTTTCTCTACTAGGAGTTCAAAAACACTCATGTAGAACACAAGACCACGCAAACCAGTTAATTTAGTATCTTTGCAACCTGTCATGTTAATATGTAAATACATGTGCATATGTATTTAGACAAATCTAAAAACATGCATTATTTACATACTGTAAGAGATTTTTTCTGAGCCATTACAGTCTATTATGTAAATATGTGTTTAAGGGGCATAATATTTTTTTTTTAATTTCTGATTTTTGACTTGATAGGTCATAATGGCTAGGATCCCTTACACAATACCTCATAATTTATTTCAGTGTGTATTATGGATGTTTCAATGATGTTAATATGAATTTGCATATAAAATATGCTTCAAGACATTACTGTACACATAAAGATTAATAATTCACGGATTTTAAATGGAAGAGAGAACATCAAAACTGATTAGTTTACATAAGGGTAAGATTCATCCTTTCTGTGGAAGACTAGCACAAAACCAAGGCATCATGTAAGCCTCACTTAAGCCCTCAAAATGCATCTTAAATGGATTTTAACTGGTGCATAGGCTTTGCTGTGGCAATTGGTGAAGTAGTGAATTTAATCTGGAAGAGAATAATGTGTTTCTAAATGCTTCCCACTTCTAGAAGTAAATTAGTAGCTCTTCTAGGAGCATTCAACTTCCAGCAGTCCCCAAGAAGTGAAATTCAGCTTAGGTGAAACATATAAAGTGCCTTTCTCTGTGAAGAATCCCATCTGTTTTGGGTCACATCTGCATCCTCAGCCGTGGAACAACACAGTACAGAGATGGCCGACCTACTTCAGAGGATATGGGTACATCTGCTATAGGGCAATTATTTAACCCAAATTTATATTCCAACTCATGCATATTTAGATACCAGCTCATATTCCATAATTAAATACTGAATTTAGCCATTCGGTGGATTCTGAGGTGCCCTCAAGATCATTATTATTCATGGAAACTGTGTTCATCTGGTTACTGAGATGAGATTAAATGTTTGGGTATGTTGACTTTCATTCAACAGATATGACTAAACACAGGCAGAAATTTAAAAAATGGGCTTGTATTTTTCTTTACCAGCTAATACTTATGGTTACAGAGCAGTGCTGGCACTACAAGATGGTTTTGTAATAGGAACCTGACGGCTGCCAGTAGCAGAGGCTGAGGGAATGAACAGAGGAAGAGGTCAAGCATATAGTCATGCTTCCCTGGCATAGCATCCCAGCTTCTGGCAAGTTTTCCAGACATCTAGTTTTCAGCAGACCAGGCTTAAGCTGTGAGCATGGGAGAACAAAGAATACCTACAGAGTTTAATAATGGAGAATGTCTCAGGAGGGACAGTAGGAAAAGGGAAAGTGTGACTTGGGCTCCAAAAGCTGCTGGGAATGGGGATGTCAGAGGAAAAATAGACATGTCTAGATAATTGTGAAATAGCAGAAATGTGGTTATTCTGGATCTGTGTTGGGTGCTGGTTGTTTTAAAATATTTTATCTAATGCTTTGTTTCTAAGCAATGTGTTTTGAAGCAGAACAGCTGTTTGTAGGGTATGTCTAGGCTCAGACTGCAAAAAGAGCTGCAGGGCCTAACTTGAGTCAGGCCTGTGGAACAATACTAGTTTATAAAACAGAAAATATGCAAAACACATTGCAGCCTCAGAGTAGGAGCTGTGTGGAGAGGTAGATGTACAGAGGGCTGTAAGATCCAAGAAATTCTTCACAAGTCCACATAAATCCCAGGAAACTCAAGGGTCCAATCCAAAAATGCCTTACAGATAAAGGCTTACATCCTTATGGCCAAATTCTTCCCTGCAGGAGTTACCCCTGCTCATTAGGAAGGGACCACTGTCTACACACTTTGAAAAAGAAGGCAGAAGTGGGGTTCAGCAAACCAGAGTGATAATTGCTCATGGGCATCATGGCACCACCTATCAAGGCCAGGGTCAGTTTGTAGCTAGTCCAGATGGAGTGCTCCAGAAGTGTCTACATGTCCTGGCTATGGAGTCTTCCTGTAGGACAAATTGTTCAAGAGAAGAGGAATTGATTTCAATGGATGTCTTCTAAACATAGTAAAAACCAAAACAAATCTGAACTACCCTAAACCTGGGTCATGGACTGGTCAAAATTAATTGTTTAATTAGAATCTATTGGCTAGGCAAAATATGGAGTCAAATTAAAGCTAGTTGACTTGTTTTGGATAGGTTTTTTGGTTGGTTGGATTTTTGTTGGGTTTTGTTGCTGTAGTTGTTACAGCAACCTGTTGAGTATATTAAATTCTAATGGGCCTTGTGGAGAAATGTCCTGATGGGAACAGAAACGTCTCTCCTAAATAGGCTCTGCCAGGCCCTCTTCAACAAGAAATATAAAACAGCATCCTGATTTCATGTCATGCAGTCTTTAAATACATTGCTGAACTAAGGTCTGGGCTGTGTAAGAAGAATCCATGCAGAAGAAACTATTTCTTAAACTGTCTCTGTCAGATGACACATGACACACTGAGACAAACTGAATTCCCTTAATTCACCCTATTTTTTTTTTCCCCTCTTGTATATGAGGCAGACCCATGGATTGAAATGACTGTCCTTCTGGCTTTATACATATAGAGATAGATTTATATAGATAAACGTCACCTTCAATATTTGTAATGGCAGCTCTACAATATCATTAAACATTATTTTTTCAAATTAGTTTAGAAGAGGTAGTAATATTGAGCAGTTGTACAAAAATAATTCAAATAAATCCTCTGGAACATATGGAGAGGAACTGATTGTAAAGCAAATTATTGTAAAGCAAAAATACTAAATAATATACATCATTTGGGGACAGAAATTGTGTTACCTATGCTCTGTGTGATAATAATTACTTCACGTTCATATTCTGAATGTTTACTAGTATATTTTACAGGAATTCATTACAGTGCTTGCTTGAAAACCTCTTTTTTGGTTACTATGGATCTCATTCCTTTTGACTTTCCAGGGAAAGACCAGATGTTACAATTCCCTGCGGTAGGCTAATTATTTGCTAATTTTTTATTATTTTAAAATACATCAAAGATATGGTTCAACTATGTAAGCCTTGAAAAAATTAGTGGAGTTTTTTGTTTTTTGATTTTTGTTTTTGCATTTTAAACATAATTTTGAAACATTCCTAAACAATTCTCTTTCTAGTTTGATTAAAAGAATCATATGAGCTTGGACTGAGACCTCACTACTCAACTTCTAGCCTGGAGCAAATTTCCTTAAAAAGCCTGAGAGAAGGGGGTTGAAGGGGATGGAGGAAAATGAAGGAAGGAGGGAGGGAAGCCTCAACAGTGGAAATGCTGACCAAACCTTAACTATAGCATTGTGAATGGTGATGCTATAATGCAATGCTAACAAGGACTCCTGAGATAAATACATCAATTAAAGGCTTGCAGGTGTGTCACTAGGG
Organism: Trochalopteron elliotii; assembly: GCA_024734555.1. NCBI lineage: Eukaryota > Metazoa > Chordata > Aves > Passeriformes > Leiothrichidae > Trochalopteron > Trochalopteron elliotii. Next base: position 797,920 of record JANPWX010000024.1, on the reverse strand, counting down.
GTGGATGAAAAGAGGGAATGGAAAAGGATTTGTGCCAGCAGACCTTATGGTTTTGTTGTAATTAGTAATCTGTGCAGGTGTCTATTATGACTAACTGACAATAAATCTTGGTTTCTGTTTTGAATATTGCTTTTGTTTCCCAAGTTCCATGCCTGAAGGGGAGAAAGAAAATGACTAGAAGATTAATTACTGCAATGGTTACTCCCAACAAGATAAAATGGAAAGTAGTAATCTAGTGAATGAGATTAAATATTGTTGTTATTACTATTTTCATATTTTATTTTGATAACAGAAAAATGAAGGTAGTATAGACTGTGTGGGGGTATGTATGTACCTACTGATTTTTCCATAATGATGGAAAAATAAGTCTATGCTGTGAACAGACTTTCTTCAAGCTACATGCATATGGCAAATCTTTTTTCTTCAAAAAAAACCAATGGAAAGGTATTCAAACCTTCTACATTTGTGCAGTAACCTCTAATTCTAAGCCCAGTGATGAACTGTAAGTAAATTTTAACGTAGAGCCATGTTTTCCTTAGCCTCTCCATCTGCTCATTTTTGACACCCCTGTCATTAACTGTCATTTTCCTTTAAATATACAGTGAAGCTGAAAGGCCAGCTCTACATCACATCATTTCAGATTAGGGGCAGTTCCTTTGAGCTGAGCACTGTTTAGGTGTCAGAAAGAAGTCTCTGACCTCTCTCGTACCACACTGCCGCAGGGCCTTAATTAGTACTGACTCCAGCCATTACTGCAGAGAGGACAAAGGCGACCACATCATTTTTCTACTTAGGAAGTTAGCGTCTGACCTAATAACTTGTCCAGGCTCGCAGGACAGTGTAACGGCCGCACAATGGCAGTGGGGATTATTTGTCAGATTCTTTGCTCCTCTGAATGTAAGAAAATCAGGGAAGTTAGCTATTATATCCTTCAGTCTTGCACGAGCTGTTTTAGGCCTTCACTCTGTTGATTTGTCATGGAGAAAATGACAGAGAGAAAGGGAGTCAGGTATTCAGAGGAATAAAGAGTGTGATAACGAAGTGTAGAGTGGTTTTTGCCCTGACTAGAAGCATCTGATTATTTAAAATATCACTCATCTTTCAAGATCTGTTCTGGTGCTATTGACTTTCGTAGAATTTTATCACTTATTTAATGAAGAACAAACTCAAGTCTAGAGTCAAATAAGCTCCTTTTTTCTCTCTCCTTCTTCCTTTCTCTCACCCTTCTACATCCCATCCCCCATCTCCAAGCAGAAATTCACTATCACATGAGAAGCATTTTACAGTGCTTTTGGCATAGCATTTTTGATCTATTTCACTGGAAATTGTACTCATTGCATCAGATGTCAGCATTATATAGTTCCACAGAATCTGCTTAATTTTCCTGTTTGTTTAGTAATGTTCCACTGAGAAAGCTTCATGCCAGAATACAACCATTTCTTAATCTAGAACTCTTTCTCTTATTTTATTTTATTTTTCTGTCTGAAATTATTCAAAGCAATTGGAATTGCTGTAAAAGTTGCACGGTCTCACATCACATTCCTTTATTATCAGCCAGTGTCACATGCTGCAGCACAGAAGCATGTTTTATGCTACTGCAGCAGAAATTGCTTTCACTATAAGTACATTTCAGAGAGTTGGCAAGATGATCTAAAACTTGCAGCAAGCTAAGACTCTGCTGATGATCAGTTTGCCAAGGTATAGGTATCATGAATACATAGTATTTTTGAAAGCTATTTAACCATAAACAATTTGTCTATTAGTTTGAGGCTTGAGATTTGTCCTTTTTCTGTAGACAAGAAGTAATTCTTCCTGCTTGTCTTACACCTCCCTCAAAGCAAAAAGAAAGAAAAGGAAAAATTTGGTTCTAATTCTGATACGCTTTTCCATGCAACTTGGTCTTTGTAATTTCAGTTCTAGTTAGGATTATTTTTACTGTAGTGACTTTGAGCCAGATCAGAGTCTCAGAAATACCTTAAAGTTACTGCATCTCCAAGGAAATCTCTTCTGAAGTGATCATGCAAAGGTAATTACAGTATTATCAAAGCTGAAAAATGTTGCATTAGTATTTCTTGTGCTCAAACAGCATTTAAAGCAATAGTGTGCATTTAAGTTCTTCAACAGGGCCCAAACTGAGCAAAATTATCAAGAGACTAGGCAAATTTCTATATAGAGCTGTAACATGGGATAAGACTGTTGGGGCCAAACACTTCAGTCTATGACAGTGTGATCAAGCATTATTTCATTTAGTCTGTGAGCTGAAATAATAGCCTATAAAGTGTTTCAGAGTAGTCCTTTGACTACATATCATATATTGCAATTTCCTTATTCTCTTTTAGATTACCCTCATACATTGATTTTTTTCTGAGTAGCAGGAAGGTGAACTTTACCTTTCTGAGCATAAATAACTCCAAATTCAGAAATGTTCATTTCACCAGAAAGTTGGAGCACAAAAGAGGTCTATATGAAGGAAGGGGCTTCTGACTTTCTGTGGATCTGTATGTCTACAGAAGTTTATTCTCCAGAAATGGGAACAGCATCTACTGGCAGCTATTTCAGCAATTTAGCTGATGCTTTTTTTGCCCTCCATTTGCTGAAGAACAATATCTGGTCTGTGATTCTATTCATAAGTTAGATTAAAATTTTAAAGGGCCACTGCCTAACAACTTGCACTTCTTAAGGCTTGACACTTTTATTACGAAAACCATCTTAAAATGAGAGTTGCTTGCCATCATTTTCCCATTGCACTGAAGCTCTCAAGAAGGGCAGATGGAGAAGAACCTCAATGCAGTGTAAAGGCTACATGAACTCAGGAGTCCCTTCCACTTGCCACAGAGCCAGTCCTGGGAGCATTGCAGGCAGCTACCTTCAGCTGTCATGGATGAATGGCAAAAAGGGAGATCTCATCTTCCCCTCTGTCATTTGTCTAATCAAGATTAAATACATTTTCAGATTATTGGCCACTTCACTGCCTCTCCCCACTGGTAGTAAGGCAAATGAGTTGCTCTAGCAGAGGGATATGAAACTGCCTGGACTGTGGATAGAGAGTAAGAAACTAGGGAATGTGGTGAATTTATACAGAGTTTCTTTCTCATTAGAGACTTCCTTTCTTTTGTGCTCTATGAGGAAGGCTAGAAGTTCTTCCCAGCTGGTTGATTTACCAGCTTTTAGGATTTGGATTCAGGGGATTGGAAGGTCACTATGGGGACCTTCCATGGGGAAAGGAATAATCAATATCATATTTGTTTTTATGCATACACAGTAAGGACTGTACACATGCAGAAGAATATACCTGGTTATTAATAAGTGAAGCCTTAACTGAGCTTAAAATAGCTGCTTTTACAATATTTTTTATGTTACTTGTGAATAATAGACATTTTCTAACTTCCAGGAGTTTGTGGGTTGTTTTTTTTAAAAAAGGCTGTTTGAGGCAAAAAAGTCCAGAAAGGAAGAACAATCAGAGACAAGGACTACTTTTTGAGAACATTAAAGTTTAGACACAAACTAAGAAAAGCACAAGAAATCAAAGTTGAGTTTGTCATGATATTTTTCTGTTTTTCACTTGTGCTCCTATTCACCTTCTCTTTTCTTTTTCCCTTTTTTTTTTTTGTTTTTGTTTTGTTTTGTTTTGGTTTTTTTTGGTTTTTTTTTGGTTTGTTTTTTTTTTTTTCTCCTTATGTGGTAGGATAAGGAGAGAGTGTCAAGCTTAGAATATTCTGGCTTTTTGTTGCTTTGAGTCATAACTTTACTGTTACTAAGACCTACCTCTTTGGCCTGTGAATAATAGTTTTTATATCCTGATGGTATAGTTAGAAAAATCAGATAGTTTTAAAGCATATTCAACCATCCTTTTTACTTACTTTTAATCAACTTGTTCTTCCCAACAAGGTATGGAATTGATAGCTGTTATTGATTGCTTGTAGCATTACCTAATCTTCACTAAATGTAGGAAGCTTTTCAGATTTAGAAAGGTGGCAGAAAATGTCTACTAATGATGCTGCTGGGAATTGAAGCTCAATACCATGGTCAGTATAAAAGTGATATAGCTATAAGAGGTATTTTATTATAGGCCCATTGTTTTTTATTAAATGCTCAAGGTGCTGTAATTTACAGATATTTTGAAGTTGCTTATGTTGTTATCAGCTGTTTCTGTATTTCATTTGTTTGAATTTACACCAAGAAAAACTTTTATTGAGGATAATTTGCTGAAACTTTGGAAAACTACAGAATGTAAGGAATAAAGTACTGTAATAATGTAAAAAAAAGGATGTCATTTATGCTTTCAATACAAAAGGGAAAATATAAGAATTCATTACTAAAACAGATATAAACGTGACCTTCACTGTAGTTCAGTAATTATCCTAGTCCACGGTATGGTGTTTGTATCATGATTTCCTTTATTTCCTCTTTGTTTTCATTTTTATCTGGGTACTTCACTGGTGAGTAATAGCTAAAGGGAACCCATTTATGCAAGGCGAGCATTCAGTTTGCAAGTGAATTTGCTTGTAGCTATTGCCACATTTGAACCTCACTAATGTATGTAAATTAAAAACTCTGGTATTTGGATCGCTCCTGTTTGAAATAAAAACAGAATCTGATCATTACAATCTGCAAGCCAGGTATTATCACTGGACTAGTGAGCCGCTGATGATAAATTGTACTGAATAGCTTGTGGATAGAATATTTTATCTCAGTTCTCTATCACACAGCACTGCATAAAATAAGAATGATTCATCAAGCATGAGAGCTGGTGGTTTATGAAATTCATTGCTCACGGCAAGTGTATTTTTTAAAATTCAAAAGACAAAGCAACTCACAAGGGTTATTTAGTAATCAGTGTGAATTACTTCTAGGTATAAGCCTTAGTGGAAAAAATTAAAAATACATTTGCTGTACAGGAAGCATTATTGCTGTAGGTGCTATAATTTAACTGCTTCTCATCTATACTTTTGTTTTATTGTGTGTATGTGTGTGTGTGTGTGTGTGTGTGTGTGTGTGTGTGTGTGTGACCATTTTGGATTCCAGTCCTCCTCCCCTTTATTTTTAAAAGTGAAACTGCATAATCAGTTGTAACAGGATTATTACATTGAACAAGTCTATTCTATGCTCTCAGCAGAAACATCTTCAGGGGCTTGTACACCTTAGGCTGCAGAGGATATTTTGTTTATTCAAAAAGACATGTAAAAGGAGAAGAGCAATATAAAGTCATCTTTTTTTCCTTTAGATTTACAGTAAGAATGTTTCATTTCTTCTTGTGTATTGATGTCCCAAGGCAATGTTCCAAATGAAAAGATAATAACTTATGAAGAAGTGTCAAAAACTAATTAAGTTTTGTAACTTGTTTTTCCTTCACATAAAGTATATTTTTCATCACACTGTCCAGTCACATGCTGGGATTTCTGCTAACATCATCACATGCCAGTCACACCAAATCTCAGTGGTTCTTCTACTCCTGTCATTATTTTCAGCATCAATTAATTTTCTTGTGACCTCGCCTTTAGAAAATGTAGCAGGGAATTATCAGTGCATGCTTTGTACAGTCTATTTGGAAGGCATTAGGCCACTGTGTGTATTTGAAAATGGAGTAGGCCAAACATTATATTTTCTCACCTGCAGGGTTGCCTAGTAACCTGAATTAAGGATTTTCACCAAGCCTTCAAGACAAATAGAAAAACTGTAAAGCAGGTTGACCCAGGTGGGAGACTCAGACCCACTCATGTAGATTAGCATTTTGAGTGGGGAAATACAAAGCACAGCTCCTCATTAACATTATTGTGGAAATAGTTTTTGTAATTAAAGCAGCCTATTTTCTTGGCAAGTGAAAAAAGCATGTGATGCATCGTATTTCACTATTGCTAAATTTGTGTTGTGAAATACACTTTGTTTTGCTTTTTGACATATTATTTGTTTGTGGAGTGTCAGAACTGAGCACTCGATGAAGGGATTGAGGAAATGTCTTTAAAATACGTAAATATCTCTTTGGCGGCATTCTCACTAAAAGCATGCACGCTCGCCTGTGTTGGGTAGCAGTTCACGTAGATATGTTCAGCTTTCATTTAATCACTTCAAGGAACTAAATTCCTTGTTTAATGTATTGCCATTGAAAAGAAAGATTAGTGTACTTTAGAGGTGGGGGTCATTCTTTGTAACGCTATTACAGCTTTGTCCTTGACATGCAAGATTCCTCCAGAAAAGGAAGAGGAGGGGGGGGAAGCTGGAAATTCTGCCTCAAAGGTACAAAGCAAAGAAGTAGCACAATTAGAATGTCGGCACATAGTGACAGTCCTCTGCAAATGATGGTGTCAGGCCACTGAGGGGCCGAGGGTGGCAGGAGTGACATTCACCCTAGCAAGATGGAAATAAATGCCCTGTTTGATAAAAGAAAACAGACAATTTATGTATACCCTGAAGAGTTAACAGCTAGTGAGCCATTCCTATGGGTCAAGTGCTGCATTTGCATTTTGATGGGATGTTATCAAGTAATTAATGCACCAGTCAGGATTTATTACCTCAGGAGTGAACTGAAAGGTTCATTACAAAATCGGTTTCACTTGAAGATAGGCATTTCCTCAGAGTTAGCTTTTGACATGTTGTTCCTAGCTCTCTCTGCCTGTGGCAGCAATGGTAGAAGGCCAGTGAGGTGAAATTCATTGCTTAATAAGGGCATTCACTTTGGGTATTCTTGTGATAATAAATGTATACATCAAGGCCGCACTGCCTTGTCAGTTTAATTGCTTCTTGTGCTCCTTAACAAGCCAATCTTAATCAGTCTGGACCATGTTATGAATAATTTAGGGATCAGCAGACTTCACGCTTAATAAGATATACTAGATTATAAAACTTAAGTGCACTGTTTATAGAAAGCACAGAAAACACTTTAAGTTTTTATTGGCAGCAAGGAAAAAAACCAAAACAAACCCAAACGTAGTGGTGAGGTTTTCTAACACTTGCATTTTGTGAGCAACAGCTGTGTGTCTCCGTGCTGAAACCCCCTCCACTTCTGTCAAAGGGCCACAGTTTGGCCTCTCTGTCCTCGTAAGCCTCCACCAGACATAATGGGAAATTTGAGCAGGCCATGAGATTAAAGCCCAGAATCTGTGGCCAACCAGCAACTGTCATTTTAGAAAGCATTCTTTTTATCTTTTTAAATGCAAAGCAGATCTTATTTTAAAACATTTTCTGATTGACAAAAATTACCTTTTTGTTGTTTGGTTGTTGACTGCCTACATGGATTTTAGTGCAGCTATTTAGATTTGAGATTGGGTTGTCAAACCTATATGAACAATAGGATTTTTAAATGTTTTTCCTTTGTTTAATGATAAAGGTGAAATATAGGATCGACTGTAAATCACTCATGCATAAAATGTGAATTATTAAAGTAAAATACTTTTTATTTATTAAGGTGATACAGAAATACATGAAAAAGTAACAGAAATAGTCTCCAGTCTCTGTGAGCCTGTTATGATTCCTCCATCTAATAAGTGTTGTTTGATTAAAACGGAACGTTTAACTTTTTTGTTTTAAAAGAATTCTTTGTCCTCCATTTTACCTCAACATTTGCAGGCTATAAGTTGTCCACAGAGTAATGCATCATTCAGTTTATGACATCTAATACAGGCCTACTGCAAGCATTAGAACCAGGTGCTTCAACAATTTTCCAGTCTGCTTGTAGCTGCTTCTGTTTGTTCTCTTGTAGCCTAGATAAGAAGGAAAGAAAGAAAGAAGGAAAGAAAAAAAACAACCTAACAAAGACCCGCAACATTTTTCATTATTTTCTTTTTTATTCCTTTCTGTTTAAGCCTTGACACATGCTGACAGCACTACGGTATCATTTGATGCCTGTGTAAACAATAGCTGCATGTATTTCTGAACACAGAACCTATTTATTAGTATAAATAGAGATGTAATTAAAGGCTATGCTTTCAGTCGTTAGATAATGTATTAAAATAATGTTATTGTTCAAATACATTTATGAATCAGGAAGATAGGTACCAGTAAATGAAAAAACAACTTCAAACCTATTTCCCAACCTATAGCTGGACTATCATACTCCTTTGTTCTTGTGCAGGTTAATAGAGATTGAGGAGATGGGCAGAGGAAAAGCAGTGCAATTTTCTGCTATTTAAGCTTGGCGAAATGGCACTCTTCAGGAAGCAGCAAAAAGTATGAAAGCGTAATAGGCATTTTAAAAGTAGAAGTCCATATAGCTGCTTGAGGGATCCTCAGATTTAGGCATGCATAGAATCACGAATGAGATAATCAGCATTGTGAAATTGAAACCTGTCTGCTGCCTGCTGCTGTTCTTCCCTCTTTCAGTGGAGTGATTTGTAACACTCATCTTCTTCAGGCAAGGCAGCCTTCAAGATTATCCAGAACTGTCAATAGTAATTGCCAAAGTATTTTATTACCTACAGAAAATCAAAGGAATTTTATAACCAACAGTTATCAAGTTTCAATACACGGTATAAAGAGAGCAATTTTAGTTGGAATACAATCGTGTTTGGCTTGCTTTTATGTTCTTGAGACAATTCCTGTGCAACCAACTACAACATTCACTGTATTTAAGCTGGAGGCAAGAATATGCATGTGTACTTGTAGTTTAAAAAAATTACATAATGCTTACAAGCTTCTGCAAGCAAGTGGTTTTTAATTGCCATGCAGACTATGCCTTAACTAATTACTTCTAAAAAGAATGAGGTTTCTGTAAAACTTGAGATGACATTTTGAAATTCTGACAGTAGATACAAGTTTAACTGGGGCATTCTCTGTCACGAGGTAAATAAAATGCCTGGAAATTGGCAAAATATGACACTGATTATAAATCTGAAAACATTAATGTTGCAGATCTTATTATAGCCTCTGAATATTACTGCTGTGTGAAGCACAGTTGTGATTGTCAGCCGTTCATTTAACACAATTCTGTTTTGCTACAGGGTCACCCGTGATTCAAAGCTTTTCAGATCCTTGGCTTCTCGCTCAGGCTATGCATGAGTGAGGACTGCATCTTCTGTTCAACAGTGCTTTTCTGAGCCGTGCATTTCACTTTCCTTCCCTGACACCAGGGAAAAGGAAAGTATGACTGTCTAAATGTTTGGTGGGAGAAAATTCTGTTTCTACTTTTGACAATGTATTTCCCCTCTAATTCATAATGTCAAGACTTCAATGGCACGGCTGTCTCTGTGAGTTCTTTTAAAAACAAATATACAAATTCACATATGAAAATTAAATTGGCATGGGGAAATGCCTTTTTTTAAGTTCCAAACCAGATAGGTGCACTTGTATTTTGAGTCATGTGCACAGGATTTTAGTCATGGCAACAAAAAGCAGGTGTCATTTCTATTGAGGGGCTGCACTGAAAGAGAAATAAGCCATTAACAAATTTTATACTACTACAGCTATGAAGCCATGATTATAGCATAACAGAGAGCTCTCCTTTCAACTGTGTACCTCCTTACTCTTTCTCCATAAGCTTTTGTTTTTAAAAAAATACCTGTTAATTGAATTATTAATTGTTGTTGAAAAGGTAAAGTACTTTACCAAGAACCTTCTTTCATAGCACTGCAATATATGAAAAATTTAACAAAATGGTAATTAGGGGAGAGGTTATTTATATACTATTAAAATGCTGATGTAATTATCAGAGAGTTATTCAATTACACCGGATAATAGACATTTTTAATGTAAGGAAGATGGCTAGCCTGCTGGAATTTTGCTAATATGAGGAACCTGCCCTGGGTCCTATATTTTTTTCACTCTTATAATTTATACTAATTTGTTTATATTGTACAGTGTGTGAAACATGCCTTGCTACATTATTCCATGTAGTATTTCTGTATGGATTACAAAAGCGTGTTATATACATCAACCAAAATTCGGCAGATAGTTAAGCACATCAGAGGGAATGGTACTAATTTTTCCCTTTTGAAGAGAACTTCATTACTTCACCTGTACATCCTGAAAGGAGGAACATTTAGGCCTAACACAGAGTTAACAAAACAATCCCATTTCTTGTTTACTTAGAGCTGTGGGTTTGAACTGAATAATGGCAGGAGAAGCTGATATTTGTATTTTTGAGGGCCTGGAACTTTGTGTTTGAACTAGATGGGCGCAAATGCTATTCCCTTTAGTTCTCAGTTGTCTTAGTAGAGTATTGTCCCGTTGATAAATCTGGAATCGTCAAAAGCCAACATAGGCATGTTGCCACAGTAACATACTTATTAAAAGTATTGGGGTTTTTTGCTTGATTCATTTTAATTTACACTTTTCCACTCTGCTTGCATGTTTAAGCATTTTAGAAGTCTCATTAGTTTGTTTATTATAAGGAAGGAATCTAGATTGTACAAAGGAAGCACATACTCTATTATTCCAGATACTAAATAGCTTGAGAAATGACTAGTGTTTGTTTTTCTAATCAGATATATGATTGTGGAAACTGTCATGGTGTAATGGTGGTATGGATATGTGGCTATAATACCATTTTCTCAGAAGAGGAATGAATTGTCTCTGATTCTAAGCTGATTGAAGTATTGGCATTCAAAGAATCAGAGCATAGGAACAAAAGAATCTGTCTGTGAAAAGCTGTACTACATCTTATATTAACCTAAAATGTCTGGCAATAAAATTGAGTCTTTTTAAATTTTTTTTTACTTTAAAAAAAATCCAGAATGCTTGTTGTTGGAAGTTTTAAAACAGAGGAAAATGCAGAACAGGATATTTTTAGATCATAGTTCAGATTCAGTTTTCTGTTAGGACACAGAATCTGAAAATGCTCCAGCTAAATTCAGCTTAGCAGTAGCACAAATCTATTAAATTTAACAGAGCTAGTCTTAATTGTCACTAGTTTGTATGAGAAAACTGTAATTGTCACTCATTACCATAGAGAAATAAATTGCATTTCTGTCTTAAGTCTTTGTTTGTTTAAACCCTGTATGGTTGCATTTAACGTTGGATTAGGTAGGGTAAGAGTTTACTGAGAAATTGCACAGCTGTATTTGAACAGAGCTGTACCTGATTCCCACCTCCTGTAGTGTGAGCAGTGGTAAGTGAACTGTTTCTGTGTTGTTCACTCACTCTGTCAGATCGAAACTCAGCTCAATAGCATTAAACTAGCTCCCATTTGAAAGATTTGTCTTACAAAACTCTGAAAACCGCTCTGAACATGCATACATTGATTTTGTAGCTGGAATCTCCTGAGCTTTGATGAAAAGGAGACTCCACATGCAGGTGAAAGAGGGTTTACCTCTTCAATATTAAAAAAGAGAAGATTAAGGATTTTTGTTCAGCTAAGGCTGAACTAATCAGTGACATGTGAAGGTAAGAGACCTGGCCTCATGCCTATAGTGTAATAATGTTATTTTCTTTAGTCGACCAACAAGTTCAAGTTTCTCCAGTAGCTGCCTCTGAGTAACTGTCTACCATTATTCCCATTTGCACAGGTAATTGAATATCCAGGGGTGCAGCAGTAAAGTTTTTTTTTTATTTTAGTCACTGAGAGGGAGGTATTTGTCATGTTCATGGCAGGAAATTTGCTCAAATTTTGTCCTGGAAAAGATGCAACTGTTATATCAAGTCACTGAACACCATCTGTATGATAGTATCATACAGATGATACTAGATGCTGAAGAGTTTGGTATTCATGGAGGAGATAAGGCATTTTTTTGTAATCAGAAGTTCAGTTTCCTTCCCTTAAATTCTATTAAAACATTAGAAAATGATTTTCACAAGCTTCCAGGTTTCGCTCTGAAGTAAAAGGTTCATTTAGGCTTCCAAGTTGGAGAACCTTTCTTTTTTGTCCTTGCTAAAGACATATTCTGCACAGTACTTGTGGTTATCATAGCACATATAACTATGTGAATTTTAGGGGAAGAAGAGTAGGGTGTCTTTAATTTGCACATGTCATCACTGAGAAGAGAATGTCACCACAATGTAATGCACAACATCCTGGGGAAAACAATAGTTTTTCAGCTTCTACTGTCTGATCTGGCTTTCTCTTGTATTCCCCTGTGGAAAGTCAGATAGCAAAAATGTTGCTTGAAATTGTGGCACAGGTAAGGCTCTGCAAGATATGGAGGGAGAGGGCAGTAATTGTTTGAACGAACTAGCTGTGAGATATCATAGCATGTTACAAATATATCTAAACTTAAGTCTTATCAGCCATGCTTTTGATCTGTAGTAAGAAATACAATAACAAAACTAAAATGAATGCTACAGAGACAGATAAAACTAGATAAGATGTTTTCAGAAATTAGATAACATTTATTTTTCATCATTTATAAGAATCACTTGTGCCTCTTAGGCATATGATGGTTGCATTCTTGCACAGCATGGTTTTTCTTCAGCAGATCTGCTCCCTTGCCATCCTTAAACTGAGGTCACACTCCAGAAGCACATGGAACTCCAAATAAAAGAGAGTAGCTTCTTAACCATATCTCATAGTTTTAAAACTAACAATGGCTTATCTGGAAAACTAATTATGGATGATGACTTAGCCTTTCTTCAGTCTGAACATAGAGCAGAGAGGACAAAAAAACAAGCTCTGAAATAACTCATGGGACTGGAGGATTATTTGTCTAACTTAGTGAAATTGTGAATAATATTCAAATCCTGCTGTAAAAATAATGTGCAAATACTGCTTAGTAAATTTGAGTTAAAACTCAAATGTATTTAATGACCGCATATATTCTTGAAAGTATTTAGTGCTTTTATTGACAGAGAAATATTTATTTTACTACAGCATTTCCAGTTTGACTTATGAGACTCAATAGCACATCTATAGGAATTCCAAATTGAGGAACTTAAAAGCAGTAATGATGAATTTAGGCCAGTTGCAATTTAAAGGAAGGTTGCTGACATTTTAGAATTACATGATTCTCTTGGAATTCATTTCATACTTTAATTCTGTTATACCAAGAAATGTTAGATGCAAGGGTAGAAGCTGAACTGGTAGCATTTTTTTTTTCTTAAGCCAATCCATAAAGATGTCCCTTCACCTCTTTGATGTGATAAGGAACTGGTAAATCAAAGTGAATCCTTATTCTGCATCTTGGGACAGAATACTGCTTAAGCCAATTGTTACTGTTCCGGAGTGTTTTAGACAGTGAACCATGCATCTCTCTCTGCACATCAGAGAAGATTGTAGCAGTCATTGTGCCACCTGCTATCACTTAATTAGTATAATCATGTAATTTCTAGTTGGAAATAATGGCATCATGCACTTTTTAGTAATTGTAACCGTCATAATATATTCCAAATTATGTTACACTAACATTATGTGATTTAGAAATATTAGGAGGGAGTATTTGCTTTGCATTTGTACACTGGTCTTTCTGATCTTGACTCTCACCCAGCAGCAAAAAGTCCATAACCAGTTTTCTGTTTTATTATGATCCTAAAGATATCACTGATTCATATCATAACTCTGCAAATGAGCCTTTGGTAAGTACAATTTAACCTTTAGTGGACAGAGAAAAGAAGAAATAATGGAAACAGCAGCTTCACATAATGTAAAACACACCCAGGCTTGAAAGAATTTGATCTTGTTCCTTAGTAAAATAATTTTTTAAAAAACAGAATGTTGGTCAATATGTATGTAAGTTATATTTTATATATGTTCTGTTTGTGGTTCTTGGTTTAAGGAATAATTTCAGTTGATCAGAATAGGGCTTAATGTTTAAACATTACTATACTGCGGCGGGTTTTTTTTGCTCCTGGAGATTTCATCACAGCAAATGAATAGGTAATAAATGAGTCAGTTTGGGGCTGCTTCATTTCACTGGACGGTTCTGGGCTATGAGGCTTCAAAAACAGAAAGAGAGAAAAAGAGAAAGAAATAGGCAATGACATGAAGGGATACAGGCAAACCTGAGCCACCGTCAGAGCTAACCCTCCCCCATTCCCAATGATACTGTCTGGCTAAGCAAAGCACTGCCACATATATATCAGGCAAGGTTATTACCACTCTGCTTTGTAAACATGCTATGCCTCCTGGACATCTTCTATTTTTATTTCATTTTTGTGTTATATCTTATATGTAAATCTAGGCTGGCGAGAGTCAGGAGGCATTCATAGCGTTGGGCCAAATTCATTCCAGATGCAGTTCCAGGTCTGTTGACTTCAATGAAATTACACCTGGGATGAATTTGGTCTATTATTAACTATAGAGATTACATGTCCAGCTTCCATAGTATACTAAAATAACCAGAATACATATAAATAATGAAGTAAGTAATTACAGTCCTGGTTTTAATTTGTGTTCCTAAATGTACTGATGCTTTTGCACATGTTTATAGTTACAGCTATGCTATTGTAGTATATTTTTGTTTAGTGCAAATATATTTGAGTTTTTCTTTACAATGGAGATACCCACAATGTTTACTTTCAGATGTCTCAGTAAGTCTTTCAAAATCCATATGATGGCTGATTGCATATAACAATATTAAATTATATTGGTCCTAAATATCATACAGAGAGAGAGAGAGAGAGAGAGAGAGAAGCATAGGCAGGACATCATGATACTGCCCCTTAAAATCATTCTGCAAACAATGAGCTTACCTTCCCATGGATTATATGTTAATCAATACACACAAATAGGTGATCTTGTCAGAGTTGATACGAGCCAATAGAACTGTTTCCTATCAATGCAAAAAATTTCATTCATTTTTATGTTCCCTGTCTCGAACAGTGCATAACAGGTCAGTTGACAGGAATTTGTGCCTGACCAAACCCAAAAGCTAGGCAGTATTTAAATGGACTCTTCCTTCATTAGGATATAAAAAGCAAAAGTATGACTTACCTCTGCATACATCTAATTCCGTTTGCTTCCCCTGTACGGTTTTGTGCATTCCTGCATCTTTCAGCATGGCACACTGTGAAGACCTGGTAAGCGAGTTAAAGTCAGATGACGCTAACGAATCCCAGCGCAAATGACTGAATCAATAGGAAACCAGCCACTGCTGTTTAAGTGTATCGATAAATGTACCTTTATTTTCTCTTGAATGGATAAGTGTCGCAGTTAAGAGTCCTATGGATCTCTTAATTGAAAGTTAATTTTAAATCAATAAAGAGAGTCATTTAAATATTGATCAGTCCTTTCTACACGAATTGTTAGCTGATTTTTTTTTTTTTGAAACAACTTTGTTTAAATGCAATCAATAGCCCACAATCAGTGCGTTCCATAAAAAATTGACAGATGTTCCCAAAATGCCTGCTAGGCATAATCTTATCTGTTTACATATGTAGCATAGATATTTCTGTTCTTTACAGATGTACCCAGGTATCTGTGGCAGAAATGTGATTTCCTTAAATACCAAACTGCACTACTAAAATGCATTTTTCCCCTTCTTTTTCAGTAAGGGGGTTTAAAATTAAAAAGGAAGAGTGCTTGGATTTCCTTTGATTCTACAAGTAATATTCATATTGTTTTACTAGTGCAGGCAGACTGCAAGAGAAGAATGACCTTGTTTTGCACATAGGGAAAAGAGAGATAAGCACTTATATGAAGCACATGTTCTCTGGAATTTGTGTGTCATAATCCATCAGATGTATTACTATATGCAAAACGATACCTAGCTCTTAATTATATAGACATTTATGTACACTTTGTGTATGCACATTGAATAGTAAGGACTTTTAGCTTTATTTCATAGATATGGTCTCTCTCCTCAGCAGCACATAGCAAGACTATTTTGTCTCAATTTGACAAAGCACAGAGTTGAGTTAAAAGGATACAAATTTCATTTCATGAGATTCACTGAGATTAACCTAAGAAAATAAACATAGCTACATGTGGCTTTCAACATTTCAGCAAATATGACACTCTTCTAAGATGCCTTCCCACAACACTTTCGGTAATTTGCCTGCAGTGGCCTGGTACAATTTAGTTTGTTACACCTGAAGTCAGGCTGGACACTTGGGTACAAGCAATATGAATTGAATTTTTCTCCTGTACCCTGTAATTAATTACAAAGTCATACTTTGATGTACACAGTTCTGAAGTCCTGAAGTTGGCCTTTAATATTATTTTCCTTATATTTCAATTTTCAAATCCAGTGCTTTTTAAAGGAGGTTTGTACTTCTAAGTAATTAAGCCCTTTTTGAAGTATGAGAACATAAAGGTGATTATAACAAATCACAAAATTACATATATATACAATTTGTCAAAATTAACATTTTTATTTTCAGTGATCTGACTTAAATTTAAAATAAAATTGACTGACAATTATTTTGACTGACATCTAACTGAAGAGTATTACCATAATGGTGTTTTGTAAGTGACAAAATAAAAATTAAGTCCTGTAATTAAAACTGTTTATGACACACAGTAATTTAAGGCAGAAAATAATAAACAATTTTTTTTAAGAGTATTGTCTAAGGAGAATAGGGGTTGCTTGGGGGAGAAAAAGTCTGACATGCAATATAATTTACTGTATTTTTGCTATTAATACAAATGCTTCCTGCTGTTCTGAAAATCCACTATTTCTTAATCCAGCATTATTGTCCTCTTAATGCAGCATTTCAAACCCATTTCGCTCCATTTTCTCTTAGAAAAGCCATATTAAAAAGGAAGATTAAAAAGAAAGAACCAGGTATCGTTGGTTCATATGCATATGGGTTCAGCATGTGAGGATGCTGTTTCTAGGACTGGCCTTAAGGTGTGACTGATAGATCTTATTTGTCTGATAGAGTTGACCAGGGAAATAGAGCTACAGCTGGTTACTTCATTAGGTCCTCTCATTGATTGAACCCTGCTGAAGTGATGCAGCAGGCTCCTGAGATAACTGCTGGTAATAGAACAAAATGAATTCTTATCACAGAGATTGGAAAGGCCATTAACCCTGGCCTCCAATGCTTTTCAGAGGTCACAGACAGGAAGCCAAGCGGTGACTGGGAAAACTCTTTTCTGTCTAACTACAGGTCATGTTAGAGGGGGTCTGTGACTTTTTTACCCTTCGGCTTCTGTACAGATGAAACTGTTACACTGGCAGATGTTAATAATCAGCTGTAAATAAATATTGAAAGCAGAAGAAGAAAAATGAGAAAGCACAGGAATTTTTTTCAATAAATATTTAATAAAAGAGCAATTGTTTCTGTGATATTTACTGCCAGTTCTGCTGTAGATTTTTGCCTAATACTGTTCCATATAAATTGAAAAAAGAAATATGTAGAGGCACTTAAAAACAGAAATTTAATATGGTTTTATATAAAAATACCTTTCCTTCCTTCCTTCAAAGATGAGAATTATAATTGCCTGCTGCCTGCCTGCTTGCCTTATTCAGCAAGCCTATCACCAGTTCATCTGTGAATTAGTGCAGGGCACTGTTTGCCTTTCACCTGGTTGAGAAGGGTATATATCTAAGTAACAGTCCTATAATTTACATTTAATGCAACCTTTCAATTGACCAAGAGCCCACAACCTAAGCCCCCATCTCACAGCTGAGGACTTTCCCACATTTGTCAAGTCAGTGCCACTCCAGCATCAGCCAGGAGAAATCATCCATTTAAAGCCTGGAGCTGCACATGACAATTTTCCTATTGCTTATGAGAAATCCAGCCATGGCAGAGGTAGCTCTGTGTTTTACTTTTTTTGACTCTTGCTTTCAGCAGCAGTGTTTTATTATGCACATGGATTAAAAAAAAAATATAGTGGGATGCATCTTATAAAATTAAATGGAACATTTTCTCTTTATTACTGACATATTTAAGGCTATGCAGATATGTGTTGTAGGTTGATTTTAGCAGTATGTTGGTGGCTTCTATCCTTGTGATTGTGATTTAATTTCAATGTCTGTGGTCATGTGGTATTCTCTGCTGGAGCCAATCTTTCACAAGGAGCAAGTTCATTTAAATGTAAATGGGGTCCTGTGGACGGAAAAACTACATACTTCATGTCTTCAGCGACCCACCCAAGCATTTGGTTTGGCCTTCCATGCATAAATAATAACAAGAAGGTATGCTGTCATTGCCTTGCTTGAAACACCAGAAGTGGTTTGGCACAGCAAAAACCCCAAGCACTAAAAAGAGATTGGTTTGGATAAACTTGCAGTTCAGATCCCCATCCTGATTAAACAGTGTAAAAAAAAAAAAAAAAAGAGAAAGGGAAAAAAAGTAAGAGAGAGAGTTATGGAGTTATTTTGAGTTGTGAATTACAGGAACAGCTGAAAACCAACTCAGGCTAAGAACATACTATACCTAAAAATACTCTGAAGTAGCAGAAAGCTTGTCATTTTGTTAACTTGAATGGATTTTTGCTCTTAATTGTTTGTAGCAATTTGCAAGAGTGGGATGTGAATGTGGTATAAGTGGCAATATAATTAGCATTAATTTAGCATAAAAATGCAAACCTACATTTTCTAAGTAGTTACCTTCCCTTCCACTAAAACATGGAAATATATTACATAACTCTAAAGTATGTGTGGCTTTTTTCAAGGTGTTATTAAATATGACAAAATGGAATGCCTTTTCTTTTTTACTGCTGTTTATAAGGAGATACGAAGGATTGCACAACTTCTTTTTAATCAAAATCTTTGTGGTGTGTATATATTTCCACACTGCTAAACTCATGTGTTGACTTTTCAAAGGAATACTCCAGGTGTATTTCAACAGAACTGAAAAATCTCTCTTAGAAATTGCCTTTCCTACCAAGCAAACTCATAAACAGGTTTTTATCTGTGTGGATGAATAGATATATTTTCAGGATTACTTCATTAAGTGCACACTTTTATTTTCTGTGTGGATGAATAGGTACATTTTCAGGATTATTTCATTAAGTGCACACTTTTATTTATCTCATTTATTAAGAATGTTATGTTCTGTTGCAGATGTTTCAGGGCATGACACATGGGCCTGGAATCTCAGTGTGTGATACCTTTGGTGAAACTCACTTATGAAACATCCAGACTTCCAGTTAGTTGTGCTCTGCACTAGGAACTTAGCAGAATTTTGACTTTGTTCCAGACCTGTAATAAAAGACTGGTATTTACTGTTTTCATAGATTTCTGAATAATATTTGATAAGCTTTCCTCTCCTTTTTATAAAGTGGCATTAGTTCAAGACGAGCTAGATTTAAGAAGTACAAGATTTGCTATCCAGGGTAAGAAACAGGATGTTAGTGTTTGTGTTACTCAGCTATATTAGGTGTAGCTGTGAATCAAATAATTTTATCCAGGAAGCTTCAAAACCTAAAATGTGCATCTGTTGGTCTCTCTTCCCTTATTTCATTGAGCTGGTTAAGTAACAATAGTCAAAGCTGTATGTTCAGTTTTTCTGAAGATTCTAATGAAATAAATGTGTTACAGGTACAAATAATGATGAGCAAATAGGTATTTTTCAATCATATTATTCACCATTAGGGGATATATACATGTTGTGCTGATATTTCGTTATTTGGTTACATTCCATACCAACTGATTTCCACAGAATCTCTTAAGTTTTCTAGATGTGTTTGCTGACAGCCCTATAGTGTCAGAGTGTTTTAATTAAAAAAAAAAAAAGATAATAAAGCTCAAATACTGTCATGACAAATCTGAAGTTCCAACCTACTTCTACTATCAGCAACCTCAGCAACACACCTGATATCTGAAAAACAATGCTATTAGTTGCAATGTGGGCAATACGGGATTTTCGTTTTGTTTAGAATGTGTAAAATTATTTTCCCAAGTGCTTTTTGTTTGAGCTTGTAATTTGCAAAACATACAAAATTATTGGAGACAGAAGTCCACTTCCTAATTCACTAGGCTAAAGGAACAGACTTGAGAAAGCAGTGCAAATGTCAAGCACTTCGTGAGAGAGAGCAAATCCAAGGGTGGGTGGTGATAATCTAGGCACATTTGCAGAAGTGGCATAGCAATTGTGATATAGAAAATAATCTAAAGACCATTAATAGACTAAGAGCCATTACCCTTCTTTTAGAAAATATTAGGTTTCTTACATAATGATAAGCTATGGCAGAGAGTATCACCACATTGATTAATTTTAAGGCAAGTTAGAATTCGAAGGGTCTTTGAAAAAAGCCTTTGAAAAAAAGGATCTCTGAAAATGAGTTAATATGGTTCAATCAAAACAGCAGTATAGCATTTCATGGATATTGTGAAAAGTATGAGCATCCTTAATTTAGTCACTTTTATTAAAAAAAAAATTAAATGGGATCCCCTTTATGTGATTGGAAAGATGCTTGAGAATGGGAAAAAAAAAAAATTAAGCCTTTGCTCAGCAAGGACGAAGGCAAATTCTTTCTCCAGAAAGTTGGTCATAGCTTTTTTAATGCAAATAGTGAACTACGAAAGGTGGCATCTTCCTGAAACGTAAATTTTACTCCGCATATCTTGAAGTAAGATATCTGACTAAAGCACCCCAAGGGCAAAAAATTCCTCATTGCTCCCAGAAGCCAAACAATCTGTTAAAGGAATAAAATCCACCTGGCTTTCAACCATTTTCAGTTTGGGAGGTAATACACATGAAACTTCTTGAGGTCTAAATATTGAAGCATAAAACCTTAAATATGGGTGGAATGATAGAATTATTGATGTCTGGCCCAGGTCAGGAGATGGGGTCCAAGTTCCCAACTGGCTTCCAAGACAGTGATCTGGCTTTGGGTTTAAATTACTGTTTCTGGAAACTAAGAACTTGGTATGGCAGCTTCTCCAAAAACTGGCACAAACACAGGCACTACTGCTTTCCTGTGGCATTGAAGGTACATCCCATCATATTTTTTAGATTCTACAATAACAAATGGAATTTCTGGTTTTGTTTTCTTGCATTTGTAGGCTGTGTTAAATGTTACATACTTTTCTGCTGTCCATGTCCAATTTAATCAATATTACAAGTGCTCCCATGTGGTAGGCAGAACAGTGGCAATAAAGTGAAATTTCCACAGCTTTTACCCAGTGAAATTCTCTGAGGGCAAGATTCTTATAAACTTCACTTTGCTTCCTCTGTAATAGATTTAATAGCTCCATTCAGGAAGAAAGTCTGATGTGCATTCTCATTTTCAAAATGTAGATAGCAAACCAAGCTTTATTCTATTTCCAGCGCTTGAAGAACTTTGAAATTTTAATATTCTTTTACCATGAGTGTTGAGAAATATACTTGTCTCCAGAATTGCACCAATGTCCCAGTGTGACTCTGCACTTAAAAATGAGGGAGTTAAATGAGGTAAATTCCAGACATTCCCAGAAAGATTTTGAAACTGGTGTGATTTACATCAGTTTAAGGCCATTTGGAATATCTTATTCCACACCTAGGAATTGGTAATGTCCACTTTGAATGAACCAACTGCATTGGCTCTGTGCCACTGGGCATCCTTTTCATTTCAGAGCTTTCCTCCCAGCCATTTAAACCATCTTTTAGGCATCTGTGTGGTGCTGAAAACAACTTTATCAAAGCCTAAGATCTGGTCTTTAGTCCCAGAGTTCATTATAATAGTTTAGAACTTGTGTTGTGGGCTTGTTATTTTGGTGTCCTCTGTTACAAAGATTTACTGTATTGTCTTCTTCCTTGTACAATGCATCATTTGGGCTCAGCAGTCACTAGCAGAGTTCTGCTTCATTCTTCATGACTGATTATTTGTCGTATTAAATTCTACCCTAACAAAGAAAAGTCGTGAAGCACTGTAATCGAAAGAGATAGTGGAATGTTCACACTTCTTAGAAGATGTAGCACCAGTTCTAGCCTTTATTTATATGAAATTATTGTTTCTGTTGCTATTGTGCACTTTCAGTGAGAAATAAACAAACAGTAGGAGGAATATTAAATAAGGGGTTTAGAAAAATTAGGTTAGATGAAGAAACGATAAAAAAAGATTCAACACAATTCAAATGAAACAGCAGGGTTTAAATGATCCTGTACATCTATAAAGCTGTGTCTGTGGATTTGCTGTTACTTGGTAGGCCAACTGTTTTCATTTTATGTACCATAAAATTATTATAACTGCATTTCTACTTAAGCAAGGGTGGGGACTCTTTAAAATGGAACAGGCTGTGTACTGTTTTCTTAATCATAGGAGCCCTAGAATAATTATCAAACACTGTTTTCCACAGAGTTGATCTATAATTCATCTGAGGAAGAAAACATCTTCCCAATAAAAGATTTTTTTTGTCCTCAATTGTTCAAAGGTTTCTTTTTATTATTATCATTAACCCAATTATGAAATTTCACAACTTCTTCATTTCTCAGCTTTTTTTTCAACTGCTAGTAGCTGGAGGGGAAAAACATAGGTGGAGACATTCAGTAAAAGGGTTTTTACAAGGCTTACAGTTATTCTAAGTTACAGCCAAGGGAATTTAATTGGAGGAAGGGTTTTGGAGGGTAGCTTGTATTTTTTTACCATTTTTAGTATTTTCAATTCCATAATTCAAATCATAGGAGTGCATTAGAATTCCTGATATTTATAAAGAAGTCAAATTTGAATTATCAGTGAATTGATTACCTGGATTGTGGCTCAACCAGAGCCCACCTGCTGCCCACACCACTGGCTGCAGCCCATAGTTACAAAATACATGACACAAAATAAATATTGCTCCATCAGGTCTGCTGTGCTTACTGCAATTTAACACCATTTCTTCATTCCACTGGTTGCTGTTTACAAGTGGAAGTAAGAGAATTACTTCAAAAGTGAATGTACTAAATGTGCTCTTTTAGTGTAGTTTACATCTGGTTTGCTTTATTTAAATAACCCCACCCCTGTACTCTGGATAATTTTGAGTTGATTATAACATATTTGGGGTTGAGTTTTAGGTATTCTATTTGCTTAGGCTATATGTAATGGTGGTGGTGTTTTTAAAATTGTTTCTTCTTCTTTTTTTTCCCCAGAACTATGACATTACTTTATTGAACTTAGAATCAAGTGAAAGCTCATGTTCTTGCTTAACTCTTAAGCTGAGATTGTGAGTATAGCACCTATCATGAGACTTTCCATAAAAGTTCCAAAAGTTGGCCACTCTTCATACATTCCTGCAACAAGACATTTCTTTCCTGTTGCCAGCAGTAATGCACACCTGTAACTTAGCCCACAGAAGCACCCTACTTTCCTTTGGTGGCTAGGGGCTAAGCAGTAGGTTAAGGCTTCCAGTAGCAGTCCATTTTTTGGCTATGAGGGAATGAAAGGCAGCAGTAAGACTGAAAACTTTTTTTATTTTGAATTAAGGAACACACATGTTCTCTAAAGTTTGATCAGCAACTGCTTCTGGAAGAAATTCACTGAAAGTTGCTGAACCTGCATGTTGTCTTTGAAATATTTAGCAATTTTGTTTTTACCTTTGATTTATTTTTCTATTAGAAACTAAGGGTTGAGTTCAAACTTAGTTATGTTGAATTTATGGTAGTCTCAAGTGGTATTTCTTTTATGATTTTCAATGAGTAACTTGTGAGGAAGAGGATTGTTGAATCAGATTCCATTTTCGGCTTGTTTCTCTTAAGGGTCTGATGCCTGATTTTTCAGAAAGAAAGAGCTGAAATACATTCCATGTCCCCAAATGGGCCTTATGACCAATCCTATTTCTATTTTATTTGGAAATGCAGGATGTTATGCAGGCTTGTCATAGCTTGTAAAATCCTGATGAAATTGTATTTTTTTTCTATTTTTAAAGTTGACTTTAAATTACTTAATTAAATAAAGGTAATTTTTTTATTGTTACACTGATGCCTGAATTTCCTTATTTGAGAGGTGCAAAATAGTTTTACTTAACTCCATGACACATGAAATGTAAATGTTCAGCTTAATTTTGTTTCTTTTTTCATGTTGAAGTATCTAGCTCCCCTAGTTAGGAGCAAATTTAAAGTTGCACACTTCTGATTCCTTGCATTCTCAGTTTCTGTTGAAGTCAGCTTGTTAATTGATTCTTCTTTCTCTGTAAATATATATATATGAGCAAAATATTTTCTCTTTTTAATGATGTTCAGCTTTGTAGTAATTTTGTGAGATGGTCTCCAAAAGCAGCCTGCAGTACTTGTATTCACAGATTTTGAAATGGGCACAAGTCATGCAATCCATTTGAATTTAGCATCCTGCCAGGCTGACATTCTCTGAAGATACAAAAACATGCATGTGATCCCTCTTAGCCATCAGCTAAAACATGGCTTTTGTTAGCCTGACAAATTGTATGCTGCACATGGGGGATGAGTGAGAAATGTCACCTCATTGTCACATGCAGTTCAAAATAGATACCAGCTCCAAAAAGCCTTGGATGAAGAGTCTCTTCCTATTTCCTCCTCATTTGAGAGTATAACAAGTATGTTTATTTGTGCTGGTCTTGACTATGTCAGCTGTGCTGTGCTCACCAGATGTGGAAGCTTTCACAAAGCATCTAGATAAATGTAAATGGCAGACTAATGACAAGTTCCTGCCCAAATAGTGTTCGTATGAAATCAATGATGCCCCATTTCATCTCCCCAACAAATTCTGAGCAGAAAGCCCCTCTTCCTTCCCCTACCTGTACTTTTGGGACAGAGAGTGTTGCAAATGAAACAGGCAAGCAAAAACTTGACTGCAGTTTCTGCAGTGAATTGAACTGGAGCACTGCTTTGTAGCCACATAATCCATTTTAAAAAGTTCCATGAGTGACAAATGAGTATGTTGTACGTATTGGAGAGAAAAAGAATATCTGCCCAAGCTTCTTTGGGATACTAAAGGGAGTGTATCTCAAAAAAGAAGTGTTTAGACAGAAAATTGTGGTGTCTCCAGTAGTTGCTTCATCTTGCATTTTCACACGGTTATCTGAAATGCTTGACAGATGCAAGCATTTCATGTCTTTCATGTGTGTGGCTCAGAAATGTCCCCAGATTAGCAAATCTGACTCTCTGTCAGCAACATAAAAATAGGACTGTGCCTAAAAGCCACTTGTTTAATTTTCACAGATTCTTTTTGTTAAAAAAAGATTCATAGAAGATGTAAAAAACCAAACTCAAGCTCTTTTACCCATATCTAAAAAAGATCTCAACATTGTATGCTCAGATGCTGTATGAGACTAAAAATAGAAATCTTTAAAGATGCATGGATTAAGTATACAGTAAGCGGCAGAATTTATTTTATTTTTTTATGAAGGTGCCTAAATTAATCTTGCTCTTATAATAAGAAACTTCATAGGAGTTTTTTGGGTTTTTTTTCTCCTGGTTTTGGAAGTTATGTGCTGCTTGCTTCACATCATGTTCCACTTTTCAAGTGAAATACTACTATAAACGAGTGGCTATTATAATCCCCAGACCTCAAAGCCCAGCACACATGGCTTTGTGAACATGTGATTTGAAATGAGTGGAACTTTCTCAATATATTTGTAGGTTGGTTTGTACGGAGGATATGTTTTATGAGGACTATAAAATCTGCTTAAAGGCCAGGTGTTGACCATCTATTTTGCCTTGGTAAAAATCCTCTGAGCCTAATGTGTGGCGTTTTGCTAATTCCTCTGAGACTGTGGAGATTCTCAAAACTGCTCAGCTTTCAGCCCATGGGTGCTAAGATTAACACTGAGCACTTCTGGAAATCAAATGTCGTGCATTCATTCTTAAGCCCATTTTTCTGTAGTATGACCTCTGAAGATTTCAACTTCTGTGAATACCTTTACTCAATCAAAGAAAATCCATGCCAATACTTTAAAAAGTCTTTTTTTTCCCCCTATTTTCATCTTAGTGATGAAACTGTGGAACTAATTTATGCTGAGGTGATCAAAACGTCTTGTCTCAAAAAGAAAACAATAATTTTCACAAATGTAGTACATCTCCCCCGTTGTAATTGTGTCTCATCTTTCCTTGTCTCTTTCCATCATAAGAGAAGCTACAGTATTTTTTCTAATTACAGCTTGTATGAGTTGATTATTCTGTCTGAAAACACTGTTTGCCAACTCAAAATTAATACATTTCATCAGTATTAGAACAGATATCTGCCTCACTATGATATTTGCTAACTACAGTCACTAGGCTACTCCTAAATTCTTAAGTCCTGTTCCTAAATACTACTCCTAAATTAGCTAAGTTGGATCTAGTATAGTAAAGTAAATCAGGAAAATGTTACACTTTTATTCACACCATCTCTGTAAACTTCAGCCTACTTAGTGCAGGAAAATCCTTGTGCATAGAGTGTGAAAAGAAATAATGTGGTATATTTGAGACAATGAAAAACTTGCTTCCATATCTGTTTCTGCTGTGGAGTTCTTTTTTTTTTTTTTTTCCAAAGCAGGTCACCTTACCCAGCCTTTTCATAGGAGTTCACTAACTGTGTGGCCTTCATTTTCTAAGTGCTTGATTGGAGGCTCTACGATAGTGTTAAATAAGTGCTGAACACACAGAGCTGCAAATGAAAGCAATCAGTGCTGTGCTTTGAGCATACTAAGTGCTATATAGTGCTATGTACTTTGAAAAAATTGGGTCCCATCTGTATCAAACTGGGTTCTCCAAGTTAGAATTTTTTTAACCTCCATTTCTGTATAACTTTCCTTTCAAAAACTGTAGAATTGCCTACTCATCTCTTAGGAGATAATGAAGATAAATTCATTAATGTTTGTGCAGCAATAAGAAGTCAATAATGAAAAGAATAATTTGACCTTCAGAATAAGTTGAAGAGATGTAGTAAGTAGAACATGTGGCTTCATGTTAAACAGTAAAGAACAAAGTCCTGAATAGCTTTTCACTAAATAAATATCAATATTTTTGTGCAGTGAATAAGGCAAGAGGTTTTGCATAAGGTAGAGCTTGATCAAGATATTAAATATTGTGTCAGAAGGGAAGAGTATTTTATTTTTTAAGATATTAATGTACTTTAATTTTTTGATATTATTAATAACTTTAAAAACATAAGGGGGGGGACAGGTAGATTTGCATCTACAGTCCCATAGCTATTAAGACTTAAACTGGGAAAAAAAAATGACTGCGTAGTACTCTAGTAAAAGTCACATGAAACATCAGTGGGTTTGAATTTGCTACACAGACCCCCTTACTAGAGCTAGCAAGCCAGCTGAGAGTAGCAGAATGTTTTTGTCTTCTCTGTGGATAAACACTGCTGAAGGGTAGTGCAATAAGCAAGAAGAATTATAACAACAAAAAATCAGAGATTTAATATTGGGCCTTGGGGGACACCATATTTTCCTAAATTAAGTTTCTACTCTCACTGCCTAGTTGTCTTCAACTGTTATTTTCTCTATGCATTTTTGTAGTTTTGGTCCTAGCCAGGTCTGGTCCCTGCAGTCCAGTTTGGTGCTGTAGTTTGGTGTATGGCTGATTATAGTCCTACTCTTCTGCCATCTACCTATTTTTCATTTTATGCTAATTTTCACCTCAGTTTCTCCTCCCTTCCCCATCTCCTGGTCTTTCATGTTCTTTTCCTCGGACCACATCTACTTACTTTTCTCCAGTTCTTTCTCTGACCCCAAAATGTCCCTTCCATACCTCTTTTGCTCCTGCCAGCCTATGAGCACAGGGGGAACATGCTGCTCCTACTCCACTATAGCTGCCAGCTCCCAGCACAATGATACACAGCCCCTCTCCCACTATTATTATTATTATTATTATTATTATTATTATTATTATTATTATTAATTATTTATTAGATTGGTTTTACCATAGTAAGGACAATGCAGTTGCAGTCTAGTTGTGCAGGGAAGCTACCAGGAGAATTTGTATTTTAGAAGACCTATTTAAGTTGTAGTCCCTTTTTGAGGAGGGAATGTGCATTGGTTAGTACACCCAGGAACTGGGTGAAGAGGTTTGTGCAAGCTCAGTGGGATGTGTGAGACTGCCTGTGCACTTTGGTGAGCTCTCAGCGCTGTGGGGGGTGTGAGTGTCTTCAGTCATTACAGATTCCTAGCAGAATGTCAGCTCTTCAGTGCAGGGAGCTTTTCTGAGCATGGGTAAGTAGAATTTTTAAAAGCTATATTGCTTGGCTGAATTTGGGCAGTTTAATCCAATGTACCACATGCCAGACATCATTCTGTCTGCCAGATTTTGGGTTCCAGATTAAAATCACTGGAACATTAAAGATTTCTAAAATGTACATATACATAAAAAATTGTATTTGTCCTAATCCTATTCTTAAAGTAGATTAAACAGTTTCGCTGAAATTAAAAAATAAAAATAAAAAAAGCACATGCTATCCAACCTGCAGCAGGGATTCAGCACAGCTGATTTCAGCTCAAGCACTTAAAATTCTTTGAAGCTATAAGCAAATGAAAAGACATATGTATGGTGGGAAGTCTGGGTTACACTTGCAAATTGGTCCTCCTATCTACTTTTCTAAAGACATTAAAAACAAATGTTAAGTTCAGCTCTTGTTCAGAAGCTTTCTCTGAGGTATTTTCAGTGGTATCAACAGAGTCACCTCACAAGGCATTTCAGGACTTTAGCTAGATTGGCACTGTAGATTTGTGCTCATTAGGCAGTTGTGAGTGAGGTATCTATAGGTAAGGGATGTCCTCTGCTTCCAGGAAGGTAGAATTATATTGCTGACAAGGAAAATTAATTTAGAGGGTATTAGGCATCTGCTGTGTATGGAAGAAAGAGCATTCAAATTAGATGAACGTTTAGGAAAGGTAAGAGTAGTGCAGTACACAGAGCAACGAGAATTGAAAAACTTAACTGAAGGAAAGAGGAAATGAAAGATGGAGGAAATTATCTATTATGTTGCACTGGTTTAGTAAAAAAGCAAAATGGATACAAACCAAGCCAAATCATGTCCTTCTGTTGCTGTGATACAGGTAGCTTTACAGCAAGACTAGGTGACCTGAAATGCTTGACTTGGCCCTGGGAGAACCCCTTGATATAATCGGCATTTTTGAATTCAGAAAGTCTGTGTCTGCCATCTCCTCTATTTCAGTATTTGTGAGTCATGCATCATTGTGCTGAGAACCAAGTGATACTGCTCATCTTCAGAGTATGCCATCAAAGTCTCTCCAAAAAACTTGGCATTGGACTCATATTAATCAATAGTATAGTGTGATTCCTGACCTCAATCAATGCAGCAAGAAAAGACTGGGTTGAGTTATTGAAGCACAGTACTGAAATTGAAAGTATCCTTATCCTGCTACTGTGGAAAGGGGATAGAGATGTGTGATGTTATGACTGTGCATCACAAGCACACTAAAATAGTATAATACTCAAACATTCCAGGAAATTTCATAATATTCAAGTTATTACACAAAAGTTCGTTGTTTGAATTTTCCAGATTGGGTCTTGAGAAGGCAAGGAAAGATAGTAACAAAAGGGGCTAAGAGACAGCAAGAAGGCAGGAATGTGCTGCTGCTTTTTACTACTTTTACTAGTTTTGATAAGCAGACTTTTATCTTCTCCTCCTGTCAGAAGAGTTTGACCATCTGTCAGTATACTATATTCTTAATACTACAGCTCCAGCTGAGCCAGGAAATTCAGTTTTTACAGAACATTTTTTTGGAGTAATTTGCAGTGAATACCTTGGTGAAGATTCTTACAAATCACTCCAACATTGTGATCTGAGTTGAGGGAAAAACTAAAATAGCACCTGTGTTGTCTTTCTGAAAAAAACAACCCCAAGGACCACTTCATGTACACATATGTTAAAGAAGCCAAACTTAAAGTAATAATTGCAACAAGTAGGTTTGAAAAAAAATCCATGGATTGCTAGATATGCTATAGACTGCTTGTCAGGTAATTGTAGAGAACAAACAAACCAACATCCTCCTCACCTCAATCCCCCAACAAATAATTCTGTAAAAATTATTTTTAAAAAATCCAGAAAGTGTTTTTGTTCAGGAAAAATGTTATTCAGTATAAATAGATCAGCTACTTCTGCTTGTGACATGTAGCATCAAGAAAGAGGAATATTTAAATTGGAGGGCTGTAGTTAGCCACCTTACAAGGCATAGTACAAGAATTTATTCAGGTCAGAAAAAGTATCCTTAAAAGTGGAAATAAAGCCAAAGTTATATTAATTAAACTGAACATAGAGATTGGCTGTTAGGAGAAAATATGTGAAGGTACCTAGAAAAGCTAAACAGGAATTGTTAAAGTATCTCAGAAATTAGAAAGCCTGCCAGAGTCATTAGGTCTGCTAGACCACCAGAGGATAGTCATTCCAAAATGATCAGGAGATGGCAAAGAAAATAAATTCTTTTACTGTAGTATTCTCAAAAGACAAAGAAGAAATATATGCGCTAGCAGAATTCTTTACAGATAATTTCAGAACATACTCTTAGTGAGCCAAAAAGAGGTGAATAATTCAGAAAGAAAGTCTAGAAGGTAAATGAGCAGGATTTTACAGTGTATTTCAGAGAGAAACCCCCAAACTGAGTCACTAATAAAATGCATCATTTTAATGACATTTTAAATAAGTTCTTAATTAACATTGTAGCTCCTTTGTAAATAAGCTTCATAGAATTTTTCTGGAAACTGTGAATGGGAGACTCCATCTCACACCACTTACATGATATATTGGAAACTCATCTCATGCAGGAAAAAACGTAAGAAATTAGGGACTGTAGAAGTGTTTGTATATGAAGGGACATTGAACACACAGGTTGTACAGCAAAACAGAAAGAGCAAAGTAAAGTGAATGACACTGCGAAGATACTGTATTTTGCTTTTTTCACCCACTGGCTTGAAATGAACATCCAGGACGCTGGTGAACATCATGAGGAAACCCTCCTTGACTTTCTGAGCTTTAGGTCAGGCTTAGGTTCACCCACCTAACTTCCAGGGTTTAGCAGCAGTGGCCAGGTGAAAAGTCTGCATTCCAAACACTAAACTTCATTTCAAAATCCTTCTGCAATCAGGAAGGAATTAGCAATTCACCTGTGTAAAGTCAGCTGTGTCCCTAAGATATCTGTGTCTCCCTCCACAGAGAATAAACTTAGAGCGATGCCTGAAATTAGGTGGGGTATATCCAGCATGTTGAATAAGAATTAACAATGAGGTTTAATTTGATTTTCTACATAACCTTGATGGAAATGTATTAGTCTTCAAGTCAGACAATGGTAGTGCTCTTCATGCTTTATGCTGATGGGGGAAACAGCTTTTTCTATGAACCATAATGGCAGCCAAAAGAAAAGTAACGATCAGTTGGAAAAGTTAAGACTATTCTCAATATAGTTTCATGCTTCAATGCCTTTCTAGAGATGGCCAAGTAAGAAAAGTATCCCTTTCTGTGTAATAAATGATTAACTGTACATCTCCAATCACATCTGGAAAGCATTTCTGAGTTTCATTCTGAATAGCTGACATTCTCTGTTAATGGTTTTGTCAGCATATGCTTCTTTTGCTTCTTGCAAAATATTGGATAAAATATTAATGTAGAAATAAAACAACAAAAATTCAAACCACAAAATTCCCTATTTTCTGATAAATCAGTGTGGCTCAGTGTAAGTTTACCAACAATTCTTTTCCACATTTGCACTATTATCAGAGTAAAGCATGCTTCTTTTCCTGATTTGCTCTGAGACTATGGGAGGGAGACTGGAAAGCAGACAATCCCAGGCAGCAACAAGAGGGAGGGAAAGCTTGCACAGCAGCCGGACTGGAAAGGACACCGCACCCCTCCAAACTGCTGGGGAGAACATTCCTTTTCCAGCAGCTGGAAGTAGACCGCAGTTTAAAAAAATTTAAAAAATAAAGAAAAAGTAGAATAAACTAGATTTGGAAATAGCAAGTTCTGGGCAGATTGTCTGGTGATAGTGAATGTTTTCTGCCTTCAGAAGCTAAGAAGCAAAACCAAATAGGGTAGATGAGAGCTGCCTCCTCCAGCAGCCTGAGGGGTGAGGCTGAGTGTGGCAAGTGGGGAATACAGGCTGCTGGGTGGAGTGAGTGGATAAAGTGGGTGTGATCTGTGACACTCTTTGGGAGGGAGCCTCCAGGGCGCACTCCGTCCAGACAGCTTTGCAGTCGGCCTCCTCTGGCACAGTGATACATTTCAATGAGAAGCATTAGGCTGCCATAAAAATTCAAATGATGCACCACAAAATAAAATGATACAATTTGATAGTAACTGCCAGTTAGCACTTTCTGGTCAATATGATGATCATCACTTAATTATAGGCTTGTTTGTGGGAAGTTCAGCCTTCTAAGAGCTCTACTTCTGAATATAACACAGTGATTAGAAACAGTTATTAACGGGTTGGTGCCGTTATTCACCCCGAGTCACTAAAGGAGAAATTAGGAATCCTGTTTGAAGATGAAATATGACCACTAGAGGATGCAGTCAAGATCCTGAATGAGTGAGGCGTCCTATTCCTCAGTCATCCTCTGCAAGGCCAGCCAGAATATAGAACAAATACTTCCTGGAATATTTGGGTAAATAAATGACAATGCAGGAATCAGGAAGAGTTTATCAGCAAAGTAGTATAACTAGGATAACCCAGAAGTCAATCCACAAGCCCTACTTTTATTTAACTTCTTTTGCATAGTCCGTGGGTTTTTCTTTGTTGTCCTTTTCCATTGTTTCTCTTTTCCCTACATTATCTGTTGTCCGTCCATCCCTCCAATCTACACCCTACCCTACTGTAATCCTTTACTAGTAGTTACCTTCTCATCTGGACAGCTCATAAGCCATTCACTCTACTGGCTGAACTTGGGAAACACCTGTGCTGAACCTTATGGGTACCTTAGATTCAGCTACTTATTGAATATATTCAGTAAAAAAAACACAATTATTTTTAAAAATCTCTCTCCCATTTCATTTTTATTTGCTTACTACTTTAGTTGATTGATTTATTTATTTCCCATCCATCCAGCCCTCAGCCACAAACACTTGCTTAATCTTGTTTTCTCTCTCATAACCACAATTACTCACCCACAACCAGTAGATCATCCTTATTTAGGAAATTACTTGCAATTTGGAGAGGGCAAAAGGGATACCAACAAGAACAACAACAACAAAATAATCCAGGACCAAAACAGGAACTACTGGCTGTTAATTGATATATCAATGATGTAAAAAACCCCAAAAGAACCAAAAATCAACCCCTGAAAATAGTATGTTCTTTTAAACAGACTAGAGAACAGACTCCCAGTGCTGCTCATCAGTAAGGAAACTTCTCTGATAAAACACAGGGAAAAGTGATTGCCCTGTGATTATCACAATGCATTTAAATTAAAGGTGAGAGAATTGTTTCAACTCGTCCCTGTCTTGTTTTACTACTAATTACTTAATTTTAAAGAGTTTATACTTTTCTCTGTACCCTCCCTTGTTTATGGTGAATGTATCTGTTCCTTAATCACACCTCCATAAGTCAGGTTTTTCTGACCTGTGTATGAATATTTATCTATTTTTTTTTTGCTGGTACCTGCTAATCATCTTTGTCTGAGGCCTGGATTTTGCAATTGAAATCTTGACACGTCTTGACTTCACTGGACTGAGAAAAATCACAAGGGTCTTACTTCATAAAATCAGTACAGAATTAGACCTGTGTGTAGATTAACATACTAAAGTATATGACATAAAATACGGAATATGCAATATCAACTGATTAATGTTACCTCTGACACAAGAATTTTTCCTTTTTCCTTATTTCACAGTTTTAGTGCAGAATGCTGCTAACCTCATTTTTAATGTTTAATTCTAAGTCAGTCATGAGGCAGAAGGTTGATAATGGCTAAATTCAAGACATCCAACATCAAAAGAAATTTTCAACATTTGGACAAAATAAAAACAGGTGTGAATAAAATATCATATTGCAATAGTAAGTGTTATTAAAGCCATTAAAGTGCATTTGAATCAAGAACTCTATTCATTTTCAAAGCCGACATTTGTAAATGTATATAGGCAGGACTCTTGTAAATTTAAAACAGAATGTTGGAACTCAACTCTGGAATCTGTAGCACAATCGTACTGTGTTTTGTTGATACATAATAATTCATAATTTTGTGTCTTTGAGCGGGGGCCATCCAGTTTTTATTACTGCATGGTATTCTTGTTGGTTGGCACATTAAGTGAGAACAAAAATCTTACTAAAAAAGGATATTTGTTGCATTGTGGCATAGGAATGTAATGCTCTTGATAGCACACTTAGTTACATTTCCTCAATATCTGTTCTGACAAATGGTCTTCAGGATTTTTTGTAATTTGCTAACTGCTTTTAAGTTAGAGCTGTTTTATTTCCATCTTGTCCCTTTGATATATGTCGTGACAGTGTGAGTCTCAGACAAACCCTTCTGTAATTTCGAAGGAAAATAGGAGAAGTTGTATTATCATTTCTGTCTATGAAATTTACTTCTGAAGTGAATGCCATACATATTTCTGAAATGAATGCCAAATGTATTTTCTAGAAGGGAGTGCCATTGAAAGCCAAGGCAGGCAATTTATACCATGCATAATAATGATATTAATTTTTATGGTGTGTATAAGTTACATTTTGATTAGTTTTTTGCATGATTAAAAATTTGCAAAGCCTTTATGGCCCCCAGGAGCCTACCTGTAATAAACAGCTCTCACCTTCCAAACCATAAAACAGGTCTGCAGTACTTGAACATTACAGCTAATTGCCTTGCTACATCAAAGGGAGCACCACAAGACTGAGAAAAATCACAGAAGGGGGGGGTGGGGAGCGAGGGGCAGTTTCACCTCTAAAGGTTATGTGTTTGTGGCTTGGTGCAGCCCTGTAAAGTTATGGCCTCAGAACTGCTGTTTGCGATTAAGTTGATGGGGAAAGTCTATCCCGCAATCTCTCCCTGCTGCTGACACAGAGTCTTTGTTCACATTCAGATTTCTCAAACTGTTGCCAGGGTCAGGCTGAGGTCAGACACCACGATGATGTATAGGAGAACATGTCTGGGAATTTCTCTCACACTTAAAACACATACCAGAAAAACAGGAGAGCACCCTGCAAAAATCGTCTGATGAGACCCAGATGATACTGTAGCTTTTCTTTTAGTACCTTCATAATTTTCTTTCTCTTTGCCTGACACACACACAATGTTTTATTAATGTGTGCCACGATAGCCCTTACAATTTTATGTCCCCTCAAGATAAGGACACTCAGTAGCACTTTGACACTTCATTTTCCAGCCCAGGGGGATTGGACCAGTAAATCTAGTAAAAGAAGCAACGCGTCCATTCCCAAGGATGAGTCGAAAAGGGATTGCCATCAGCTCCGTGAGGCCAGGGGGCCTGACACTGGATGCGAGGCCGGTGTGTGCGCGCTCAGCAGCATTACCACAGCCTGAGCCGGGCGTGATCACAGGCGCGCAGCATCCCGAGCCGCGCTCCCGCCGCCCCGACAACACCGCCCCGCCGCCAGCTGCGCCAGGGAGACCCACCGTGTTTGATTAGCTATCAGCGTGGGAGGAGAGCGCTCACGCAGCATCAGGGGGCTCTCCATTCGCATGGAAATTTTTTTTTTTTTGAATATGCAATTATTTTTAAAAGAAGGGAGCATCCTTCTCCCCGCATTGTTCCAGAAAGTGGACACACATGCTTAGTTCTAACCTATTGTATTTCCATGTCAGTGCAAAACACATTGATCCTGTGGTCAGGATTTTTTTTTTTGGGGGGGGTGGGGGGAGAAGGTTGGTTTCCAAAATTGCAGCTGTGTTTTTCTCTTCCGGTTTACTAAAGGTTTTGCAGAGAGTTGAGAATTGGATAGGTTTGCCACATCGATCTGAGGGCTGTTTGCCTAGGCATAGGGTTTCAGTGTATGGCTGGCAGTAAGGCAATAGGCAGCAATTTTTTTGTGCTCAGCTGCTACATATGACAG
>JANPWX010000024.1:739787-759787 GCA_024734555.1 Trochalopteron elliotii | reverse complement strand
ACATTTTTGAATTTATTTCCAAAAAATTTGTATGCCAAGTCATTTCAGAAGACTGACTTAAAGATTAAAGCTTCCTTTAAGTTTGTTTGTTGATGGGCTAAGGTCAGCACCCATCACGGTTTACAACCTCGACTGCTCTTCGGTTGCTTTATTTTTTGAGATCAAGAGACTGAGGCAAGGCCGATGATGACAAGGATGATGTTGAGCAAGAAGCTGTGTTGTGGTTTAGAATATCTATTCCCCTTGTCTGGCTCTCTGACTTGGTCAAAGCTGTCTGCAGTGCATTAAAGCCAGGCTCTCAGGCTGACACAGGTCCTCCTATGCAGTCTCCTCAGGGGCTGGCCTGGACACTCCCCAGGAGAGGGGTGACAGCCACTTGCAGCCTGCATTTCCTACCACACGCTTTGCCTAGGGGACAGTATGAACCACTTCAGGGAATTTAGCAGCCCTCTCTTTCTCTTAGCCTGGTCCATTTATAGTTGTTTAGGAAAGAATATGGTATTAAAGCTCCAGAAAAAAAAAAAGAAAAAAAAAAAAAAAGAAAAGAAAAAAGGAAGAAGAAAAAAAAAGGAGAAAGAGGAATCTAGAAAAAAAAATACTGAAGGAGAATTCTCAAAATTCCATCAGGATTAGCCACTCATAAGGGCCAAGTTTAATTAGGACAAACCTATATCCAGATGCCTACTGGGTGCACTACAAAAAACCAGGATAATTGTTCTGCATTCCCGTGCCAGCAATTACACAAATAACTTTGCAGTAAGATTCATCTAAAAACAAGGGCTGAAATACATGATTGCCTTTGTTCTTCGCAGAAAATAGTTTGTACTGAAGAATCCTGAATCTTTTAGAAACTTTTATTTTCCTAATCTAAATTAATTCTGCATATGTAACATTCCGACCATCATCTTAATTTTCACTCAGCTGACAAGTATTTCTAATGACTGCATAACTGCTTCTGTATAATTGGATGTTAATTTGGGCTTTCTCATGAATTGAGTGTTGCAAGTCTTGCCAAAGAAATCTCAGGAAAACCAATAAATTAATCACAATACTAACAAGTTAGACAGGAAAGTGGTGTGACCCTTCTTTAGCATAGACTCTATTAGACAAGAAAGGATTAACAGGTATTTAGTAACAGTGTGTTTGTGTAAGCTGTTGTGCTGCGTTGCTTACCTTATCTCAAGGAGAAGAGCTTTCAAAATGAGACTTGGCAATATGCAAGTTATATTTGTTGAATATTCATCCCGAATAGAAAAGCCTACTAATGCCTCATTTATATTGTCATTTAAATCTAGTGCCACTTTAGATTAATTATAATCCAAATTACAGCTCTATGCAGTGCAAGAATTAATATGGAATTTATCCAGATTAATACATTTGCATTGAAAATGTAATATGTCTCTGCCATGGCTAAGGGGAGCACTTTTTAATAAGGTAGTAAACATGAGGAAGGATGGAAATTAACCTTCATTATTGCAATGAAAATTATCCTTTCATTCTACTCTAATTAGAAAGAATACTCTACCAGTAATTATAATTTTAGAATTATTTTGAGTCTGAATAACATCATCTGATGTGTCAGAAGTCTTAAATTATGCAATCTTTATCAAATACAAAGATTCATAAATAAGAAAATAGTGTTTTTATCATGGCTTTTCCAGGATTATTTCTCTCTAGTATATATACTTTATTAACTTTCTCCTTCTTATTAGTCACACAAACATTTTTATTTTTATTTTGGGGCTTCAAAATACATTATGAAGGTGATGACATCTGAATTGCAGTGAATTGTGTCATTTTTATATTAGCAATCCTACACAAGTTAAATAATTCTGTTACTGACAGGCAATCATTGCCTAGTCTATTTCATGGCACTTATTTATAATTAAACTTACTTTTCAAGCTAAATGTGTTGAAATTGCATTATTCATCTAAAATAAGATGCGTATTTTATATTATAAAAAGAATTTCAGTTGTGTTTCACAGTTGCAAAAAAGAAAAACCCTACAAATAATGCATCTCAAGAATAAAAAGTGAGTATTTAAAACATGCGTAGCAACTGGATTTAGTCTTTTCCTGCAACTGCCTGGTAAGAATGGCATGGCAGTGGAACGTGTAGCTATGAAAACAGTGCACACAGTATGCTTAAGACCATGAGATTTTGTCTTCTCTTTCCCTTCTCCTTTGATAACCTTTTCTATAAGACCATAGGTGTTGACAGCTTTTCTACCAAAGCTCCCTAAGACAGTGAATTCAACATGGAAAGCAGAGCGTTGATACAGCGAGACAAGGGACTGAGTGGTTGGTAATAGCTGGACCATTGGATAAAAGGTTTAACTCTGCTTTTGGCATGTTCACTGTGGCACGGGGACTCTGGTCTTCTCCATGTGCAGGGGCGAGTGACTCCCCTGTGCCAGAGGGCAAAATCAGCCACCCTTTTTTTCTTTAAAGCTCACCATAAGTCCCAGACTCAGTTACATTACTATTGGCCAGATGCAACTTCAGTCACATAAGAAGTAACAGTGCTTGAGGTTGAATGAATCCAGAGCCAAACGACAACAAAAACAACAAAGCCTCTGTAAACTTTGACAGTTTATATAAATATCATAGTAAACATTGTAAAAAGCTGTGCTTTGTTATGCATTTATTGACCCCAGCACAGTGTTTTATAACTCTACTGTTTTATTATATTAACCGCAAAAGAAATTTAACCAAACCCCCCCGCCTTGTTTTTATAGAAACAAGAACTATGTGTTTCATGATTATTATAGGCCCTTTGAAGTAATTAAGTTATTCCATCCTGTGGTGGAAGATGATGTGTGATATTAACCTTGTGTGTGCCCAGGCGCACACAGAGTGCACTTCAAGATAAATTTCACTAGCAGTTAAATATCACTGCCAGAACACAGTAAGACGCATTTTCACAAGTAAATTTTGAAGGAGAATTTGGTTTGTAATTTCTGTAACAACCAGTTGAGAACAATCTAGTGTGATGAGAGGAAGAGAAGGTGGAATTTTTTCTTTTTTTTTTTTTTAAATTCAGCTTCTGGTATAACAATGTCCATTTAAATCAACTGAGATTCTGGCCTATTTCTCTTTAAAAAGGATATTTTAAAGGTGACATAAGGTAAGTAGAGATGTTTTTGACGGTTGGAAATGAAAAGAGGTTAATAATTTGAATCTGTCCTTCTAAAGCCCAAGAAACAACATTTCTCTCTTAATATAGTATGTCACTTTTTTACTACCCATAATTCTCACAGTTAAGATACTTAAATCATATGTAAATACAGATAAGCCAGGGAGTACTGTATTAATAGTCATAAAGCAAAGTGAGTAACAAAATGGTGCCTTATGTGATTTCATCACTTAGATTTTACCTTTAAGCATAGGTAATCCTTTGGGTTGTTGGCCCAGCAGTGACTGTGCAGTCTAGAAGAGGCCTCCAAGATCTGTTCTGGAGAGTGCAAAAATTCAGGGGGCTCTAAACAGGGACTTGTTCAGATGGTAAACAAATGATGATGAATTGATCATTATAAATAGGAAAATACAGCAGGAATAAGCTTTAATTTGAGCTAGAACATGCAAAAATTAGTGGCCTAAATTACACCAAAAGACATCATTAACAATTTAGGAGTGAAAGTCAGTGTATGCGGAAAACACCATTAAGGTGTAAGTCATAAAATATGTTTTATGGTTGTTTTTTTTTTAAAGTGCCCTTCAGAAAATGTCCCTGTATGATTCAGTTTTCAGTTAGTTATTATTTTATCATGAGGATTTGGTATTTACCTTGAAAAAACTGTTCTCTTATTTCGTTTCTCTTTAATCTTGTCTTTGTAAGATCAAATATTGCACAAAGTCTATATGAAAACAGTAATAATAATAAAAAGTTCTTGATTTTGTGTTTTCTTTATTCTTGTTTACTTTGTTGCCAAAATGTCCATGACCTTATTTTTAAATTAATCCTAGGTTATTGTGCAATGAGGTGCAATTTGTTCATTTATATGAACCTTATGTGGATTGAAAAAAATCAAGATAAATCTTCATGCACAGCATACAATCAGATTACCCCTGGACTATATATTTACGTTGGTTCTGATAGCAATCAATGGTTTAGCTTCATTGCATTTCAAGATGTATTTGCACCCAGTGTCCAGTGATAGTGTCCTCACCCTGGAAATAATTTAGTTGCAAATTGACTGGAAGATGGTGAAAATTGAAAGTTAAAATTAGAAATACTCATAATAAACAGCAGAAAAAAGGTCAGATGATGCCGCACTATGATGAGATTGGAATGGTTGGTAAATGAGGTTTTGTGTTTGTCGTGAGATGTATGTGACATGCCTACCCAATGCTCTTGTAATATCCAGCCTAGCAGGAGAGATTATCTGGCAAATTGACGCTGGAAAGAATTTTCTGATGGACTGGGAAATTAGAATTGCACTCTTTTCTTTGATGTGTGCAAGACTGGGCCACATTACACAGCTAGCTCAGGCATAATATTAAATATAGTATTTAATACTTAATAGTACAACTATCTATAGAAAACAATTATATTCTGGTTTTGATCACAAATGCCAGACTATAAAAATTCACAGTGTAAACATCTAAAGCAATCCCAAATGACTGATCTTTGTATATAATTAACATTAAGTTAGCTCTGAAATCCTATTCTCCACAGTATTTCTTTTAAAGCCTAGCTATATTTAGCTTCAGAATAGTAACCAGGCAGGAGTTATCAAAACAGCACAATAATCATATTGCTCAGACAATTTAGAAAAGAGAGAGGGTAATTAAACAGCAGCAAATTAATTATTTTGGAAAACAGGCTTTTTTAAGCAAAAGCTGATTTATTTTAATGTAATACACAAATTCATACTGAGCTGCTAAAGAAGGAACATTATTGATTAATCTTTAAAGGCAACCTAGGGTTATCTAAACAGTAGAGAAGAGTCCATTTTTAAATGTATTTGTAGAGTATCGAGGATAAAAGTGTATTTTCACCTTTGTGCTTACCAGACTTGTTTTATTCAACTTTACTTTTTCCCAGTGTTTAAAAAACAAGCAAGCGAACAAAAAAAAGACCCTCAAAGACAATACAGACCTTTGAAGTCAGAGCCTCTTTGTAAACCAGGATATTTTTAAGTTTAAAACATGTTCTCAAAAATTATGTTTTCAAAACAGGAATAGTCACACCAGAGAAGGAACCAAAAGTGAACACTGTGGTAGGGGCGCAACAGCTTCTTCTGGCAAAAGAAGAGGATGGTGCAGCTAAAAAATCAAAGCCTCCAGAGGACAATAAATTTTGTCATGAGCAGGTAAAAGGAAATGTAACAATTTAATTGCATTCTAGAACTCTTTTTCAAATAACTCAAGAATGAAACAGAGATGATATGCTGTTAAAATAGCTATATCAGCAAGTTATAAAAAGCACATTGACTAATAGCCTGCATCTTAACTTGATTTTTTTTCAGTTCTATCAATGTCCTTATTGTAACTACAATGGTAGGGACCCAAATCGTATCCAGATGCATGTCCTGTCACAGCATTCAATGCAACCTGTTATCTGCTGCCCGCTCTGCCAAGATGTCCTCAGCAACAAAATGCATCTCCAGCTTCATTTGACCCATCTGCACAGTGTGTCCCCTGACTGTGTGGAGAAACTGCTCATGACAGTAAGTGCTCCAACTACTGAGGCACGTGCTACACAAACACACTTGGGTCTTGTGGGTAATGTATTTGTTCTGACATAGTGTTCAGGTAGAGGGGAGTGGGTCAAGACTCTTAGGGTTCTCTTGTCAGCTCATCCAGTAACTGCTGGCCCTTGGGAAAATGGCTGAAGGTGAATTTCACAGATGCAAAAAGCTTGTAATTCCTCATTGACATTAGCCTTGGAAAAGTTAAGCCAGTCCATGTCTCTAATTGCATACCTAAAAATTTGGTCTAATAATATCCAGGTCCCAGAAGTATCGTGACTTCTATTTGTAATGTAATAGGAACTCCCTGAAGAATGTAGTTCCCAAATGTAGAAGGATTCCTGTGTATACTTCTACTGTACATTACATTTAATGAAATTCACTGTAAAATAGCAGTTCAAATATCCATTCAGAGCAATGTCAGTAAAAACACAATCAGATCTCGTACATATTTGTTATTACAGTATAAATTCAGCTAGAAAACAGACTTCCTAAGACAAAGTCGCTCTGGTTGTCTTGCCTTCTTAGACAGAAATGTACTTGGAAATCTCAGTGGTCCAACTCCTTAAGTATTTATTTCTGTATCCATAGATGACACTTTCATTCATATGGGTGTGGTTGTAGATCTACCACCTCATTCCCAACAGAAGAGGCAAAAATATTAGAAAGAGCTGAGACCTCTTGACTGAAGGTCTAGAGTTTGTTGTGGTTAGAGTTGATGAGCAAGTACACACTTGGGGAACTTCTTTTCTTTTCCTTGGTTTTCTACTAATTATAGCTCTGACAGACCACATAATTTTGTCCCACTGGAAGGAAAACGCAGTAGAAATTTAACTTTCACAGACCCTTTTAGGAAAATGGAAAAATACGGAAAATCTCCCCCTCCATACTGAGCAGCACTAGCTTTCTTCTCAAGTTCTTCATGTTTCCCTCTGTCGTGATAATGGAGCAACTTTGAAATCTTTCTTCATCGGGTGCTGGGGAGTTGTCCCAGTGTTTCTGAGAGGGGAAAAACCTGATGTTTCCCAGAGAAAAGACTGTAAAACATAACTTTCATAATTGAAATTGTCATCATTGCTAATGCTAATATACTCTGTCTATAACTGAACCTTCTGACAACAAAATAAATACTATTTATAGCAAAATTTTCTTCTCTGGGACATTTACATTTCTCTACATAATTTTTTTAGAAGACCTTCCCTCCCAAGTAAACTCAAAGTCATTAGTCCTGTGAGAGGATGCTATTAATGCCATGTTTAAATCACAAATGTACTAAACCCAGGTGGGGTTTTTTAAAGAATATTTTTTCCAAGAGGCAATTTGTGTATATATATATACACACGTATACATATACATATACATATACATATACATATACATATACATATGCATATGCATATGCATATACATATACATATACATATACATACATATATATATATATAAATGTAATTCTTATGTATCCTGTGTTAGAGGAACAAAAGATATTTCTAGTCATACCTCATAATGAATGTAGTTTCCGTTATTTATTTACAACTCAAAAGTCTCTTCTGTGGATAATCTTTTTACCTCTGTAGGAAGGAAGTCCTATTCTTCTGTTAAGAGTAGAGGAGCTGCAGCACAGCCTGGACTGATTTATCCAAGGTTCTTTAGGCAGAATCTGGCAGTGCAGGAGCTTGAACTTAAACTTTCTAAGTCTTAATAGGACAGTCCTATATTTCTGATATGAATTTGTTTTAAAGATCAAAGTAAAATAAAAGCGTGAAATGTTGAGCAAGTTGATATTCATATCAACTTAGCTAAACTGAATACTACCAGACTAAGAGCACATCCTTCAAAGATTTCTGTCTATAATTTGAAAGGATAACACAACAGCTAAAGCAATCTGAAGAAGATACATAAGAAATTGAAGTCAAGAAAGAGGAAAAATCTAATTTTAAATAGAAATAAGTTGTTACTTCCCTATTGAAATAAACATCATTTTCTTTCAAAGATCATGGAATGTCCAGCATTTGTGTAAAAAAAAATACAGGTGAAGAAAAGTGGGAATACCCTCAGTGAAAGACTGACTGGTGTCCATATCTCAACACAATCTCTGTCTTTTGAGGATATCCTAGGAGAATTCCCTTGATAAATCCAATGACCCTGCAAAGTCAGAAAACCTTCTTTGTGGTGATACTGAGACCAATGAAATATTGAGTGCATGTAGTTCTATAGCATTCCCTTAGTGTGGATTATTTTGAGTTGATTCTCCGCCAAGGGACACATGATGCTCTGGATTATGAACTGTCAGAAACCATAATCAAGGACTGAATCAGGATCTTGATTTCTTATAGTCATCCAGATATGGTGGATCTTCTGAATTATAATTTCATACTGTTGTATAGTATTAAATAGTGGGATTTTTTTTGTAATACGGTATTCTTGGTTTTCAAAGGTTCCTGTACCAGATGTCATGATGCCCAATAGTATGCTATTGCCAGCAGCTGCTTCAGAGAAATCTGAACGTGACACACCTGCAACCATTACAGCTGAGGGATCTGGGAAATATCCAGGTATGCAAGAAAAAGCCAGACATGTAAAGGATAGGTATGGGCAATTTAGAAATAAAACTGCTTGTTATTTAGTAAAGGGAATCTTTTCCTGGCTTGCCTGTAGCCACAGAGATAAAAAGATAAATGTAGCAAGGGGTATGAATTTGGCTGAGCTAGTAGAATGCACATGTATGCCAGACTCTTTGCTTTTGGTGGAGGTAAAATCAAACAGTAGTGCCTAGCCATTTTGTGGGCAAGATCCTCCTTGTTTAACCAGAAAATAAGACCCAGTCCCAGAAGACAGTGGCATTTTCACCATCAATGGGGAATGTGAGGTAAGTGATTTTGTCTTCATGTCCAATAGCAAGTTTCTGATCCTGGACACTGTATTGTGCACTGGGAAGTTTTGCTAGTTGTCACAGCATGCTCTTCCCTCTCTTCTCAGACCAC
Source organism: Trochalopteron elliotii (assembly GCA_024734555.1). Taxonomy (NCBI): domain Eukaryota; kingdom Metazoa; phylum Chordata; class Aves; order Passeriformes; family Leiothrichidae; genus Trochalopteron; species Trochalopteron elliotii. Next base: position 751,110 of record JANPWX010000024.1, on the reverse strand, counting down.
TATCATCCTCTTTCTGATCAACTGTCATACCTATGTTCCCCATTTTTCTACTCTTTCCCTCTTTCCTACTCTTTATTTCCTTTTCTTGTTTGGTGCTTCCATTGTACCAATAAACTCGTACCTTCTGGCGAAGAAAAGTCCTATGCCACTGCTCGGCCAGATGCCACTGTCAATCTGATAATTGTGTATGAGTTTTATTCCTTTTTTTAAACTCCTGTTTGTCCTGCCTGCTTTATTTTCTGGGACAAGGACAAATTGTTATATTTTGCTAATCTGACATGTGGCATACTAGGTGCCTTTTTTGATTTCTGATGTAAAAATAAATTATAATTAATACTGCATGCTTTCTCTTCTACCTGTGTAAAGGACACTTCACTTTCTTTAACTAGGTGAAAGTCCTGTGGATGAGAAGAGTACCCCTGGGATTGATGAATCAAAAACTGGAATGGAAATTAAGACTGAGGAGCAGAAGCCACCTAAGGAGTCTACTGAAACACCAGATTGGAATAAGAGCAGCAGTAAAGATACAAAGACCACTGACCCTATGACAGACCAGCTAAATGAGCAGCAGAAGAAGCAGCAGCTGTCTGTTTCTGACCGCCATGTCTATAAGTACCGTTGTAACCATTGTAGCTTGGCTTTTAAGACTATGCAGAAGCTTCAGATACATTCCCAGTACCACGCTATTCGGGCAGCTACCATGTGTAGCCTTTGCCAGCGTAGCTTCCGTACATTCCAGGCTTTAAAAAAACACTTGGAAGCAGGCCACCCTGAGCTCAATGAAGCTGAGCTTCAGCAGCTGTGTGCATCTTTACCTGTCAATGGTGAACTGTGGGCAGAAAGTGAAAGTATGGCACAAGACGATCATGCACTAGAACAGGAAATAGAAAGAGATTATGAGATGGACCAGGAAGGTAAAGCAAGTCCTGTAGGAAGTGATAGTAGCTCTATTCCAGATGATATGGGCTCGGAACCAAAGCGGACCTTACCTTTTAGAAAAGGGCCAAATTTTACTATGGAAAAATTTCTAGATCCATCTCGCCCATATAAGTGTACAGTGTGTAAAGAGTCTTTCACCCAAAAGAACATTCTCTTGGTTCACTATAACTCAGTGTCCCATCTGCATAAACTCAAAAAGGTTTTGCAGGAAGCATCAAGTCCTGTCCCTCAAGAAACCAACAGCAGCACTGACAACAAGCCCTACAAGTGCAGCATTTGTAATGTTGCATATAGCCAAAGTTCCACATTGGAAATCCATATGAGATCTGTGCTTCATCAGACAAAGGCAAGGGCTGCAAAACTAGAACCAAGTGGTAATATAAGTAGCGGAAATAGTGTAGCAGGGAATGTTAATAGCCCCAGCCAAGGAATACTAGAATCTATGAGCTTACCAGCAGTTAACAGCAAAGAAACACATTTAGATGCCAAAGAATTAAATAAAAAGCAAGCTTCTGAATTAATTTCTGCTCAGCCTACACATCACCCACCCCAGTCACCAGCACAACTTCAAATGCAACTACAGCATGAACTGCAACAACAAGCTGCGTTCTTTCAACCGCAGTTTCTAAATCCAGCTTTTTTGCCTCACTTTCCAATGACACCAGAAGCACTGCTCCAGTTCCAACAGCCTCAGTTCCTTTTCCCATTCTATATACCTGGGACAGAATTTAGCTTAAGCCCAGATCTGGGTTTGCCTGGTTCTGCCACGTTTGGTATGCCTGGAATGGCTGGTATGACAGGATCACTGCTTGAAGATTTGAAGCAGCAGATACAAACTCAGCACCATGTTGGCCAAACCCAGCTACAGATACTGCAGCAACAGGCGCAGCAGTATCAGTCCACCCAACCTCAACTTCAGTCCCAAAAGCAGCAGCAGCAAAGTAGTAAGCTGATGAAAGCAGAGCAAAATACCTTAGTAAGTACAGACTGCCAGCTGATAAAGGATATGCCATCATATAAGGAGTCAGAAGAAGTTTCTGAAAAACATGAGAAGCCAAAGCAAGAATTTACTAATGAGAATGAAGGACTGAAAGAAAACAAAGATATGAAGAAGCCAAAATCCTCTGAACTAGCCATCCCACCACCCAGAATAGCTTCTGGAGCAAGGGGGAATGCAGCCAAGGCTTTGTTGGAGAACTTTGGGTTTGAGTTAGTTATCCAATACAATGAGAATAGACAAAAAGTGCAGAAAAAAAGCAAGACTGGGGATAGTGAAAACACAGACAAACTGGAGTGTGGAACCTGCAGTAAGCTTTTTTCCAACATTCTTATTTTGAAGAGTCATCAAGAACATGTGCATGGACATTTTTTTCCATATGGAGCATTAGAAAAATTTGCCCGACAGTACAGGGAGGCATATGACAAACTGTATCCAATTTCTCCATCTTCTCCAGAAACACCACCGCCTCCACCACCACCTCCTCCACCACCTCCTCCTCCACCTCCTCCAACTCCTTCTCAGCCTTCTTCAGCTGGGGCTGGAAAAATTCAAAACACAACTCCCACACCTTTGCAGGCTCCACCACCTACACCACCACCACCGCCTCCTCCACCACCACCTCCACCTCCTCCACCACCACCACCATCAGCTCCACCTCAAGTCCAGCTTCCTGTTTCACTTGATCTCCCACTTTTCCCTCCAATTATGATGCAGCCAGTGCAACATCCTGCACTGCCTCCTCAGCTTGCCCTCCAGCTGCCACCAATGGATACTTTATCTGCCGATCTTACCCAGCTTTGCCAGCAGCAGCTGGGGTTAGATCCCAATTTCCTGAGGCACTCTCAGTTCAAGCGTCCACGTACAAGAATCACAGATGACCAGTTAAAAATCTTACGGGCTTATTTTGATATTAACAATTCTCCAAGTGAAGAGCAGATCCAAGAAATGGCTGAGAAGTCTGGTCTTTCACAGAAAGTTATCAAGCACTGGTTTCGAAATACGCTGTTTAAAGAACGACAGAGAAATAAGGATTCTCCATATAATTTCAGCAATCCTCCTATAACAGTATTGGAAGATATCAGAATAGATCCTCAGCCTTCAGCTGTAGAGCCCTACAAGTCTGATGCGTCTTTCAGCAAGAGGTCATCCAGGACTCGGTTTACTGACTACCAGCTTCGTGTCCTCCAAGACTTCTTTGACACAAATGCTTATCCAAAGGATGATGAAATCGAACAGCTTTCAACTGTACTTAACCTACCTACTCGAGTTATTGTCGTGTGGTTCCAAAATGCACGACAAAAAGCTCGCAAAAGTTACGAGAATCAAGCTGAAACTAAAGACAATGAGAAAAGGGAGCTGACGAATGAGCGTTATATCCGAACCAGTAACATGCAGTATCAGTGCAAAAAGTGCAGTGTGGTTTTTCCCAGGATCTTTGATTTAATTACACACCAGAAAAAGCAGTGTTATAAAGACGAAGATGATGATGCTCAAGATGAAAGCCAAACTGAAGACTCTATGGATGCCTCTGATCAAACAGTGTATAAAAACTGTACAGTTTCTGGCCAAAATGACTCGTCAAAAAGCCTGACAGTCACAGCAGCAAGCTCTGGCTCTGGTTCTAGTACTCCTTTGGTTCCATCACCCAAACCAGAACCTGAGAAGGCTTCTCCTAAACCAGAGTCCACAGAAAAACCAAAACAAAATGAAACCACCTCTAAGCAGTCAGATACAACATCCCAAAGCTCCAAACCAGTACAGTCTACTCCAGTAACATCTTCTGACCCTCAACCCTCATCTTCTCAACCACCACAACAAAAGCAATCCCAGATTGTAGGGAGACCTCCTTCTGCATCACAAAACACACCTGTTCCTTCCAGTCCTTTGCCAATTTCAATGACTTCTCTACAGAACAGTCTACCTCCTCAGTTATTACAGTATCAGTGTGATCAGTGTACAGTTGCCTTTCCAACTCTAGAACTTTGGCAAGAGCACCAGCACATGCATTTCCTAGCAGCCCAAAACCAATTTCTTCACTCACAGTTTTTAGAAAGACCAATGGATATGCCCTACATGATATTTGACCCAAATAATCCTTTGATGACTGGACAGTTACTTAACAGTTCTCTTGCTCAGATGCCACCACAAACTGGCTCATCACATACAGCACACCCTGCTACAGTTTCTGGTTCCCTGAAACGGAAGCTAGATGATAAAGAAGACACTAACTGTAGTGAGAAGGAGGGAGGAAACAGTGGAGAAGATCAACATCGTGATAAGCGCTTAAGAACTACAATTACTCCAGAGCAGCTGGAAATACTCTATGAAAAGTACCTGCTGGATTCCAATCCCACCAGAAAGATGCTAGATCATATTGCACGTGAAGTGGGACTGAAAAAGAGAGTCGTACAAGTCTGGTTTCAGAACACGAGAGCCCGAGAAAGAAAGGGACAATTCCGTGCAGTTGGTCCAGCCCAGTCCCATAAAAGATGTCCTTTTTGTCGAGCTCTGTTTAAAGCGAAATCCGCTTTAGAAAGTCACATCCGCTCTCGACATTGGAATGAAGGAAAACAGGCTGGCTATAGTTTGCCTCCCAGTCCTTTGATATCAAATGAAGATGGAGGAGAAAGTCCACAAAAGTACATATTTTTTGATTACCCATCACTGTCATTAGCAAAAACTGAGTTATCAAGCGAAAATGAATTAGCCTCCACTGTATCAACCCCTGTTAGCAAAACTGCAGAAATGTCACCGAAGAACCTTTTAAGTCCTTCTTCTTTTAAAGCAGAGTCTAGTGAGGATATAGAAAATTTGAATGCCCCTCCTGCTGACTCTGGATATGATCAAAACAAGACTGACTTTGATGAGACTTCATCAATTAATACAGCAATTAGTGACGCCACGACAGGGGATGAGGGGAACAATGAAATGGAAAGCACAACTGGCAGTTCAGGGGATGCAAAACCTGCATCGCCCCCCAAAGAACCAAAACCGCTTGTGAATGACACACTACCAAAAGCAGCAACTACACCTACAAATGAGAATGCTGATGACAAATTTCTCTTTTCCCTAACAAGCCCTTCAATACACTTCAGTGAAAAAGATGGCGACCATGACCAAAGTTACTACATTACTGACGACCCTGATGATAATGCCGATCGCAGTGAAACTTCAAGCATAGCTGATCCAAGTTCACCTAACCCTTTTGGAGCTAGCAATCCCTTTAAGTCCAAAAACAGCGATCGGCCAGGCCACAAACGTTTCCGAACACAGATGAGTAACCTACAGCTTAAAGTTCTCAAGGCTTGCTTTAGTGACTACCGGACTCCAACCATGCAGGAATGTGAAATGCTAGGGAATGAGATTGGTCTGCCCAAACGTGTGGTTCAGGTCTGGTTTCAGAATGCCCGGGCTAAAGAAAAGAAATTCAAAATTAACATAGGGAAGCCATTCATGATAAACCAGACTGGACCTGATGGGACAAAGCCAGAATGTTCTCTATGTGGCGTGAAATATTCTGCACGTTTGTCCATAAGAGATCATATCTTCTCCAAACAACATATTACAAAAGTGAGAGAAACTGTGGGAAGTCAGCTAGACCGGGAGAAAGATTATTTAGCTCCTACAACGGTTAGACAGCTGATGGCACAGCAAGAACTGGATCGCATAAAGAAGGCTACTGATGTGCTAGGATTAACAGTACAACAGCCAGGCATGATGGATAGCAGTTCTCTTCATGGTATCAGTTTGCCAGCAGCTTATCCAGGACTCCCTGGCCTTCCTCCTGTTCTCCTGCCTGGAATGAATGGTCCATCCTCCTTACCTGGATTTCCACAAAGTTCAAACAGTAAGTCTATAAGGGGATGATTTTCTCATTTTATTAATTTGATCATCTTGCACAGTCACCATCCCCTTCTAAGAGAAAGCATATTAAACATTCATATCATGCTTGTTAGACTGGTGTGAATAGCTAAAACGTACTCCTATGGGGTATACTCAGTGCATTTCTCCACTGATGCTGTAGCCTGGATGATCTATCTGACTTCTGAAAAAAAAAAAAGAGAGAAGTGTTTTTATCCAATACTAGGTTTTTCTAACAAAAGCAATAGAAATACGTAATTGTTATACTTTTTTGTTTGTTTTGAATTGTACTCCTTTAGTCAAAACATGGGTTAGAATTTTGTGTAATTTTTTGTATGCAAATATTTAATGTAATATCTCATTAAGCACAAATAGATTCTCACATTGTCAGTTCATCAGGCAATTGGTTCATCCCTTAGACCACTCCAAGCTGTTGTTTAATCCAGAATAAATAATTAATATAAATGCTGCCCAGGACCCTTTATAATATTTCTGAATAACTGCCTGCTAAAATAAAAAAGGGGTTGTTGAAGGTGGTTTGTAAAGGCAGTTTCAATTGTAATCTAAATTCCAGTTTATAAAGTCATTGCAGACCTGTACCTCTTCATTTGGGCTTGCACTTTTAACAGAACACCTAACTTGTCTTACTGACAGTTTTGATTCTCATGACTCTGGGTTTTGCTCATATTGGAAAGCACTCTCTCTTTCAATAAGTTTCACTGATTTTAAGGAACCAAGTTTTCTGCAGCAGGATTGTTTTAGTCCTCAAAAAGTTAAACTAATGTATTTCTTGAATTAGGCTGCAGTTTTGCAGTCTAGGTTCATTGTGACTGCAGCCTTGCAGATTGAAGCTCTCACAGTCATCTTCTAATTTTGCATATTCATATCAAATACATGCACAGAAGAGTTAGGTAGCTGGTTAAGACCCCTCACCTCATTTTATCCTGTAATCCCACTTGCTGTTGATCCCTAAACTTTGCTTTAGAAAGCAACACATTTTGGCAAGTAAAATGAAGGCTTAATCACCAGTGTTATTAGGCATACTGAGACTGTAGCAATGTCTTCTTTACTGCCCAGGTCTACTTTGATTGATGATGATCATGTTATTGTTTCCCTAAGTGGTGGTCAAAGCATCTTGTTTTTCTCTTCATTGGATCAGAGAGGCTTTCCTTCCACAATGGAGTCTCTGGCTGAGTGCCCTCTGGCTTTTGTCAAACAGTTATTGGCACAGAGATTGCTTATAAAGGAAATATAAAGTTGCTGTATTTCCTTCTTAATGGCATACAGTGTCTTGGTCCTAAAATGGCTGGTTGTTGTTCATTAAAATTACAGATATGGTTTCTCTATATAACTTTGCTAAATAGCTTTGTCTAGGTTGACCTTCAGGTAATAAGGACTTCAGAAAACTCAGGCTTTGTCTATACTGCTCAAAGAAATTTGCTTGGATTCTTTTTGTTCAATACCAGGAAGTTTCCATGCAATGTGTGTCCAGGGAATGGTCATGGACCCATGGACCCACCCTTTCAGCTGTGCTCAGGAGTTGTTTAGGAGGAGGCTCGTTGGCCTAGGCCAAAACTGTGTCCATAACCATTCTTTTTGTTTAAACTTATGGGAGGTTTCCTCTCAATTTTTGGGAAATGTTCCCTGATACTCTTTAACTCACTGGTATCAATGTAGCCTCAAAGTCTGTAAATTGTCCTGTTAATAATACAAAAGGCATTATTACAGGCCAACTGTTCCATAACAATTCCATATTCAGATTTTCTAATTTCCACCAAATATCTCTTCTTTGATATCATGCACAGTGCACTGCCAATTGAGATGGATTTTTACCCTCTTTCATCTTTCATTTTCTAAAGGTTAATTAGCCCATTGTGGGCAAAGCCCACTGTGTAAACCAGCTACTAGAATCTTGTTGTTAACTTCCTCTTCTGCCATATGCTAAACAGCCCCTACATCCCCCTTTTGTTGCCTGGAAAATACTTGCATACATAAATCTCCATTCCCTAGTGATACATAATGGAGCAGTGATAGTGAGTGGAAAGAAAAAAAAATAAGAGAGATTATTTTAATCATTCATCATAGAAAAACTGTAATGTACTTAGATGTGCTCCAGTATATGCTCAACACCAGTATTTTCTGCACCTAATTAACCCATTTCTATTTTCTTCTCTACCCTGCTCTATCTGATAGCTCACATTCATATTTGATGCTAAGAATCATTTAAAAAGTGTCTTTTTGGAAGCAAGCTTCCAGGCAAGCTTTTCCTTGGCTACAGTTCTTCTTGCAGTGTGTGTATTTTCAGCCAGCAGGACAATTGCTCTGCATCGTTCTTTAGATGAAGGATTTGCTGAAGCTCTCTGATGACTCACAATCTTACAGTTCAAGTCTACTTCTTGTGAATTCCTCTGCAAATGTGTCATTTCTGCTCTCTAGGATGCAAACTCAGAAATGCATTTCAGAAGAAGCCTCACTGGGATCCCTTGTATTGAAGTATTTACTTGTTTTTATTGATGCTTACAGGGTTGATAACTGTTTTTCCTGTAGCAAAGCCCATCCATTCTGTCGTACATGTTTGTTTAAGGGACAATGTTAACATTAGTAAGATCCTCAATTTGAAAGAATGTGTTTACCCAGACAGGGAACTATTGAAACCTAATTGTAAACATCATACTTAAAATTCTCCTTTGTGATTTGCTTTCCTCATGCTAGACAGAGAAATAACACTGATTAGTTTAATTGGTTAATACAAGTTTATAAGAGATTTCACTTTCATGTTTGACCGTCCAGTATTTTTTATGGATTGTCAAAATACAGAAAACCCAGCTAAATTTTGCAAAATACTATGCTTTTTTTAAATGCACTGTTTGCTTCTACAAAAGGTTTGAAATTGAACACATGAAAAATGCTAATTCACAAAAGATGGAATGATTCCAACTACAGTTCATTTTATCTTCCTTATATAGTGCTTGAACTAGATTATTACTTGTGAATATTATTAGATTTCGCAAAGTAAGATAACTTCATTTCTGAATAAAAGGATGTATCAACTTTAAATTCTGTTATTTTGTTCTTAAACAAGTGGGTTTTAGTGTCAGAATTATTGTGTGGTTCTGAGATTATGTGTCACAATCCTCTCACCTGTGGGATATGTTTTTCTAGATAATGTAATTTTACCATCTTATGGGCATAAAATGCTGAGCAAGGTCTGAAAATTACTGCAGTGTTTGCTCAGCATAGTTCCTAATAAGGAGTTATTTGGTGGAATTCTAATTCATACAGAATTTTAGTTCCAGTTCATCTTTGTTCTTCAATCTTCTTCTTATTTTCTAGGTGACTGTAGATAGAAGAGTTCACCTGCTGTTTTCAACTGTTCTTAAAATTCACATTCTCTTTTTTCTTAGCTTTGTGTTTTGCCTATGATCCCTTGCAGAAAGCTAGTGCTTCATCTTCCTTCTAGCTATTGATACTGGTTCTATGAACCTTTTAATGTCATCATCATTACCATAGGTTCTTTGCACATCACTTAAGCCTGGGCTGCCTTGAAGAGTCACAGCAGCTTTTTCCAAGAATGCACACATTACTGGGTAGTATGTACTTAATGGGTTTTGAAATCTTATCAAGAGAGAAATTTGATTCAGCGGCACTGACATTCGTTAGTGCATTAAATTCTGTTCTCTGTTAGCTTTTGGCCCATTGGTAGCAGTCTTATTTTTATATTTTTAGCCCTCCAATTCCTCCAAGTGAAAGAGAAGTCTCTCCTCTTTGATAGTCACTCAAAAGAGTTAGTGGGATTGGAATGTTTTTTCATGATTAGTTCATTTTCTACTCTATATCTCTCCTGTTGGTAAATCGAGCATTAGTTTCATCAGGTATTTTCATTGAGTTTTGGAAACCCTCATTCCATGTTTACCTTCCAATAAAACAAGTGGATTGTACTGTTCTAAAGCAACCTGTCTGCATATTTCACTGAATTATGTGTATTTCAGCAAAATTCCAAATAATATCTGGAAAATGGGATATATCTTGGCTGTTCTAAGCATCATCACTGTGATTAGACATGAAGACATCAAAATGTAAAAGGGTTGAAAAGGTTAAGAATAAAATGAAATCAAAAAAATCCTAAGTAGGTGGCAAGCCCAAATAACTATGACAAAGCTGAGACAGCAGTTCACATTAAGTGCATCATCCATGTTTTCCAGCTACACTATTTATCATTTCATATATTTTAAGCAGGTTCTATGCACAATTGCCTGTTACTTTCTGTTGGAAGCATAGGGGCAAATAATAGCATCTTCAATGTTGTTGTGCACTAACTCTGGCAATTACCCACTTTTTAATTATAGCTGTTGTGACTTGTTTCACTGTACTATCTAATTCGTGCTCACAATGCATTTTAACTCCTTAGTGTTCCCCTACCATTACATAGGACTAATGACACAGTGACAAACATTAAATGGCCTCTTTGTTAAATCTGATAATTATTCTCTTTGAATCCTAATTGCTTGATTCTTAAGTAATGCTAAGCACCTGGATATTGATGATTTAAACATTATTCTTGTTCACTCCATTAGTGCTTCCTTGTGGCTAATACCTATCTAGCCTCCATTACAGAGCCTGCATTTACTGTTCTCTTATCTGTGCAGGAGTAGAGTGTTTCTGACATAACTTCACTTTTACAGTTCCATGTGCATGACACACTTTGTGTGCTCTTTTCTCTAGCAAACTGACTTGCCTGAGAAAACAACAATGGGTGTAATGTACAGTCTCTTACACTCAGTCGCCTTTTCTACCCTCTGCTATCATTTAATTTTCTGACCAACTATACATCTCACAGAAGTTGCTTTTTTAATAGACTGTTACCAGCCACTGTGCTATATCTGGTACTTGAAACAGAAAAGATTTCTTCCATTAAGTTATGAGGCATCCTTCTTGTGTGTATGCACCCTCCAGACAGAACCAGTCCATCCTTAGGTTGCTTTCTCTAATGAGGTGGAGGACGTTATGCCTGCATGCTTCAAGTAAACCAAGAACAGCAGCATTCCTGTGTTAAACTACTTTAGTGCTATTACGCTTATTTCCCAGCAAAGACTGCATTGACCTGATTGTTGTGGTAAAGAAAAGCTCAACTCTCAAAAATGAAAATGTAAGCTGCGTGGTGTCCCAGTAATGAATAGCATTGACCTGATTGCTGTTAGGTTTTTGAATGGTCATTTCCTGTTGATATTTACTTACCTAAACATCTTTCTTTATTATTATTGCATTTCCCCCCAGCAATTTGGATAAAGATTCCTTTTTATTTGAGATCTAATTACTTGTAGTGAGCACCATAATTACCAGGTTTCTTAGGTGAAGGATGTGTGGGTTATATCATCCCAGAGGCATGATAAAAATTAGTTAAAATGAACAACAAAGTAGAGATCTCTCAAAGTATCAATTAGAGGGAAGCACTCTCACTGTGCTTAATGCTTCTTTTCTAATAATCTACTACTGAGCCTACAGAAGAAAATGAACAAAAAAAAA
>JANPWX010000024.1:665550-723827 GCA_024734555.1 Trochalopteron elliotii | reverse complement strand
TCCGGTTCAATTAGAGCCTTCCTACCTTCCTTCCTTCCTTCCTTCCTTCCTTCCTTCCTTCCTTCCTTCCTTCCTTCCTTCCTTCCTTCCTTCTTCCCACTTTCCCTATGATACACAGATACACATATTCCTCATGTTGGTCTAGTTGGTCTGACAGGAAGAGTTGATCTTTCACACCTCACTAAACTTCAGGTACAGGAAGTGAAGAAATGATTGCCTGTGTGAAACTCACAACTCCCTATGACTATTGGTCCCATGGAAATCAGGGGAAAAAAATAGATTGGCTGGGATCTGTGGACTGGGAATCCCTAGTCTGGAATTCGTAGACAATTATGACCAGAGAGGTTTGCATTCTGCATTACACAGGCCATAAAACTTCTTTGAGTCTTTCATATAGTGCAGAAAATAAATGCTCACCTATAGCGAAAGTGAACTGAGCTCAGAAACATGCATTCCTTTCTGCCATTGCACAGTCTGCATCACTTACCACCCCAGGTCTCTTACAGGCCATTCATGGTGGAATAATTTGATTCTGGTCTGTCACACAAGGTTGAGCAGCAACCTGAATATACAAATACTTGCAGCATTCATTATTGATAAGACTTGGAAAAGCATTAGATAATGTGTTACTTAATGTATTTATACTTAATATATTTATTGTAGACAACTTCAGGTGGATGACGACTTCAGATACGTGAAGGATTGCACAGCACTCAGCAAATCAACAACAATTTTTCTGTTTACTTTCATGTGTGCATGAAAGTCATGATGAGTCAGCTGCAACATAAACCATTGACACAGCAGCTCTTCAACACACTTTGTAATCAAGAAGGTGTAATTATTGGAGGCATCAAGAGTATTGAAAATAGTTTCTCAATGCAATCTGAGCAGCTTAGGTGAATTTAAAAAACACAGCCAAAACCAACTTTACACTAAGAACTTTGATGACAAAACTTTTTTCATGCTATGTATAAACCCTACAGGATACTTCATTGTACAGCACTCCCTCTCCTACCCCTTCCAAACTAATGAAATAAAGTAGAAACATTACTGGCTCTGAACAGCATCCCTCCAAGGGTAGGCCTTCTTACAAAATCAATTAAAGAAAATTCAGACCCCAATAATATTCACTAGATAGCCACCATTTTCCTAATTCTTGTAACATAGGTGCCATATCTATTATGACAATTAAAAATTATTAATTCCACATCACAGATTGAGTCATGAGTCATAGTAAATGCACCAAAACCTTACAGAAGTAAATAAACTTTAGAAGCCTTGCAGTAAGTAATAATGTAGCACAAAACACCTAGCAGTTGAGTTAAGATGATCCAATGCTTTGGGTGTGATGGCACAGCAGGATAGCTTCTGCAGACTTTACACTTTGGAGGAAAGGGCTTGCTGCACACCATTCTGGGTGACAAAAGAACCACTGTTTTTCAGTAGTTAACATTAAAACCAGGTAGGAAGAAGCATCTGTTGAACTAGGCAGAGCAGCACATTAGTATAGAAACACTGATTTTGGAAGTCCAGCTTAACACCATGGTTTGGACTGCTTCAGATACCTTAAAATCACAAAGCAGCATGGGATGACTGATGATACCTATCAATGTGGTATCTTCCAAGCATCAGTAATATCTCTGATACAGATTTCCCAGTTAGGGAAGAACCACTGAGTATGCTGGAAACAGAGTGGAGGATGAAGCAGTCGAGGCTATGAGTGCAAGGAAAGATGAAGCACAGCTGGTGACTTGCTGGGCAGAAACTCCATACCATGGCACATCTGTGCCAGATGTGTTATGCCACTGTTCTCAGAAAAAAACAAACAAACAAACAAACAAACTACCAAAACCCAGCAAAAACTAACAACAAAATCAATCAATCAATCAATCAATCAACCAATCAGTCAATCAAACACAACCAAAAGCCCAATAACTACCAAAACCAATAGCTGAATGCCAGAATCTCCAGAGAAGTTATAACCTTTTTAGCATTTTCAAGCCTTCTGCAAGACATTTTAGCTGTAAGCTCAGACATTATGTGTTTTTCCTGGAATGACTCCCATTTCATTTATCATTTTTAATGTTATTGTCCCAGTTACTAAGTAACATAAAGTTGCCATATGCATCCTTCCATTTAAATGCTATTCCTGTGTTATACTTGATGTTTTAAATCATCCAGTCAATTCATTTATGCACATAGAAGGATCAGAGAAACAACAGGTTTTATTGACTGAAATATTGAAGTCCTTTAACTTAAACAAACTGTAGCTTTGTTCAATGTAGAGTGTTTATTTGTAAGTCAGTGTTCCAGTCTTCCATGCTAAATAAGAAGATTATTAAAACAAAAGAGTATATTTTTGAGATATTAAATGTATTATGAACTAACCCAATTCTACACAAAGTGAGAACTTTTCAGAAGTGATGTGGCCACATCCAACTTCAGCTGACAGAAGGATAAGTAGCTTATTTACATTTAAAGCAGTGAAACATTTTGTCCCTTGATTGAGAATTATAGACTCCCACGTTTGTAATGCTTATTTTAGGCTTGCATAGCTCAGCTTTGAGTCACTGGTCAGCTCATTATGATTATGCATTCACTGTTGGAAGTGCTATCTGTTTTCTCTGCACTCTACAAGTACTCCCACAAGGCAAACTTGAATTCCCACGGAGGTATCTTTGGAGGCATTTGTAAACTTGGAGTAACTCCTGCATACTTGTCTTTTTATCTCTCTTTTCAAGTGACAGAGAAGTAGCAATGGGAATATCTAATATGCCAAGATGTGCACTGTCAGATTCTCAACAACACCACCCCCCTTTCGTCATCCTGTCTTTGTTAGACCAGGGTAATTAGTTCTTCTCATGGCTGGTAATTAAAGCCAGATCTCATGGACCGAAACACTTTGGGAAAGAAGATTAATGATAGGGCCTCTGATTTTGGGCCTCACAAAGGTGGGGAAATTGTAACGAGTAGGAGGAGGAATGTGGAGGAAAGTTGTTCTGTGCACTAATTGGAGAAAATAGCAAACACATGACTTCTGGGAAAAATATAATGGCATTGTCTTCTCCATTTTTGTAAGAAATTTGCTTCCAGTACATTTCCCTTCAACTTGAGTGCACCAGAAAGGATAGAAATAATTTTCTTCCCTCTAAGAAATACAGATAGAAGAGTGTAGAGGCAGCAGCCACACAGTATGACTGAGAGTGGCTTAGCTTTGATGACTGTGAATGAGCCTGCATCCCAGATATGGTCAGGACAAGGGCCGCTCACCAATGCATTCTTTGTATCCTACTGATTTCTTTTAGAATCTCAAAGAGAAATTAGAAAATCTATCTTCCAAGATGCTAACTGATGTAGAGTTTTGTGGGTTTTTTTGTTTTGTTTTGTTTTTTTAGTAACTGTATAGGGCTTACTAAAAAAAATAATTTAAAGTATTAGCTTTTGAGATTTCATTCTCCGACCCCCAACTCAGTGATGAACATGAAAAGTTTTTAAGCAAACTGTTGGAGACAAAATGTAAAAAATCTGATTTAGTTCTTCAAGTATACATCTGTATCAGCATTCCTAGAATCATAGTATGGTTTGGGTTGGAAAAGACTTTAAAGCTTATTTAGTTCCAACCCCCCAAGAGGGGCATGGACAAATTAAAACTCTTAAATTCAGTGGAATTTATATACCTCTCATGTCCAAGAACAGGTCATAAGTGCTTGATTGCAAGATCAGCTGTTGCTGTTATTAAAGCTTTGTAGTACTGGAACACTAAAGGGACCCTTATCTAATTAGGAGCCCATTCAACATTGGAATAAAAATAAATCTGCTGTGTAAGGAAGAGTTCACTCTAACATGGGGAGACAGGTAACGTGTATGTTGGAGAAAGGAAACAAAAGACAAAGAAAGAAGAAACAGAGGGAAAAAAATAGACTCTTCAAGCAAAGTGACCTTAAGAACGTGCAGTAAAGTATTGCCAGTTCTACGCCTTCATTTGGATCCCAGTTGTAAATAGGTTTGAAATAGAGCTAAAAAAGAAAAGTCACTGAGTGGTTCACAATAAACAGAGAAAGAAATCAACCCATAGAAGTCCATGTGCCTGCTTTTGTTGGTCCTAACTCAAAGGTTTTTGAGGAAAAACACAGCTAGAGATTTAATTCCCATTTAAACAATTAAAATAAGCAGCTCAGGAACAGTTCCATTTACTTCTGTTCCAGACCATACCTATTCTATGTGAACTACCCCTAAGCACTATTCAAAAATGACAAAGCTCATTTTAAAATAATAAGGAAGTTGTCCCATTGGGTTCTCTAGTTACATAAAAAATTTTCCATCTCCACAAACACAAATTAACAGGAAAATTACAGAACCGGATCTCCGCCACAGGAATCTGTTTCCCTGCTTCTTCTCTCTAACATGAGTCAGTTTGGTACATGAATTTTTACCAGGTGTGGAAATGTATGTTAGCACTGAGATTCTGTAAAACTTCTAATTCAATGGAGCTTTACGTGTCTGAACTCCAAATATTTAACTTAGGTTTATTGGCTTACTGCTTTTTAAGGAACCTTATGTGGATTAAACTGTCTAGTACGCCATGTATGTTAAGTTTCCAGCAATAATTTTCCCCCTAATTTCTCACTTTTTTTACTGAGGATCACAGAAAGACCAAAGTAAAACTAGTAAACCAGGAAGAGCTTACCTTTTTCAAATCTTGCTGGCAGTTTATAACAGTATCTGTGCTTCATCTTGTTATTTATTTGAGTCAGTTTTTTCAGAGTGTTCTCCAAGTTTTAGGCAATATCTTGCATGACTCACACCTTGGAATGACAGTAAAAAAAGGTCGTTCACTAAGAGCATCTACACAAATTTTCATGCTTGTGCACATGCATGTGTATCAACTGAGGAGCAAAAAATACTCTTCAGATGTTCTGCTGCACAAAAAAAAGGTCTTTCATAGGCTCTCAAAAATGTAAGGGATAGCAGAATGGGAAACTGGTGTATCATAGCATATTTAAAACAACTAACATGCAATTCAAACCTTGGCTGAAGTCAAAGCAGGCTTTGGATGCCAAGACCTGAAAAGCAGATCCCTACAAAGTGTGAAAAAGATTATTGAAAACTGATCCAAGTGTTTAAAGGATTAGCAAAGTAAAGGCAGGCTTGGATTTTCTCTGACCTGACAGTACTGGCTTTTGAGCCAGCTTCCAAGAGTTTTCAGCATTCTTCGTTGTTGCGATGGCTTGTGCATTTTCCAGAAGGTCATGATTAGTGGCAGAGGCTGGATTAACTGAGAAATTTACAAAGTTCAGAATTAAAACTCATGGGTTGATAAGGGCCTAATTTGCATTTTAGAGGCTGTGGAACCATAAATTTACACTGTCTCCAGGGAATGGAAGAGCAACTGGATGTTTTCTGAAGGAACTTGTCATATACTTCTGGGACAGGAAGAGCCATCACAACAGACCTAATGCTTAAGAAACAGCGTGGGAAAAGTTCAAAGGCTCATTTGGACCTATGCATCTCATGAAAAAGAACTGAGGCCCTAAAGACGAATGTAACAACTGGCAAAAAAAAATAATCTAAGTAAAAATTTTCAGTGGCAGAGGGTTGAGACAAGAACAAATTGCTTTTTTAGTGTAAGCTTGAGAGTATGTGACTGTCAGTATGCAAGTAAATAACTGCCATAAAGATATTAGTCATCCTGAGTTAATTAAAAGGTAAGTAAAAATTTGCTTAAAATTGTTTCAGTACAAGAATTATACTTATGATAGTTGTCCAGATTTCTATCCACAGTACTTTTTATTTATAGTTTTTTTGTCCCAATATTACAGTAAAGGATCATCCAAAATTCAGAGCATTTTGATTCCTATTGTTTCAGGCTTTTGCAGATTACTGTTGCAGAAAGAAAAAAGAATGTGTGATCTGTAGTGATGGTGAGAAGACAAGTGTTAATATTCAGTGCTGGCTAGTCTGGCCATGAAGGAAGCAGAAATTTTTACAGAGGGTACAATTCAGATTGTTTTACAGAAGTAAGAGACAGCTTAGAGAAAAACAAAACAAAACAAAACAAAACAAAACAAAACAAAACAAAACAAAACAAAACAAAACAAAACAAAACAGGGAAATGAATAAATGGTCACAAGAACCAAAATCTTTCAAATCCTTTTTCAGTTCTGACCCAGATCATGAATACATTTGCCTGACTAAAGACTAAGTTCAAAAGTAACGTGCTACCATTTAGCTCTGAACTTTGTGCAAGTGTATAACTGTGAGTGTTGTACAAGACAGGACCTACATTCTTCAAGTTAAATAAACATAATGAACAGATACAAGTTATATCCTGGAACCTTATGCTTTATTCATATTTTTTAAATGTTAGGAGGATAAATTGGAATTGGGAACTTTTAATCACCTTTGTTGTAAGCCAGTCTGTTCAAGAGGCTTCCGGAGCAAAGCAAGCCACAGCCTGATTGATCATTTTTAAAGGGATTCCATTGGCCACATGTGCACTCAAAGCCGAGTCTTTTATATTTTCTGTGACAAAAGTAATCCTGGTTAGGTTCACAAGGTGAATACAGAAAAAAACCCAAGAGAATGAGAACTAGAAGAAACTTGTATTTCTCATTTTCAGGCTTACCATACACAGTGTTTCCCACCTTCAGTCATATGGGAATTCCTCTCCCACAAAAATAACTGAGTAAACCAAACCTTTTTGCTCTTCTTTTCTCAGGAGACATGAAACAAGTAGACGCAGTCAGAAATGCTGGACAGTCCTAAATAAGAAAACTATGGAAAACAAAAACAACTCTGAAAAACTTTACATATAACCTGCATCATCTTCATGTAAAAATTGAGTTTCTTGTTTAATGCTGCACTCAGTTTTTAAAAAAGGAATAACAAGAAAGAAATTTACAGTCATTTAAACACCATGGACAGGCTTTGCTAAGCTGCAGTGCTTTGGCTACTGATAAAACAAATTAGCATCAGAGTAAGAATAGGACAAGATAGTGCTATGACAGAAATAGTATAAAGAATACTAAGAACCCAGGTGTACATAATTAAGATTGTAATTCAAGCAAAGGGTTCTGGTGACATCATTTATCAATGTCACTGTGAACTCTCAATGGAATTACAGCTTTGTATGTAGAATTCAGATATACGCGATTTGTTAGAACACATGAGGAATGTTTCTATTAAAAGTAGACAGACAATATGTTAACCTCAACTAGTGGTGGTGACAGGATGAGATACAAAGAGAAGAGCTTTTTTCCCTTTTCTACCACAAAAGAAGGATGAAACAGTCAGAGTATTCCTAAGATATTTGGAAATTAAATTTATTTTAAATACTTACTAAGGAATTTTTCACCCCAAAAAGAAACAGAAAAAGTTTTGGTTCTAATGTGATTCAACATGTCAATAAAAAACAGTTTTACTGCAAAAAATTAAAAAAGGAGCAGCCAAAACTACTGATTTGTCCATCTCCTTATGTAGCACAAAATTGCATTAAAATAAGCTCAAGAAAAAGATTTCCATTAAAAGGATGATATAAAATATTTACAATTAAACACACAGTAAGGCTAGCAGTAAATTATGAATTGCAAATTAACTAATTTTTAGGAGGAAAAAAGAGTGAACATTGGTGCTTATAAATACATGTGCTGAAAGGAGATTCTACTCTTTACTCTTTCTGAATACCCGATTCTAGTTTTATTCTTAAAACCAGAATACTTTTTGAATATAACTATGAAACAGAGGGTCCTCAGTCTATGAAAATTTTTAAGGCCTTAATTGAACTTAAATGCTAATTAATGCAAAATCTTAAATTATGCTCCTAAATATCATTTCAATACCAAACTACTTTTTACTCAGTTACCTTGTGGATTTTTCAGCCTCTCCCAGATGCCCACAGACCTTGCACAATAAAGGTGAACAGCATCTCCTTGAGAAGCATCCCTCAGGAAATAGCAATGCATCCCAGAAATACATTGCAGAATGTTGTGAGGCTTGATGGTGTGAGGCTTCACTACTAAATGATTAGAGAAAAGATCCTAATCAATGCAGTGAGGGAAAGGTTTCCTTTGACTTGATAAACTTAGCACTAAATCTCACCTACATGAAATGCTTACAGCTATAGCCATAAAAATTCATTAAATTAGTCAAGGCACTGTGGATTTTTCAGTTTTGGTCCCTTTCTGAAGTACTCTAATTGAACCCTATAAATTGCATTCTATTTTAAGTGTACAGCAAAACTTGTGATGCTCATGAATACAATCTAAGATGTATCCCTGGATTCTGTATGGTCACTGATAATATCACCAATTTTTCAAGTTTGTCATTTGTACACTGCAATAATATCTCAAAAGATAATATATTCTTTGAAACTTTCAGGAAGTGCTGACTGACGTAATGCAGTCATGGGGTATCTAATTCTCATTAGAGAATTGTGGGGGTTTTAGTTCTCTCTTGCTGAAGTGCATAACTTTTATGAAAAATGAAATGCACAACGACTTGGGAACTTGTAGGGTAGCAACACTTCTAGTCCGAGTTCACAAGTTCTTGAAAGTCTAGCTTTGTACATTATGCTTGAAGAGGATAACCTGAACAGTAGCAGTTTTGACCTTGAGTAACTTAATTTGGAAAGGAAATTTGGCCAAACTAGCTCAATGCAGGAGTTCTCATCAAGGATTAATGCAGAGGATCAATATGAACTTTTTATAGCAGACTATTTTTGAAAGAGGACAACAAAAGGTTAGAGTACTTTAAAACTTGAGAAAGCAAATTAGTATGACTTAAAGTGGGCAGTATAGGAATGAGAATGGAAAAAGCAGGGATCTTGATTTTGTGCCAGCATTTAGTAATACCATACAACAAAAATACAGAGAAAACTGACTTTAAAATTTTATTTTTGTATCTTTTTGCAACCATAGCTGAGTTTATAAACATCTGACTACTCTGTCTCCTCATCTCTTCATTGTGGTGCTGAATGACAAACACTCATGATTGCAATTGAATGATGTTACTGTCACAATTTTTCTATTTTCTACAAGGTCAAAATTGCATATAAACATATGTCTTTATTTGAAAATTTAAAGACTTAATTACCTCCTAAACAAAAGAGTTATGGAAAACACATAAACATAGCTCTTCCTTAAGTTCCTGTACACACAAATTCCACTCCTGAAGTGTAAGGGCTCCTGTAATGGGGAATCAGGCCACTTAATAGCCCTGTCAGTAGCAACAGATATTTATGCATGACCTTACGTTACCTTATCTAAGGAGCTAAAGGACAGATTGATCCACTTACTTCCCCATCACTGTCTCCTTTCCCCTTGCCTCTCTCTTAACTACAAATCAAACTCTAATATGGCTTCTTAGCCCAACTCACATCTGACATTTTTCTCCACTGTCATGTGGCAGACTCACAAGAGCTGACTACCTCCCCATGGACCATTTCGGTTCAGCAAGTTCCATCAGCACTGGGCGTGTATAGAAGGTCCAGAAGGTATGTCCAGCTATCTGCAGCCATTCCCGTGTAACCATTTGTGACAGATTCCAGTGCATTTTAATCCATTTCGGAATGCTGTTAAAAGCCTGGTTAACGTCTTTGTAGATGGCACAAAATGTGTTTAAGAAATGTTATCCAAGCTTTATGCAAAATTAAAAATTTTCTAGCATGGTTATTTAATTCAGGGTCTCAAATTTTCTGATTTTGACACTTGCTAAGGCAAGTTTACAAGTAGTCTCCTTTCCTTAGGCCTCTTCAGTCTTGACCTGTGCTCTTTTGAATCAGGGCAAGCTAAGTTCCTGAAAGACAGCAAATAGTTTTGCCAGATAAGCTATCTTCTTGAGATCTTCCTCTCATCTTCCCCTTACTTGGGCTTTTTTCCTGAGGATGAGTCAGTGGCACCAATTCTCTTTATTCAGATTGGGGGGGGGGGGGGGGGGAAGAGTATTTGTCAGACAATGGTCGCTCACCCCTGAAATTTCAGTTCTTTGTTCTCCTTTTCCTCACTCATTTCTGTCTTTTGTAATCTCTGCCTCCCATTTGGGTTCCTATACCCAAATATTTGGTATTTCTGCTCTTCGGACTCCAGTTCTTGTCTTGCCTCTCCTTGAAGCTGACTGTTTGTTTAAAGAGAGGTGAAGATGCTTCAGGTGATGGAGGGAGATAGACTATGATCCTTTTTCTCCAAACCTCTCCATTCTGGTTTGGAAGTTAACTGGGGTTTAGTGATATTTTCAATAATGGCTGGTTGATGCACTGTTTCCAAACACGAACTCTGCTTTCAACAGCAGAACAATAAAGATGTAGTGCTTAATAATGAAGAACAGCATTTTTTATTTTACAAAACAAGCCTCTCAGCTTCAGTGGTGTTATTCATGAATAACACCTTGTGCATATGCATTATGAGACAGTGCTTAATTGAATGATTGCATAATATGTTGTTCTGCAGAATAAAATATGAAATATTCATTAGGCCAGAGAGGGAGTTAGAATGCCTGGTGGTTAAATCACTCACCAGGGAAATCCAGCTCCTACTCCTTTCTAGTGAATATGTAAGTAGTTTATACAAAAAGGCTTTAAAAGCAACTAGGATTGTTCTCCCCAAAATCTACTATGCCCTCATAGCTAGTGTACTATCCCAACAGGCAGGAGTGTGCTCTGACTGGGGCATAGAAGGACACAGTTAAACACAGATCACCTACATCCTTCCATGTAGTTAAAGGAGTCAGATCTGCCTTCACCAGGCAGCAGGGTTTAATGGGACCAAAAACTCCCTACTGTGTTTATTTTTCAGGAAATTATTGTCTTGGTATAGGTGCCTCATTCAGGAAAGGGTTTCCAGATGTGACTCCAGAACAGAAGGAAGAACTTCATGCAGTCTAAATCCACACTCAGTTAAGTCCCTCTGCAAAACATGGTGTAAGCAGCCTGTGCATATCCTCAGCTGAGAGTGGAGGGTTCTCCACCCACTTTTTGCTGCTTTGAATCAACTGCTAAGAACCCAGCTCACTTCATGCCTTGAACTGGGAAACAGGATGGTGGTACTATATCAAATATATTTTAATAATCTAGTTAGTTATTGTAATAGTTAGTTAGTTAGTTAGTTAGTTAGTTAGTCAGTCAGTCAGTCAGTCAGTCAGTCAGTTAGTCAGTTACTTCAACACCTAAATCCTGTTGCAGGTGCTAATCTGTGAGGTGGAAAGGTCTTCAGGAGACATATTTAGGTAAAGTAATACCTAAATAATACCCTCAAAATTATGAGATCTTAGTTTGATCTCATAATCATTGTGCCTGTTGGAATCATAGGAAAGCTTATTGAAGACATAGGGGAAAAGAAGTTTGAAATGGATAAAATTAGGAGGAAAATAATGCTTCTTAAAAAAATTAATTAGAAAATTATTTACATGTCAGACAACAGACGGCACTGTCAAAAGATAAGTATGTGTTTTATGAGTTACTGGTAAATACCAATAAAAAAAAAGTATTTTGATTTTGTGTAGGGTATTACAGAGAGGCATTCTCCTGGCATATTTATTTTTGCATTTATTCAGGAAATAAAAGAGAAAGTGAGGTTGGGGAAATAGCTCACTCTGGGGAGACAGAATCAGTCAGAATAAATAAATATGCCCAAAACAATAACAGAAGCAAATGTGGCACCAAATATCACTGATAGACAAAGAATGCATTAATTCAGCATTGCAAATTACTTTTGCTTAAGGCAGATCTACTTGGTATACCCTCTTAATTATTGCTCTTCTCATCAGTTTGCAACTCAAAGCACATTCTCTCAGTAGCAATTAGGGAATGATATAATTATATGAAGCTTTAGAAACAAGAGAAAGCTTATGAATCAAAATGCTAGAGATTTTTTTTTAAAAGTTTGCATTGTAACAGATGCCTTGTGCACTGTCCATCTGGAGAACCCATTCCACATCTTTGGAGGCTCAGGAAGCAATCTGCATCAACAGACACTTGATTTTTATATCATCTTTTCAACCCACCTTCTCTTTGAATGCACAGCCTCTTCCCAGGCATGGAGAAGACAGAAGTAAGTGGCTGGTGAATTAAAGGGTTCAGCTTCTTGGCTCCTGTTCATCCACAGACTGGTTTCCCTTGAAGGCATTCTGCTTATATATACACATAGGCATCTATAGCTCTAGAGAAGATCTCTCTCAGTACCCAACTGGTCCTAGAGAAAGCAGCTACTGTACAAAGGCAGGGAGCAGGAACACTTGTATGTTTATCTGCTTTTGTGCATCTGAAGGATTAGAGGTCTGTTAACCTCTGTCTGTCACATCAGCAGGACAAAGTCTGAGAGCTCATCATCTGCCATCATCATCCAGGGGCCAGGAGCCTAACTCACTCTTTTTTTTCTTCACTGACCTTCACGCACTGATGAGCTCAAACATTATTATGAACATTTCTGTCTAAATCCACCTTTTAGTAAAAAGTCCAGGTTGTTTCAGCAGATCAACTCAAAAGATATGCAGGTTTATAGAAGTGCACTAATGTGAATATCGATCAATGTATGTGGACTGGCTAAAGTTCAAGGTTTTATGAAAGCAGTCACCATAGTGAACTTCTCCTCAGTTTAAGAGTTCATAAGAAGACAAAAGTTGGCTGCCTTATATTCTTTTGGCCAGTGAGTTTAGGATATTGTCCGCAAATGAAAAAAAGTGAATTGCCTTCTCTGTTCAGTGCTACAATTAGTTAATTCAGCTGGAGATAGAATAAATACTCAGTAAAGCTGTTAGTACTGTTAAAATCATTAAGAAAACTGCAGTATTAAAAAAATTAACTGCAGATATGGTACCTTTAATATCGTGGGTAGTCACTTTGAAACTAATACTTCCCCATCTGCTGTGTTTTACATAATGACCAGACCCATTTTCTTCTTAAAGACAAAACAAGAAATACGGCACTTAGTTTTGAAAGATCCTGATTTTTTCAGCTTTAAATGGAAGAAAGAGTACGTCTACAGTCAGCCATAACAGCCATTTGACATAGGTTTATATTTTCTGGGGCAAGTAAACTTTCCCAGTTGCATAAGTAGTAGTAATTTGATTTTTAGAAATAGTAAAAAAGAAGATAAATATTTCTCAAATCAATCAAAGAGGGAAAGAGCTAAAGATTGGGAGAATTTGCCTGCAAGGACCCTATTTATTTACAGTTGGCCTCTGGAATCTTGGGTTTTGGTAGAAACTTTGCCAACTTGTGAAACATCTAGAAGCGTGTAAATATGAGTAACTTTATTCACCTGTCCTAAGTGTAGAAATCTGTCCTAAAATATTACAAATTTCCATGTTTAATCTTTTTTTCTTTGGAATACAAGGCAAACTGTCATTGTTTTCTTTTGCATTAGTATTGATCATCATTATTTTAGGAGTATATCAGCCTAAGAGATACTTTATATGAATTTAAGTAGGTCTAAGTTTGGGATAGTTGCAGAGTTTCTCAAGAACTGGCCAAACAGGATTCAAGCAGAGCCTTGGCTTAAGTATCTACAAATCAGACATATGAAAAATGAAGAAAAGCTGCCTTTGCAGCTTACAATTCCTTTTTTTTTTTTTTTGAGAATATTGTTTAAAAATAAATTTCTGCATTATAGTAATGTAAGAGTTTCTCAAACTATTCACATGTGACAAGGATGCCATGCTACTGTTGCTTTCCATGGAAGGCAGTTAATTCATAGAAAATATTTTATTTCATGTCAATGTCAAAGAACAGGTATTACAGCCATTATCATCCCAAACTGGGTTCCTGTCCATTCTAAAAGGATATTAATCTGAAGCCAACATGTCAGTAGTAACCCAGAAGACTGTGATTGGGACTGATAATGCCTGTGACATGACACATGAATATGGAGGGGACAGTTCTAGTAAAATCCATGTTCAGTCTATTTTTCAGAATGGTATGTCAGACTATAAATATATTGTCTGGCTGACAGTGTGCATTTGGCTTACATCAGAAATCCAGTTTTTCTGCAAGCTCATCTGTTCCCTTTCAGGTAGGTGTTAGCCCAAATGAAGGCCATAGCAGGGAGTCAGAAGATACCTCTGATTCATTCAGGATGAGGGAGTGGCCCTATGAATGGATGAAGCTAAATCATGATAAAACATATGGAGGGAAAAATAATGGCAGAATTGAGATTAGGACAAGAGATCATAAGTACAGCCAGATCATGTTAGAGCAAAATGACTGTGATTCAGGACACCACACCAGAATGTTTAGGTGATCACAGGAGGAATTTGGCTGATTTATAAATTAACTGAAAAGAAAACTATTCATTTGAAGTATGCTTTCAATAGAATTCTATGTTCTATTCAAATTTCTGACTTGAGAAGGAATTTAATGCTGGCTGCTCCAATGGAAGCAATTATTGATAATGTGGGAATTTGGCTGGGGTAGAAAAGTTGTTGCCTCACTACAGCATATTTCCAGTAAAGCTAATTATTGACTAAGGATTCCACATTATGGTAAAGTGTAAACAGAAATGAGAAGGGAACAGAAGACTGTAAAGACAGTTGGGGCTACATTTGAGTAAAGATACAGCCTCCTTTTCCATTTTTCAGCCCTCTTCAGGGGAAGGGGGCCCATGGCTCTCAGGAGTGATGCTAAGGCCATGTTAGCAGGGCGGAGAGCTGATGGCAGTTTGCCACCACGTGGTGTGGATTACAAAGGAAGTATGACCTGCACTGGACGAGTCATTGCCAGATGGTTCCCAGATGTGTTATTTATGAAGTCACGGCCTACTTAAACCACATTCCTGGTGTCTTGTCTTCTTTTCCTGCAATGTCCAAGACATTAATGAAGGAATGTATGAGAACCAAATAGCAGACCAGTTGTCAAAAACCAAATGGCAACAGAAATCCTTTCCTGTCTCTGGATATATGTAAATACATATTAGATTAACAAAACCAGCTTTAAACAGCTGATCCCTGAAGAGTCATTGAACTGGCAGTAGTGCAGTTTAAGGACAGTACTTATCTTGGCCTCATCATTCCCTCGTGAATCTCTACCATAAAACTTACTACATTATCCTTGATGATTCTGTTCTTATAACTTCGTCCTTCCAAAGAGCCCTCTCTCCCTTAGCTTCCTCAGTGCAGATAAAAAAAAAGTCTAATATATAAAATCTAGGTCATTCTTTAAAATACCAAGTAAATCTGGATGAATGCTGTAGTGTTTCAGATGATCTGACAATGTCAAATATAGTTTGTGGGTTGATTGGTTGGTTGGTTTGTTTGCTTAGATTAGTCAGGTCTGGCAACATGCTGATGTGACTGATCATGCAAGTTTCTTACCAGAAGGTAATTTATTCAGTTTGCGTAATGCATCTGAGGCAATGCAGTAACGGTGCATTAGAGCAGAATTTTCTATTGCTTTTGTTGGTGTGGGTTTTTTTGTCTTTTGTTAGAAATGCATGGAATATGATTTGGGTTTGTTTTTTTTTTCTTTTCCAGTTGCTAGAGTTATGAGAAACGATTCCTGAGTCATTGCTAAGAAGGCAGAAAAGAACACTGCAAACAAGCAACCGCTTTGTAACATCCTAGAGACAGAACTGTAGCAATATGACTTGACATACAGAATAACATCAGTTGGCGCAAGTTTTATTGATTACTACCTACCATGTGATGGGCCCTCAGGTTTTAATAAATAAGCTGGAATTCTACTGGTACAAGAAGTAATACAACTATGTTTAAAACAATTCAGAAATATTTATTCTGAATACAGAAAGCTCATGACAGATTATTTTGCATACAACATTTTTATGCAGCTATTCAAAACAGACAGCAACCTGTTTGCTTTCTATTCCCAGAAAGTATGGGATATATATTAACATTGATTTTTCATTACAGTGAGCTGTGTTTCTTTCTCAATTTATTCCCTTGGTGAGCAGCTTTCCTAGGTGGAGGCCAGTGTAAATGTAATCTGAATATGTCCATAATATGAAATAGTGCTGCAAATATATTTAGGGTCAATGGGATTTTTCTGTTTATGTAGTATTTTACTTTAATGTAGATACCAAGAAAAATGAAACTCCTATAATCCCTTTCAGAAAAATACAGAAGAGCTAAAAAGGATGTGTGTAGCACATTTTGTATGAGTACAAGCACTCAGCAATAAAGAGATTGGTCATCTTCATTATGACAAATATTTATATCATCCATCTGACCATTAGAAGGAGAGAAAAATATTGCTATCATTACAGAAAAACAATGGAATATGTTAGTTTCTTGTTAGAAAGATTATCCTTTGTTAATATTCTATGAAGCTAATACTGTATGAAGTAGGAAAGGGAACAGTGATACATAGATATCTATGTTTAGGCTGAAGGCATGTGGCATTTTATGCATACATTAGAGGACAAAGAACTCACAGATTAAGAGCTAATAATTTGAAAAAGAATTGAGGGAGTAATTTATTGAAACAAAACCAAACTAACTACCTGGATTTTACCATTGTTTAAAATACAACCTTCTCGCACAGATATGTAAGCCAGGTTAAAATCATTTTAGAACAATAATGACTGGCAGGAAAGAGCACATCAGTTGCATCATAACTCCCACAAGTGGAAGTTAATTGAACAATGCATTAATATAGTTTAATTATGCCAGATATTTTTAGATATTAAATTCTTACAAAATTTACATTTCAAAATAGTGGACCAAATTAGTTTATACCTTCATAATCTTACCTTTCCTGATTTCCAGTTAAAACGTGATTCCAGTACAAATTCATCATTGTTGTTAACTGTACAGTAAGTGCAATAGATTTGATCAGTGTTTGATTCATCCCAATATATTTTTATGAGGAAAGTACAAAATTTCTTTTTTTTTATATTTAACCTGCGTTATACTAGGACTCTCTCATTCAGAGAAGTGATTTATTACTTAGCTTCCATCTGAGTTGTGTAAAAAATTCATTAATACGAGAAAGCACAATTCTAGTCCAAACTTTTTGTTCTTAAGCCCTCAATACCTGATGATGACATGTCTCTATTGTTTTATACACCTTATGTAGAGATATCAACAAGGATAGTGCAGTTTGGAGTATTGTGTGAGCATACACATGAGCCGGCAACAGGTAGTGAATTAACTACTAACTTAGTCTTTCCATTACATCTTTTTTTGCCATTGCAGTATGACCTAGATTGAATTTCCTCCTCACTTAAGATTTTCTATTCCTCCTTACACAGTCTAAGGCTCATTTTGATTTCTGAATATTCATACCAGCCAATATGCCTGAATTGCTAGGAGCTCAGAATAACAGCTCCTGTTGTTGTGAGCACAAAAACACTAGTAAGAGTTTGCTAGAAAGAGGGAAAGAGACTTCACAATGAAAGAAGATAACTCAGAACATTAACATGAAATGATCTGGATTATGGGTCAAGTTTGCTGAAGACACAAAAAAGTAGAAGAGGTTTGTCAGAGAGTTGTGTGGCCATCCAGAGTGCTGACAGGAATCTCATGAAGTTCAAAAAGAGGAAGCAAAAAGCCCTGCCAAGCAACAACCCCATGACCTGGTATCTGCTGGGTAGCACCCACCTTGAAATCAGGTTTGCAGAAAAGGACCTCACATTCTTGTGTGAGCTGTAATACGCCTTGGCAGCAAAAGAGACTAGTGGTATCTTGGGCTGCATTAGGAGAAATGTTGTCAGCAGGTCAAGAGATGTGATCTTTCCCTTTTCCTCAACACTGGTGAGGCCCTGCCTGGAGTACTCTGCCCTGGTGCAGGTGAGACATGGGCATATTGGTGAGAGTTCAATAAAAGGCCTGAAAGATGACAAGAGACTGTGTCTCTCCTCTGAGGAAAGGCTGAGAGAGCTGGGACAGTTCAGCCTAGCAGAAGTCTCAGGTGGCCTTATGAATATCTGTAAACACCTGGAGGGATGGTACAAAAAGGACAGTCAGGGTCTTTTCAGTTGTGCCCCGTGGCAGGACCAGAGGCAAGGGGCACAGTTGAAATGCAGAAAGCTCTGCCTGAACATCAGACACTGAGAGTGTGACTGGGCAGGGACACAGGTCTCCCAGGGAGGCAGTGGAGTACTCCTCCTTGGAGATTTTCAAAAGGCATCTTGCAAAACTGTCTTTAGGAAGCCCTGCTTGAACAGGGGGTTTGGACCAGATGACTTGCAGAGATCCCTTCCATCCTCAGCTACTTCATGATTCTGTGACCTTGAGTGAAAAGAATTTACTATAGTGAAAGTATATTAATTAGACTACAAACAATGCTATTATATATAGGATCTATATATTAATCTAGATCAAAATTATCAAAATTTGACCATTTTTTTCATGGTTCTTTAAAACCTGTCTCTATAAATAAAAATTCTTCATATGGCAAACAAAATTCTTCACCAATATGCATTTTATGGAAGTTTTTTTTTCACTCTATGGCATCCAAATCATGACCATGAATAACCTAGTATCAACTTCCCACTTGTTTCATTAACATTTGAAACTTCGTTTTGTTAAGTTTTCATTAGTATTTTTTGAAACCTAGAAAAAAGTCTAAAATTTCAAAGTGGCAACATTTACCATGCCAAATGATTTTTAAAAGTACCCAACTTACACAGATTTCTAATTTAGATGCTTTTATCATCCTTGGGTTTTAAATGTTGGGCTGTAATATTGACAAGATAATTTGCAGAGCATTACTCATGCCATTTAGCTTAAGTCTTCACTATTTCTTATTTCCTTTTGGAAGTTTTTAAAAACACAGATGATTACCCAAAGAACAAGTCAGATCCTTTATCACAGTGAAAATTACCAGTAATAGATTAAATTAATAGATATTAGGAAAACATTATTTTAAAGTTACTCTTACAAGAGTGTTTGTTGCTTTACATAGTGGTTTTCAAGGGTTTTATATAGTTTCATAATTAATGCATGTTGTTTGACTAGGGAATGGAAAGAAAGGTTGAAATCTGAGACAATATTAAAATACTTTAGAAACTTTGAAGCATTATAATAGTTATTTCAATAAAACTACTTCAAATATTTCTTCAAGAAGGAAACAATTTGGAGTTCAAGTTCAGCAGCATAATAACTGAAAACATATAACAGTACTCTTATTCCCATCACTAAACTATAGATTACGGTCTTTTTCAGTTGTTGCCATTATAAATCCCTGTTCCCAGGGGTGCTAAGCTATCATAAAAATTTGCTTTGGGCAATGCTTTGAGATAAGTTCTTCAAAAAATGCATAGGGGATTGGCTTGCAACTCCCACTTGTGTTAATAGGAGCTATCAAGGCAAATCTCTCATGTATTCATGGGAGAAAAAGCTCCAGAGTATAAAAAACTTTCGGCCTGAGGATTATTTGTTTTTGATATATATCTTAATAAAAATATGCTCTAAAACAAAACATTTCAAGCTAGTGATCTCAGTTATTTGCTGGGCCTGTTAACACTCAGTAGATTTTGTTAAATTGAAATTCTACTAATAAAGCCTGTAACATAAATTATTTCCTAAAATTTTGTGGAAGAAAGAATAACAGTTTGGCTGAAGAAATATAAATTTTCAAGGAAATAATATTTAATTACCTGCACAGAAACATTATATTCTAAGCTTTATTCTATTTTCTATCCAATCCAAAATGCTAGTAGAACTTCACTTGGATACACATCCTATTCTTTAGGAGGTGGGGATACAGATTGGTATGGCTGATCTGAGTGTAATTGTCCCTTAACTTTTACATGCAGCTTCACATTTTCTACTTTGATGTAGGTTTCAGTGGTATATCAGCTCATCTTCCTTCTTCTGGGAGAAATTCCATTCCCCCAATTTCAACAGCTCACATTTCATACAGTTCATCCATGCATCAGGTCATGGGTTTACTATAAATGACTGTGCTGATAAAAAACTTGACACACTTCATCTTCTAAAAAAATCTGGCTATGTCTATGTCTCTCATGTCTGCATTCCCCAACTAGCTAGGCAGTAAAATATACCAGAAACTTCCACTGAGAACCATAATTTTCAGTTCTCTGAAGTTCTCATAGTCATTTACATTAAAAGTACAAGTGTCTGAATATTGCAAAAGACGAAACACTACACAGAAATATCAACTTCATCAATTTCAGCCATTTTGGAAAGTAGATTAATTTTATGTGTTCTGAATCATTCCTTGAAGGAACTCTTTTCACAAACTGTCATGAGATTGCAGGGAAAAGAAAAACTAACCTTACAGTCTAAGGACCACCTTTGTGAGTACCACTTTTCTGCCTACACAGTCTACATTCTTTTTCTTAAGCAAAGATTTCTATAAGAACATGCTTATGTCAGAGGTTGACTATGTCAGCTCAAAATACTTCTTCAACTCAATTACAACACTATAAAGTCATCTCACGAGCTGGGGAAAATAAACAATTCCACATGTAATAGGTAAGGCTAAACATACTCCTTTTCTGTAGGCAGATATTACAGGTCCTCTTCTTTATACTTCTTTTCATTTCCATACATCTTTCTGGTAAACAGATGGCAGAAACTTTAAATAGTACTTGAGGTGAGATCTCACCAATGCCTTCTACAACAGAAATCCTACTTTTCTCTCTGTGCTGCAGATACCTTACTTGCCACCATCTCAGATCATATATTCCATTTCAATAGCCTCTTCACATTGCTTGTTCATGTATTCTGTGTGACTGAGTAATAATAATACCAAACTTTATCTTCTTCCTCCATTATTTCCACTCTGTAAGTAACAAAGCCTCACTGTTCATCCTAAACCCCACACCTACTACTGTTGTATGTCATCCCTTCCCTTTTACTCCAATGTTCAGTTGTCCATTTTGCGCTGATAGTCTGGACCTCTCCCGGTTAATTTAGTATCACTGTAACTATTTTACTTTTCTTACAAACAGTATCACCTGCACTATTTTCTCTCCCATATTACAATTCTTGGACTAGTCTAGTTTCATTAACTTAATAAGCATCTTCCTACAGCAATTATTTTGCAGTAAATCTGATGCCCAGCTATATTTTAGCTAGTACATTTCCTTTGTCTAGAAAACCCTTTAATTTAGTCAAGAAAGGTACAATTACCCTACATGATTGGCTTTTGCTGAACCTACTTAGAATTTTTTTTTCATTTCTGATTTATATAATTAATTATACTGTGATCCAGATTTGTTCTAAAATCTCCATGAGGTAGGATTACTACGTCAGTAATTACCCAGATCACATATCTCCCTTCCTTAAATATGTTTGTTTTCCTACAACAAATACAATATGACTTGCAGTCTGATGGACTCCTTAAAAATACTTGCTACCAAATTTTCTGTGAGGAAATCATGAGTTGAAATATGAAAACAAAGCTTAAACAACATTTTTTTTGTGGTCATGTGGAAAAAACTTAACAAATTTTTTTGGTCAAGGGGCAGGTTATCAAATTGCATTTTCCTGATCTCTTTGGTATGCAATGGGTAACATCTAAAAAATAAATATGTCATGAATATTTATAATCTGTCTACTTTTAATGTAGTCCATCAAATTTAAATGAGACAAAGGATTAAAGCTACAATTTAAAAGCTTAAAACTAGAAAGGCTTATTTTTAACCTTAGGACAGCCCAGCATTTGAATAAGACCAATTGGAACTGGGAATGAAAATGAACTCTTAATTTTATTAATCTCCTTACACTGGTGCGCATTGTTCTGAGTCACCAAAATATGCATAGCTTCTGAACAGCCTGACACTTTACTTTGCATTTCATGCTATATTTTAAGAAATATGTATCATATATCACTTGTTAATGGTTTCTGTGGGAGGGGATGAGTAATTAAGGACTTGTGAAATTGGGGCAGGGTACGTTTTTATAACTGATAACATAAGCTCACAGGATGGCTGGAGCTCAACAAAGGGCTTAGCTTGCTCTGTTCTATAAATAAGCACAGGAAATTAGATTAAAATTTTAAAATTAGATTGCCAAGATTTTCAAAAGTGACCATAGGATCTGTGTGTCTTGCTTTGGGACCCCCACTACAAAGTGTTTTTTAGAATCATCATGTCTGACACCTTTTGAAAATATTTTAGTTTTAGAAAGATTTTATTTCTTCAGCCGTAAAAAACCAAAATAATATACACATATATATATATGTTTTTTTTTTTTTGAGAAGGATTTACCTAGACTTGGAAAAAAACCAAAGAGAGCAAGCAGGACTACTCTAATAATTGAATTGTCATTTTGGACATGTTATATATAGCACATTATGGAAAATAAATTTTCTTTATAAGGATGAATTGTAGTCACATAAATCCTTCTGTATGAGGTTTTTTAGTGCAAAGTATTTGTTTGTAATATTAATAGGCAGAAGTTAGTCCTTACAGTTCCTTCCTTTTCACTATTGCTTTGAAGTTCCATTTAGAAATTTAATGAATGTTTAAGTTTCATTGGTTTTCTTTCCTAAACATTGGTGGAATATGAGACAATGCCATTTACAGTCTTGGAGAATTTATCTGGGTTTTGTAAATAAACCAGTCATATTGTTTAGATGCCTGAGTTTCAGGCAGAGGAGGGAGGAATGGAGACATCTTTCCTTCTCTGGTGTTTAAAAAGATGTCTGATATCTGACAGGAGATATCTACTCAATACAGCTAACACACTAAAGTGGGCTTGTAACTACAGTTTGTGACTATGTTGTGAGATTCAAGGGTCCTCTCCAAAGCCCTGGGAAAGCTCAGACTGTATTTGGATTTGGTTTTGTTACAGAACCTGAGTGCTCCACTCTGTCTGGCTACTGTTTGGTTTCCAACAGGAGGAAAGTGGAGGCCAAGAAAGACACTGGTGAGGATGATGAGGATAACATGGAAAATTTCAAAGTACACCTTACTTTGACATGTGGACTGTATTTACTACAACAGACCCAATATGTAGGAAAGCCTGGAAAATGGTCAGTACAGTTTTCTCTTTAGTAGAAAGAAATTTGGGACGATCCTGGGCATGTACCTGCATTACATTTTTAAAAGAGAAAGAAATGCATACTCCAGAGAATGAAACTTTTTTTCCATTTTCTTAAATTCTGAAGGATCTTTTCACTCAGTATTATTTCACTGGTTTAGTTGTTTATGAAACAATACAGTAAAAAAACAATGTTGAGGATAGAAAATGTCCTAATATGTGCTACACATGAACAGAACCTAAATTAATGTTAGTAACATATATAAAGCAGAAACAAGGAAAAGGGTTGAATGAAAAGCTGGATTTTTCTTCTGCTGCTGTTTGAACCATTCCAACTGTCGTTACCATTTCAAGAATAAATCCTCACAGAACTTCAACACCTAAAACCTTATCTAATACCTGCATTTGAGTATTGTATAGGAAAGACAGCTCTATGTAGAAATATTTCATGGAAGAGAAATCTTAAAATTCTTATCAAGAAGATTGCCAACTGCTTAAAAATGGAGATTGAATAAACCAGTCTCTATTCTCCAGTCCTTCTCAATTTCCTTGAATTATAAGCCTGTGTAAAAGGATTTGGGACACCTGAACAAAAAAGATAAATGGACAATTATTGCAGTTGTAATTAGAAACAATTTAGATGAGCCAACTGGCAAGTACGGTTTTAGCTGTTCTGGTCATACAGAGGGCAGGAACAAACATTTGTGGATACATGTGAAAATTTTTAAGTTTTGTCAAAAAAAAAAAAAGAAAAAACATTAAGAAAGGAAATGCTACATACCCTTGGAAAGTGCCCTTGCACTCCTAGCCCATTAGATGAAACCAGTCTGAGAAAAAATGTGAGCTAGGTTTGTCACTATAAATAAAGTGTGTCCTGAACTGGTAGCACTTCCTATTCTTTCTCTTTTTGTCCCTAATAGACAGATATACAAATTACAAATTACAGTACCAGAATTAAATGTCCAAACAGCACCTGGCATGAGTCTACATGTTGTCTAATTCCACTCCTGTGGTCCTCCATGTATTGTACTGATGGCACCATAGATTGCCTAAGCCTGCATAGCTACTCTTTCTGCCAGTCCTTCCACGTCTTACAGAGATCAATTTACACATGTAGCTTTTATGCATGAAATTAATGTAGTGTTTGGAGGGTAAATTCTGTTTAAGCAAACAGTTGAACTCTATTAACAGCTTTGAAGGTGGGAGGGAAATAGCAGAAAAAGCCACATTTACTTTGATGACGCTCCGACTGCTCAGCCAAAATGCAGGAAATGCAGTTCCCAATGCTGTTCAGAGACAATCTGAATGATTCTGTGGGTATTTTGATGCAAGTGGAGATAAAGACTCAGAACAAATTCATTGTGTGGAGGAGGAACTGCACAACAGAAAATCTTTTTTCTCAGCTACTGAATCTTAAAGTCAAAGTTCCTTTGTGTGTATCTCTACAGCATAACTCATCCAACAGCTATACTGTATGTTAGGTATATATGCAGGATATTTCAGTCAGTATTCTAAACTCATCCTGTAAAGACTGTTTGTTTGCTATGTGTCTGTACAGCAGTTCCAATCTAGGAGGCAAATAAGTAAGTAAAATTATGTCTTTAATTTGCTGAAACAGACATTACAGAAAATAGAAGGTTTTGTTTCTCAAGAACAGTATACGACTGATTTCTTATACAATATATTAAAGTTTACATTCTCAAAGGGTTTTCTGGACTCAGGCCCCAAAAGCAAGTAAAGCGGTGTATTGTAAGCTAAAATGGGAGTATTTATGCTGTTACTAAAAAAAAATCATGAAATTAAGTATTTTGTCTTGTGTCACTTCTCAGATTTGAACATAAAGGCACAAAAAGTCTAATTTTTATTAGCACACAATAAAATAAAATCTCACCATTTGTGGTGAACTTTAAAATCATTTGGAAATTATACAGTTGAATATAATTTAGGTCCAGTAGATAAAGATGAAGAAGAAATAAGACAAATGCAGAAACTACTGTATTTAATAATGTATCAAATGTATAATCTCTTAGTGTTGACTCAGTTACCCTTGACATCTATGGAAGCTGGTCTTCAGTATCTCCCAAAGGTTGAACTCCAAGAAGACAGAGAATAGGCAGTTAACAGAAGAAGAAAGAAGAGATCTTAACTGACAAAGTAGTTCTGCCAAAATATTACTTTGTTACCTTTTTAATTGGAAAAAAAAAGGGATAACATTGGAAAGCATGGTGATGAACCTACACAGAAAAGAACCAAATCATTAAAAGGACACATCTAGATAAACTCTTACATCTTTGACTGCTGACTCTCCTGCAGCCTAACACAGAGCTGGTACTGTCTCCTCACAGGCATGTGTGAGTTGAACGTCCAGGTGGGGTAAATCACAGAAATCAAATCTCTTACTTCTACCTATTGTTATATGAAAAAATATGGATATAGGCAGGTCCACCTCTTACTGCTTCTTTCTTTATTTTATGTATGACACACAGTTGTCAATGCATGTCTGGGGATCCTGGTCCCTGTCTGTTGAAACACACCTTTCAGGAGACATGGGTGATAGGATCGTTGCTTTATAAATCCCAAGTTTTCTTAGACACAAGCTGGACATTGCCATGCTCTGCTCTATGCATATTGTACTTTGGGATATGTGTAGTACCAGACTAAGACATGTCTAAGAAATTTGCAGTAGTAATGACGTTATTGGAAGAAAGCAAGGTGTCTACATATTCCATCCTAATTCTGGATCATTCTCTTGGATTTAGGCACTGAAATACTTTCTTGAATATATTCATAGAGCATTACTGTTTCTGTGTGAGAACAAATCACATCTTATTTATTATTTATTCTTTTTTGTGAATTTAAAGTTTAAAATAAATTCTCCCTTATATGTTCCTAAGAAACTACTAATTTCCATATATCTGCTTTCTGACCCCATACAATAACTATGATATTTATCTGGCAACTGCTGCCTCAAAGGTTCCTGAGACAAGGAAACTCTGCTATGTATTTTAGCAAATAAGTCATCTAAGGTGCAGGAGGAAAGAGAGCACAAAAATTTATACAGAGCTTTACTTTGTTCTTTCCTTTACACAATAGAAATTAATTGTTTTTGTTAGCTGTTGGCAATTATTCATGCTGTATTTCTGGTGAATTTGGATTCATTAACTAATATACAGATTCAAGACCTGTGTAAAATTAAATTTGAATATAAACTAAATAAGCAATCCAGAATAATATCATACTATATAAAGATGACTAAATAGTGGTACTATCAGAGTTCAAACAAATATATTTTGCTGGTGTTTTTAATTTCTCGCACAAAATAATAAACAGTAATGTCTTCTTATTCACTTTTCTTTCTGGTAGGTGATAAAAGCACTGTTCAAGAGAGGAATCCGCAGTGTCAGTCCTTCCCCATTTGCCCTTTATTCAGATCAGAAATAAAATGGTTAAGTAAAAAGCAAAAAGGCTTGGAACTGTTAATGGAAGCAACTATAAACTTTGGATGTACAAACTATTTCCACATTAGTGCTATCTTAGTCTTTTTTTTTTTTTTTGTACACACAAGGTACACTTGCTGTTCTCCATTACAAATTAGCAAAACCTTTTTTTCCTAACTGTATTATTTTACTGGATAGTGGACAAACTATTAGTTATACATAGTGTTTCTTATATTCTTTCTCAAATTTGAGCTGGTTATTAAAATAATATTTTAATTTTTTTTTTAGAAGTAAAACACTATTTCAGGTTACACTGTCTCTGTATAAGCTGTCATTTCAGCTAACATCACTGACAATGTATTTTTCCTGCACTGTAATTGTTTTAGGCATGACTATTTTCTCATTGCATGCAGCTACTCTTGCTTATTAGAAATAATATGTCCTGTATTTAGATATAAACCTATTCATAAAATACTTCATTAGAAATATTTAATTTAGAATTAGTTAAGTGATGGCTTGGTAAAAAGAAATGTCTGGATTTATTATTTATCAAGCAAAACCAACATAGAAATATTTTATGCTTTTATGATTATTCCATATTTAAGATGGAATGATTAGTTTATTTCAAACTACTGTTATTTCAAGAGCATTTCATGATTCCTGTTTTGTTACTACAGATTTTTTCCCTAGAAGACTTACCAAGATTTGTATCTAGCATAAGATTTTGTTGTTACTACTAGGCTGAATGATCAGCAGCCAGACATTGGACCAGTATCTCATTTCCTGTTTTCTGCAGGTGTCTATTGACATATAGGAAGCAATTTCTTCCTGGCAGTCAAATTATTTTAGTTGGTTTGGATGGACAATCTTGTTGACTGGTTTCCTTGACACTGACATGAATCAATAAGGACACAATCCATTCTATGTTCATGAAGCTGAGGTGGCCATCACAGTAAACTGCTTATTATGCATTACCACTTACACTTAAATGTGAGAGAGGAGAGACAATGTCCTGCAGTTTCAGATTCCAAGCTATGTAACAAACTCGGACTCCTGGTTCCAAGAACTGAAGGATCATAAATCTTGCATGCAAAATATCATGCTAGTGTTTTCAGGGTGTAATACCTGTTTAAATTGACATAAATTAAATCAACATGTGGACACTGTTGGAGGTTTTGGTATAATAAATCCTAGGATCCTTTTGTTCATGCTTTAATAAGTTACCTTTTCATTTACGCTGAAGTTTCTTTACCATCAACATAATTTATTGCTTAGTTTTCTCTCATTTAATGTGCTACATATACAACATCTTCTCCAGCATCTTACCTTCAAATCAATTTGCTTCTTCCAAAGCATTTGTCTCATGTTACCTTAGTTTCTGCCACATCTACATGAGACTCTAATAGCTAAATAATTTCCTTTTTTGTTATTTTGTTTTACACTTACTAGGTTTACACATTGGAAACTTTTTCTCTTGCTTCCTAATATCTAGAGGCTTCTAATCAAGTACTCCTGAAACTGTTGTGTCCTTCAGTTTGACTGCTTGACTTGGTTAGCTTTACCTTGAAGACTTTCAATTCTCAACGGCTTTTCACCATATAAATTAAATGTTTCACCTGAAATTGGATTGAACATAGATGCTTTCAATACCTTTACTCATTATCTGTTAAGTATGTTCATTAATCAACATTTCCAATTTTAAATAAAAATGTATTATTCTGACACTTGTGATTATGGTCTCCTAGCAACTTTCTCCAACCTGTCCTTTTCATTTCTATGGTCTAAGGCCAGAAAGCAGTGAAGATAACCCTAATTCTGCGTGTGGTTTAATCCTTTTCTCCATGTGGTATAACTTAAATTTGTTAAAGGAGCTGATATCTGTAATTTCATTGGACTAATGATAAAGTACAGTATTAAACTTCCATTCTACATGTCAGTGTAACCTATATCATAGAAAGAAAAATCTTTTCCCACACATTCACTTGGAACCTGCAGTTAGCAGGCTGATTGTTTTTCACACAGAAAACTCCAGCAAGGCATCTTAAAGGAAAAGCTTAATTCAATAGGTTTTTTCAATACCTCAGTAAGAATCAACTTTTTTTTTTCATTTTACATGCTGCTCTCCTCAATCCAAGTGGCTGCATGAGGTAAATTTTCTTGTCCCCAGTTGCCAAGTGCCTTCTCATTTTTCAAGTCCTCCTTAAGCTTTTCTCTGAAATTACTTCCTCTTCTTTTTATGTCCATATATCTATAGGTTTTTTTTCTCCTGGAACATATTTTCATGTCCTGTCACAGCTCGTTCTTACAAAATTGTGTAAGCTCTTCTCCTTAGGTGCCTGATCTTACAATCTCTGGCACCCTGTCGGACAGCTGCACTGGTTTCAGAAGAGAGAACTCTAATTCTGCAACAATAGGTCTTCAAAATAGTAGTTCATAAACCACCATATATCTTTATATATGTATAAACTTACATATCAAGAAACTCATTCTTCCTTGCTATCAGGGTGCAATTTCTCATTTTTCACCCCACTTGAATTTAGGGTTGAACAGATCTGTTTGTGCTGGTTTGCACTTACTCCATAGCTCCATCTTCATGGATACACAAGCATGACTAATGACAACATCAGTGTTCGTCCTTTCTATGTAAACCAAAGCTGAAATTAAGTATCTGATCCTGTTCTCGAATTTAAATTTGCTAGTCATCCATATTGTTTACAACACACTTTAATACAGACATGTAGGAAAAATTCTGTAGATTTTTGAAGGAGTGAGAGCCTGCATATGTTTGGGGTTTTAGTATGGGCTCAAGCTTTTCTTTCTCTAATCTGCATAGGGCAAATACAGGTAGCTTGAGTGCACTGTCTTCTAGGAGGTATGATAAATTCAGTTTTTCTTTGTTGAGACAGTCAACATCCTGGTCCTGTGTGGTCTGGAGCCAGATATAAGTTTAGAAAGGAAGAGGCTAAGAGACAGGCTCTTAAGTCA
This sequence comes from Trochalopteron elliotii, assembly GCA_024734555.1. Classification (NCBI taxonomy): domain Eukaryota; kingdom Metazoa; phylum Chordata; class Aves; order Passeriformes; family Leiothrichidae; genus Trochalopteron; species Trochalopteron elliotii. The sequence goes on along the minus strand of JANPWX010000024.1, from coordinate 694,509 downwards.
TGTTTAAACCCAGTCTAGGCTTTGCCCCGTTGTCTTTGCAGAGAAAGAACTTGAATGGCAATGAAGAGATTATTTCTGTAGCACTGTTTTTAAGATATCATGGATTCTAGCCTGGAAACGTGGGCACCAGCAGTTTGAACTCCTTTGCTTATTCAGTTACAGGAGGGAAACCACTCAAGGATTCTGCCTGGGAAAGAAATGAACTGGAGAAGCAAAAAAGAAATATAGAGCATGCTGAGGCACCCACAGATCCTTCTGCAGCACCTGTGATGTCAAAGTTGAAACTGATGCTGCTTTTATGACTCCCTAATTATTCTACTGATACCTTTTTTTTTTTTTTTTTTTTTTTTGTAGGGGTTAATGGAAGAAGGCAGCATGCATCTCGTCTGTTTTCATCTACTATTGAGCTCGGTGACACTGGACAATCTGAGAATACTTGCAATACATGGAGAATACTTACCATATGCAATGCATTAGAAATAACTTACAAATTATCTCTCTGTGGTTGTTTATAGATATAAATACACTCAGTTGGGCTCAAGCATTCAAACCATCTTCTTATGATGGGTAGTGAATTTATTAACATAGATGGGAACTATGCCATGCATACTGGCTAGAGGACCAAAAAACCCAGGTCCAGACAGGTTTAGTTTTCTGGCATAGGTAGGGTATAGCTGGTAAATGTTGAACTCCTGAATCTGATCCGGTTGACAAAAATCAATTGGATCTGTATTTTCCTGTTTTCTCAAACTTTCAACAAAAGTTTCTTCTTTAGGACTTTCACCATTCATTTTCAACATCAAATTACATACTATTTTTTTGGATACAGATACAAGATAAGGCACTGAGGAAGTGCTTATTGAAACACTTTCATTCCTTTTCTCAGCCATTCCGGATAACCAGGGAGGTCCCTGTTCAGCGGAGGTTGGCAAATGTGACACTCGTCTCCAAGATGGGACAGAAAAAGGACCTGAGGTACTACTACAGGTCTGTCAGCCTGATCTCAGTGCCATGGAGCTGATCATCTTGAATGCCACCATATGGCATGTGCAGGACAAGCAGAGCATCAGGCTAAGCCAGTCTGCATTTGTAAAAGGCAGGTCCTGCTAGAGCTTGTGATGCAGCCTCACCTCAAGTCCCATGTGTAGTTTTGGGAGCTGCAACATAAGAAAGACATTAAGCTGTTAGACCGTCCGAAGGAGGGCAACAAAGATGGTGAAGGGCTTTGGGGAGCAGCTGAGGTCACTTGGTCTGTTCAGCCTGAAGAAGATGACACTGAAGGGAGAGTTAAGGGACAGGCACCAATCTCTTCTCTCTGGTGACAAGTGACAGCTGGGTGAACACGAGCCAGCAGGGTGCCTGGCTGACCAAGAAGGCCAATGCCATCCTGGCTTACAGCAGCAAAAGCGTGGCCAGGAGGACAAAGACAGTGATCGTTCCCCTGCATTTGGCTCTGGTGAAGCCACACCTCAAATCCTGTGTTCAGTTTTGGGCCCTTCACTACAAAAAAGACGTTGAGGTGCTGGAGTGTGTCCAGAGAAAGGCAACAGAGCTGGTGAGGGGGGTCTGGAGCACAAGTCTTATGAGGAGCAGCTGAGGGAGCTGGGGATATTTAGCCTGAGGGATAGAAAACTCAGGGGGGACCTTTTTGATCTCTACAAACTCCCTGAAAGGAAGCTGTGGTGAGATGGGACGGGGGTTAGTTTCTTTGCCTGAACAACAAGTGATAGGGTAAGAGGAACTGGCCTCACGTTGCACCAGGGAAGGCTTAGATTGGATATTAGGAAAAACTTTATGGAAAAGTTTGTCAAGCATTGGAACAGGCTGCCCAGGGAAGTGGTTGAATCATCATCCTAGAGGTTTATAAGAGACATCTAGATGTTTTACTTGGAGACATGGTTTGGTAGTGGACTCGACTGTGTTAGGGCAATGGTTGGATTTGATGATCTTAGGGGTCTTTTACCAATTAAATGATTCTTTGATTCTATGATTCTAGATTGGATCTTGACGGTTTTAGCTCATTGATTCACATGTTTGGAAGAATGTTCTCTCTATGCTCTGTTAAGAATAGTAGCAATGGAGAAAACAAAATGGGAAATAGACTTACGTACAGTAAGACTTAAAGCTTACTTAAGTCTTATACTTAAATGTATAGAACATTTACCTGCTGACTTAATCCGTGCATTTTGCTACTATCAGCTTCTTCTCTAAGGGCTAAATTCAACCCTATCTTGGAGATATCAATAAAATTAAATTCCTCCTACTGGAAAAAAAAAAATCTTTCTGGTTCCTGCTGCTTGCCAGCTACTATTCTGGTTTCACTGCTTCAAACTTTCTCCTTACCTTTTCACTTTCATCTTAATATATTCCTTTGTCTCCTTTCCCTCCTTCAGCTATCAGAATTGAATTTAGTATCTACATAAGTTAATGCAGTGGAAATATAGTAGGGTGGATTCTATATGTTATACAGAACAGAATTAAACAAAATTGCACACACTTGCAAGAAGTAGTTTTTAGGTCTATCCTTTATTTCTGGCTCATTGTGAAAGACAGAATTGAATTAACCACTTAATTACTGGTTCTTAGAAAAATAAAGTCTAATTTATTTTTTTTTAAAAGGGAAGAAAAAAGCAAGTTTGTTAGACAACGAAAATTAGTGGCTGATTACTATGGGAAATGTCTATATTTTGAAGTATTGAAGGAAAGAATGGAAGAAAGGAATGAAGAAAGCAAGAAAGAAGAAACAAAGGAGAATAGAAAGAATGAAGAAAAGAAGGAGAGACAACTATGAAACCCAGTTACATTTTGTTTAACCTCAAAGGAAGATTTTGCTCTCCTGCAAGTTATTCACTTACACACTTGCTATGAAATCAGCATTGTGAGTAAGCTGATAGCCTGTACAGGGAAGGAAAGAATGGCAAGCTGATTACTTTATGGTTATTTCACAAAACTGATGAGACAGCAAATGATATTCAATCCTATTAAAAAGACTAAGCACAGCCTTTTTTCTACCCTTAAAAAAATTTCCTATGTTCCTTGTGCTGGGATTGGATGATATGATTCTACAATTCAGGGAGTCTGCAGAACATCTGCAATGAAATTGGTTTTCTGTGGAAAACTGATGAATCACTTACTGCCAATGACTGGAAGGAAAAGTACTTGTTTATGCCCTTATGTAATGAATTTTTATGAGGTGAAGTTTGCTGTTTATAAAAAATATACTTTCAGTTGCTGCAGATGTAAAATAATAGAATTCAGAATTTAGACCACCACATTACTGAAAAGGCAGTTGCTAACAGAATATCACCATCTACTTGCAAAATGTCAAAAAAGAGCTTTTTACTTCTGTAATAGAATTAAAATTTCCATCCATTCCATAAGGTCTTACAAGAGGAAAAAAAAAAAAAGCAAGAACAATACTAACAGCTACCTTTGTTAACATATTTTAAAATAGAATTAATACTTTTACCAAAAAATACATGTTCTGCTTCAAAAAGTAGATCTAAAACATCATGAGCAGTTCCTGACAAAGCAAGCAGTCTCATCATAGTAATGGAAAATCAATTACATGCTTTTCCTTGAATGCCCCCAACAACATCTTTAAAGCATGAGTTAAAGTAATAGGTCAGGTGTAAGAACTGACCATTTCACTGTGAAAAGCAACTTCTCACAATCATATGTATCTTAAGAGACTTTTATGTCTGCAAATTAGTGGAGCTAATTTTAAGAATTAACCAAACTCTTTTATTCTTACATTCAGCAAGAGTTGATTGCTACAATCTTTTAATTTCTTTTAGAATCTTGAGACATTTCAGTATTTCACAAGTAGAATGATTTGTTTTTTGATCCTGCCATGTATTTCCAGGAATAGCTGTAGGTGACTGGAAATGTGCAGATATCTATTCTTAATGACTAATGCATTTTGCATTTCTGCAGCAAAAGCTGTTTTGCTGTGTATGTAAAAAACTTTCAAGTGCCATTTTCTTCATACATCTAATCTCCATGTCCTGATACTATATTGGTTCTGCAAGCATGGATAACACACCAATTTTTCTTGGATCCATTTATATTTTTATGAAATTGGGTTTTTGTGGCACTAAGCAATGGTACAATGCACTTTGTTGTGCCTTGCTACTCTATGACCTTTGAAATTGTTGCAGGGTGACTGCTGTTGCTGCTATCAATCACAGGGATCGTGAAAGAGACAACAGAAACAGCATACTGCAGTCCAACTATACCTTCTGCAAGGGCCAGTTTGCTTAAACCTGGAGACAACCAGCCAAACACAACTGAACTGTTACCCTATTTTCCACAATGCATGTAATAGAAGCTGTGCCACTTAGCTAATTGCCCATCTCATTGCTTGCATCTGCAGCATGCTCTGGTGATTCAAGCACTGCTTTTGGAGAAGAAATACCACACACCACATGGGACCATTTTGTCCTCTGCACATGGAATAAACAGCAGTGAGTGCAGTTTTTGCATACAACAGACCCTCTGAAATCCTCATGTTGTTCACCCTGCAGCCACATTCCTCTAGAGCTCTGATTCTTGTGTAGAGCACCTGCCTCCAGTTTTGCCCTATTCTTATCCTTTTTATTGCTTTAATACAGAATAAATCAGGGATAGGTTGTTATTATTGGTAGTGTAGCAGTCATGGAGATGTTGAATCCTTTATGAAAAGTATGCTGACAGATATGAGATGAATGGCAGCACACCAGCCAACTTTATTATACTTTTCACCAGTTTGTTCTCTTAGCAGACCCAAGATCAGAGGTATGCAGCTAAGGATTTTGTACTTATTAAAAACTGCCTGCACGACATAGAACTACCTGCAGCAGCTGTTGCACCACTCCGTCCACATCTCTTATCTGAAACAGATCTGCATTTCTGCATGCAGATCAACAGACAGTTTAAGAATTCTAAAACCCCACGTGGGCTCTAGAGAACAGTAAAGATGACTAGTTGGCTTTAGCAGATGCTCTACAAACATACCTGTGCATGTTTGATTCATCTGGTGCCAGCCTGAGAGGGATTCTACCCAGAGATGTCTTTTCCTGGAATGACATTTGGCCACTTTGCCAGGCTTGTGCCAGCTCCTCGCTTTGGAAGTGGACTCCCCTGGAATGGCAGAAACTGAAGACTGTGGCAACAATTTAGGTGGATGTTTTAATGTTGCCAGCATGTAAAACTATCTTGGGAGGTTGAAGGCAGGCAGCTGTAATCTATTCAACAAACTCTACTAAGAGTTCCTCCAGGGTAAAGGGTTGAAGAACAATTTTGAAACTGCTTCTGCTGTTTTGGTTGCATGCACTGTGACTTGCAGCAGCTCAGGCTACCATACTGTATTAAAAGCAAATGACCATCAGTTTTATTATCTGTTGTAGCAATAAGCACAACCCTATCCTTGCCCAGTTATGCCACAATATTATCTTCTCAGTACAAGGCAACACAGCTTCCCAGCAAACACACAGCAAAGTCTAATAGCTATGACTAATCTGCTCAAAAGAAATGTGAAAAAGATAATTTGCTTAAACCTAAAACTGAAGAAAGTTTTAAAGAGAAGTCTAAACTAGTTTCTCACTTTGCATTTTAGTCTCATAAATGGCAAAGTATGAAGTCACCCACTGAGTAAGAAATAACCACCCTTTCAAAAAAAAACTCTTTTAAGAAAAAGGGCAAACTTCAGAACCTCCTGTTAAAAAGTATCATTTATTTGTCAACTTGCTTTTCATAATGACACATCCTAAATAACAATTGCAATAGTAATCTCAAATAAGAACATTATAATAGATTGTATTTAGCAAATACATATCTTTCATCTTTCTTCACAGTGTCTCTTTACTAATGCTGAGATCATCCTTGTCCATCATATTTCACAAAAAAATAAGTATTTCCACATAAGGCAGAAATCAAATACTATCCCTCTCATTTCTTTTACAGAAACTCACTTTCAAGTCTTCTACAAAATTATTTATATAAGACCTCTCTTAAAAAATACAGAGTAGATGTAATGATGATGGTTTGTGGAAGTAAAAATCAGTATTCTCTGGGTTTTCATCGGAATGCCTCCTGAATCACACCTTGTGGCAATCAGTAATTCTCATTCAAATGAAGAAGTGAGAAGTTTTCTAGTATGTTTATTAATGTAATTAGTCTGTTTCATTTATGCCTTCATTTTTTGATTTTTGATAATGAAAATGTTAACGTAGCACACAAAGTCAACAGAACACAAAGAAAACTGGTAATACAAGGCTGTAACTCCTATCCAAGACAGAACAGAAGTTCTGGTCCTTTAGCTTCCTTAAATTCTAAGCATTTATTCTTTTCACTGATGTACATATACCATTAGAATGTACTCACGAGTACATTCTAATGGTAGCTGAATACTAACCCCTTTTATTTAAAGATAAACATTCTAAAACAAATTTTATTCCTCGTACTGCAGGAAGTAGGACCAGATGTAGCAGTCCATTCTTAAAGTAGAGTCTAAACCTGAAAAATATAATGCTTATGAGGACAAATTATCAGTGCAATTAATATGTAAAACTAATTATCCTTTGATTAGTCTACAAATTTCTGATTTTTTTTCCTGCAATATCTTCAACTAAGACTCTTCTGCAGCTTATATATCACAAGACACAACAAAACAGAATTAAAATATTAAAGTATGTATTTAACTTTAAAGTACTTCAGGAAAATGCTGAATATTGATTCTGAAGTACTAAAAAAGGGTAAGCTGGTAGCAAATAGTTTTTCAATATTCAAGTTGGAATCCTGGCCTCATTAATCTCAGCTGCAACTACAAGTGAGCAAAGGTTTTACCATATGGGAGATTTAAAAAAATCTGCCTCTGACATGAACAACCATTCCTTTCCCAAACCACCTACTTGTGAGATGCCTGTGAGCTCACCACTACCTGTGAGATGCTTGGTACCTGCTTACTTGCATGGAAAATAAAAGAACTAAACCCTCACCTTAAGATCTAGGATCTTAGGGTAACAAAACTGTTTATGCCACAAGACACTGACTTCACAAACTTTGTTAATGCTATGGGCTACAAACCCAACACAGTGATGAGGATGTGCTATGGAAGTAGAACAATGCTTTGCTATAATAAGTCAGCATAAGTTAAGTATTAAAAGTTTAATTCCAGAAAAAAAAAAAAAAAAAAAAAACAAAAAAAACAAACAGTAAAGTGCAATACAGCAGAACCAGTAGAAAATAGCTGCACAACTGAGGTACTAAACTGCTTGAAACAGGTTTTGTATTTATAGTGTGGCAGGGATGAAAAACAGAGTACAAACTTTACCTGCATGAAGCTGCAAGAGACAAAACAAACCTCAGGAATTTCAGCTACCCACATCAAACAGCAGGATAGAGGGAGGTCGAATGAAAAAGGAAGACAACATTCTTTAATATTCAGGAAAATGAAACATTTCTAAATAGGAAAGAAGCTAACTCCTACATAAGAAGGACATGACACCTTCATGTCCTTCAGCAGAGGCCAGTACAGAGAATCCATGCTCTTTTGACAAAATATTGCTCTGAGACTTCTGAATAAATGAGGAATCCACAGCAAACAAAGGTCTGCTGTGATTGTAAGTGATAAACACTGGATTCTGGATGCATACAAGTCTTAATTAATAGACATAGTTAAAGACTGAAGTACCAAAAATGCTGATGATGTTTCTGGAGACATTAGATCACCTTGAAGTCAGGATTGCCAATACATATCTTTGGGAAAAGCTACTAAGTGACGTGGAAGGACAATTCATATAACATTCCTTCAGGATCAAGAAGTAACTTCAGGATGCTCTCCAAATGACTTGTCACCTTTCATACTCTAATAAAAACAGGTTTGCACCTGATGGTTCTAATTGCAATGGCAAATAACTGCTAATATGCACATTTGACAGCAAATAATATTGCAGCACAGTATCTGGAAGCACTTGCTCTGAAGTCTCTGTTGACTCACAGTAGCAGAATTAATGAAGTTTTGGGCTGCCCACCTGCTAACTATATCTAATTACATCAGATGAAAGCACTGTGTGTCACTCTAAAGATCAAACCCCAGAATTTAAGATCTTCAAACAAACAACAGTGGGTTGCTCTAATCAGGATGTAGAATGAAGAATGTAATAAACCATTTCATAAAAGTAGATCAAAGATAATCAGCTGTTATCCTGCTATTTTGGGGGCTGACTATTGATGATTGCTAATCAAGAACAGAGCCACGATAAAGCTATTTAGTCTACTTAACTGTATATGTTTTTGACAATTTAAGATTCAAGAGAGGACGAAATGCATTTCTGTGTAATGAGACTTTTCTGGATAAGACTTCCTGTTAAAAATGATCGCAATTAAAAAGAAAATAATCTTATAAAACCAGGTTGAAGAGTAGATGGATAAAGTTTCAGAACAATTAAAACACTGCAAAGCCAACTAAGAAAGCAAATAGTGAAAGCAAAAAGCAGGAAATTACCTATTTTAATGTATTAACCTGCACATAACTGTGTTTCATCTTCTTCTGTGTGAAAGTGAACTCTGAGATTTAGCACCAACCTTGACCACAGCAAAAAAACTTGACTGGCAATTCCTACAGACAGCATCTTGCGAGCACACAGTTTTCTTCAGTGTCTCTGACTCAGAAGAATGTGGGTTACCCTGAACAGTTGCCACGTTCTGATGGATGATAGGTTTTATCCCTCAGCTTCTGAGGGAAGAGGTGGAAGGCAATATGTATGTAATTGAAGGTCAGTGACATAGTTGTCTGAGAAAATTAGTTGTCATCTCACAAAGGACTAGAAGGTACAGTGTTTTGCTTCTTTACGCCTTTTTTTTTTTAGTGTAACATCATACTGGGAATTCAAATTTAAAATTATTCTTTAGGCATGAAAAGAACATTTCCACTAAATCCATCTAGTAGTTAAGCTGGTAACGGCACTGTGTCTGGGTAAGTTAAAGACTGCTATGTCAAAGTTTGCCAAGAGCCTTATTCAATTGGAATATTCTAAACTTTCAAGTAAAAGTTCTTACTGAATCTCCTGAGAATGTTGTTGTTTCTCCCACACACCACCCAGAGTAAATTCCCCATACCTGCCAAGTGGGGTAGGGTATTACAGCACTGTTACTCAATAAAAACCTAAGACCAGTAAAAATACGTATTACAATAAATTACAGAGTTTCCAAAGCGATCTTTAAGCAGTCTGCTTTCAATAATTTCTGAATTCTTCCATTAATCTCTTCAACACATATATATCTCTTCAACATCTCTTCTACAGCATAAAACTAAATCAACCTCACATCAGACACGCAATTCTGTCATTTCAATTTTATACTTCAATGGCTGAAGATTGTGTACCTCTGAGCCACATTTAGGACATGTAAAATACATATCAAATAAAAAGTTACTTTTAATACAGTAGTAACAAAAAACATGTGGACAGCCTATGGTATGTGGCATGGTAGGCCATTCCCCACATAGTGAACATTCTCTGCAGTGAGCTGCTAATGTGTTTTCACTGTTGGAAAGACCAGCAATAGGCAAGCACCAAGAAGAAATCTTAAGTTTCAGTTTCTGTACATTAATGAGTGGTAGCAGATATATCAAAAATTCAGCAAAGCCATGCCACAAGAGCTCCCTGTTCATGTATTCAAATCCTATCTGACGAACACTTTGTGGCTTGCAAAAAACTGACCTAATTCCTAGAATGCGTTCTGTAAGTGTTGCGAATGTTCCCTTCCGAAGAAAAATCAGAAAATTTACAAGTCCACAAAGCTTAAGAAGTCCAGATCCAAAACTAATATAGCTCTTAATTTTGCAGAAAGATTGCTGTTGACGATTGCTAAATAAATCATAACATCTGTCTTCCAACCATCTTCCACCAACAGTGAAAATGAGATACCATAACTTCTGGTGTTTGCTCAGAGGTTGGTATTTCTCTGTCTGAGATAAGTTATTCTTGTATTGAATATTGAGAATAGCCTGTCCCACAGTCGCATTCTTGGAGTAGATAGTGAATTTCCATAATATAAAACATAAAAATGCTTTTACTTCTGGTTCAAAATGAGCCAACACCCCTGGTTTAAATCCATGAAAACAGCTGGTAAACTGGGACCACACTAGCTGTTCCAGGGCTTTGTTTAGTTCAAGAGCATCAAGTTGACTTATTCTGAGCACAGCATTCAGAGTCTTTTCATTTCCAGGGCTGGAGGCCATTTCTTCCCAAAAAAAGTACCTAGAAATAAAAGACAAATAGATTTTAGTGTAATGGAATATTTCCTATTTCTATTTTTATTAAAGATAACAAACTTGTAATATATCAGCAGTAGACAAGAAACAACAAAATTCTCAGAATGTTCTAGAAATACATTATTGATATTCCACAATTCCTTTCAGGAAGCTTTACATTAATATAAAATTAGTACACATTTAAATGAGTTTAAAATCTCATTTTTAGAATAAATTGATTATTTCTCACGAACAATTATCATTTGGTAATAAACAATATCTAGATGATGTTCAACATCATCTAGATATTCCAAAAAATCCACAGATTTATATATATACATATTAATAAATGTATATATACATTTTTAAAAATTATTGCATAACTGTAATGTTCAACTGAACCTTAAAATAGATCAGAAAGAGGAACTGTAACACTATATGGTGTTTTATGAAGAACTAGAGAAAATGAACATACTAACTAAAAAATCTGGAAAAGAACAGTGAGACAGACAAAGTGTTACCATATGAAAACTACAATTGCTACAGTTGAAAGCAAAACCTTAGAAATACTGACAAATTTAAGGATTACATAAAGATATGGATGAAAATTAAGGTGGGAAAGAATAAAATTTTCTCAGTAAGGGCACTGAGTTGTTTGGAGAAAAATCATATGAGATTAAAAGAAATATTGAGCATTCACACATAAATTATTATACAGTACTTCACTGAAGTCTGCATATATTTTCTAGAGTGTTTTTGACAGGTGTGGCATTGTGCTACTTGTCTTATAACATTTCCAGGCAAGATGATTAATATACACTAGCGACTTCAACAAATGTATACTCCTCTTGCTCAAGCATCATAGAGAAAAATAAATATATTTTTAAAATGGCTTCTTTTAAATGTTGCTGCATCTGGAAGTCTGACTGAGAAATAAATGCAATAAATTGCCAAAGCAAAATACAGGGAACACCTCAATTGTGGGGTAACCAATTTTTGCTTCCTTTTGTCAACAGAAAATACCCCGAAGTGATTCAGAAGTGTTAACAGACAGTATGCAGCATATTTGACTTTCTAAACCAGATTCTTTGCATAACAGACCTGCAAGGAGTTCACAGCCTTCTGGAAAAAGTGTAGGAGGTAGTGCCTCAAATTCTTATTTATAAGAGAAAAATCTTATAACCATACAAGATTACTGTGAGTAAAAGATGCTGTAGAGGGTCTTGGTAGCAATGGTTGCTAATGATGCCAAGAATACTAAAAATAAAATCCTTCAAACAAACAAACAACCATGTTTGCTGAAATAGAACACCCCAGAAGTTTTAAAACACAATATAAAACATCACCTGTGGTTTTCCATATTTATAATTAGTTATCACTGCAAGGAAATATGATTTTGTCCTTAGTGTAGGATGCATAACAATAGTTTCCAATTAACTAAGACTGCTACATGGGTAGGGCACACAACATCTCCACTCAGTTTTTTTTAAACTCCTCCTTCCTTATCAGCAGGCAAAACATGGCTGAAGGTAGTATAAGTATTGCTCCCCTGGGCAAACAGCTATAGGGTCCATTGCATGAATGCATAATAGCTGGACAAACTGGGATACAAAGGCTATACACCCAAGCCTGTCTCCCTCATATTTAGTCTTTTCTGTAGCAGGAACCAAAGCAAAGCAAAAAAAACATTTTCCAGGATAATCCAAATAACTTCCTTCCTCTAATTTATGATCAAAGGGTCAATTCAACCCCTAACAGGTTTCGCTGCATCACTTCAAAAACTCCAGCACCAATGACCATCCACCCTCCTATCCCTCATCTTTTCACTCCACTTATCGTTTTAGGAACCAGAGCCTTTGATAACCATCTCCTCTAGAACCTGTCACTGGTTATCCACTCATAACCCCTAAAAGTCTAATGTCTTCTTCACTTTGTCTTCTACTCATTTCACTTTGTTCTACTTGTTTCAGTGTTCTATATAACTCCCAACACACAAAACCTCCTTTAAAAATTCTAAAGTTACTCAAAAGGGACATCTTATCCAACAACTTCCTTGATCCATCTACTAAGACTATTTTCCAACATTAGTTCAACCATCTTTTCCAATTGTTTTTCATTACTGCAGGTGCTATAAGCAATTTCTATTGTAGGTTTCTCATAAAGAAGGTAGACTAAATATTTACAGATTTTTTTCCCCCCATTATAACTGTATTATCTAAGGAAATCTGAGCAAGTGAAGAATGGGTCATCAGGAACTTTTTGAAGACAAAGGAAAATGTGTCAAATCCACAGCATTTGTGATGGATCATGAAATACACACAGGCTGGAAGCCCATATGACTGCACACCTGCTTTGAAAAAGACGATGTGGAGATTCTGAGAGGCAGCAAGCTGAACACAAGCCACCAGTGCTTCCTTGCAGCACATGAGCAAGTGTATAGACTGAAAAATGTGCATATTATCCTCCACTTGGCATTGGTGAATCTACACCTGGGATACTAAGTCCAGTTTTGCCTCTTTTCTATGAATAGTACCAAAAAAAAAAAAAAAATCAACAAACTGCAAAGAGTCCTGTAACTAATATCATCAGGGAACCCCAGGTCCTGATATATGAGAAGAACTTGCAGGAACTCAGATTGTTCAACTTGAAGGATAAGGCAGCTAAGAAATGGTCTGTGAATAATCTTCTACTTCCTAAGGGTTGCAGAGAAGACTAAGTCAAAGTTTTCTGTGAGATGCAATGAAAGAAAGAGAGGCAACTGTGTGCTAAGTCACTACAAGAGAAATTCCAATTGGACTCAAGGAAGTTGGAACCTTTTGTCTACAGAGACTGGAATTTCCATCCTCAGAGATTCTTGAAACTTGACCAAAATGATGCCTGAACCTACCTGTTTTAGCAATTAATTTATTCCCCATTTTCACAGGAGAGTAGACTAAATGCTGTAAAGATCTTCTCTGGGACTTGGAGCTTGACCTTCCCATTGCCTCCCAGCAGAATCTAACTGATATTTTTTTTCATGTCCATCATTGTATACAGAACTGTATTTGAAGGAAATAATTTCATTGAATCTGTCAGAGTGCACTGGAACTTTGTATACAGAAAATGGGAACCACTTTTGAGACAACACACCTGAGCAGCACAACTACTGTTTGTTAACCTTTAAAATTCTGCCAAATCCAACAAGTCTTCTTTTTCAAAAAATTAGAGTCAAGACCACATATACCATTTAATTGTGTCATATTTAATGTCTCTTCCTGAATTACCAGCTATGAAATTGAACTTTTAGTCACATTTATACAGACTATATGGAAAAGGAAGAATACCAAACAACAATAAGGATGCTATCTTTTAAATTATGCTTGTAACATAGCTATGCAAAACTAAAAAAAAAAAAAACCTAAAAAAAAAAAAAAAGGTTTCTTTTTGATGAACAATTAAGCGTTCTCAATTCAAGCAATAAATCTGGGCATTGTTCTGAAGTTCTTTCCTGCTAAGAACATTTAAAGCTTACCATATATGCCATGGCTGTAAACTGGACCCTGCAAGTTACCTAAAGATTATAATCATATACTTCTGATTTTAATGTGTAAGCATGTCTCAGTGTGCTTAGTGTTCTGCTATCCACTATGCTTTCCTCTGAATTGATTTAAGGTTTTATGGAAATTATAGGGAATATATTTACTTCCTATAGGCAAATATTAAAAGGGACAGTTTGAAATCTGCATTGTCCTATGAAAATGTCTTCAAATGTCCTATGATCTGAATAAGAGCAACAGTTTCTTTGAGTGAAGAGCTCTAAATTTTAATCTAAATTTTGCTATGGTAAGAAATTTCCCTTTAAAAATTACTTCTATACAAAGTCCTTTCAGAAATGTGTTGTTTTTCAGTTTATATTGTTTTTGCAAACAGTAGTACTACAGTAGAAATAAATGAGAACTACTGTAGTTAAAACTAGATAGAAACACACCCTAGAAGTGCTAAGACTTATCTTGTACTTTTTTAAATGTTATTTTTGCATTCTATATTTTGCTGAGCAATCCAGAATATAGAGAATGTTCTTTTTCCTCCATGTTTTTTTCATTAAATTATTTTTGTTAAATCCTTACTATTTTAACTCTCTTAAGTTGCTTAAAACATAAGAACTCAGCATCATAGATTCATTAACAAAAGGGACAGGTATAAACATTCAGATATATAATAAACTCGATGTGTGATGAACCTTTTACATAAATATCCTTTAAGGCATAAGAGTAAAGAGTGGTACTTGTAAGGTTCTCCCTTTACTTTACACTGTCAAAGATATTGCATAGAAAAAAAAAAAAGAATTGCCTGGCAGAAAAAAAACAACCAAAAAATCCCTAAAATTTTCCTTTCTTAAAAAACCTGAATTTTGTCTGTTTTGTCTTTTTTTAACCAAACAAATAAACAATCCCACTTGTACAGTACCAAAAAAATTTACTGTATATCACTAGGGAAAAACGAATTTCTTCTGGTATGTATTAGTGCTGTTATTGAGCATTGTAGAAATTATGAATGAATATATTTTATTTGGAAACATGTTATTGACAGAAAGCTATCAATAGTAATGTGAGTATTGTCAACCGCCTGTCAATATTAATGTAATTATAATTAAGGGGATAACATGGATTTTAGCTATAATACCAAGTAACATCTCCTGCATTGCTACTATCAATACAAGCATTATTATTGACCTGTTCTGGGACTATCAGTAGGAGATGTATTACCATCAGGCATATTTGTCAATGCATTCTGCCCACAAAAATTCTACATTTAAATTTACAGGTCTGTAAACTTTGTCTGCAGAAATATACAAATCCAAGTAACCTCTTGGGTGCCATTTTTTCCACAGGGCTTTTCTACTGTGGATGAGTAATCAAGGGGTTTCTATCTCGGAGCTACTGCAATCACATTCCCTGCTTTTCTAGCATAATCATTAGATGACAAATAGACATATATGCAGAAGCCTTAAAATAATTTTAAGTATGATCTGTCAAATCACTTTCTGAGAAGCAAAATAAGAAACATTCATTAAATTAAAAACCAAAATTTGTTCCTAACAGTTGGTGGCCAGTCACTAGTGGTGTCCCCCAGAGATCAGCGCTGGGACCATGTGGGAATCAGCCTGACTGGGACGCACGCTCAGCCTGATATGAGGAGACTCAAAGATTTGTCATGGCCACCCTCCCTGTGACACGGTGATATTAACTCCTGCTTATCTTCTCTGATGATCTGGATGAGGGATTGAGTCCACCATCAGTAAATTTGCAGATGACATCAAGCTAGGAGCATGTGTCCATCTGCTGGAGGGTAGAAGGGCTCTGCAAAGGGACCTGGACAGGCTGGATAGACGGGCCCAGTCCAACAACACAAAGTTTAACAAGTCCAAGTGCTGAGTCCTGCACTTTGGCCACAACAATCCCCTGCAGCACTACAGACTGGGGACAGAGTGGCTGGACAGTGCCCAGGCTGGGGGTACTTGTTGATGGCTGACTGAACATGAGCCAGCAGTGTGTCCAGGTAGCCAAGGGCATCCTAGCCTGCAGTGTGTCCAGCAGGAGCAGGGAGGTCATTCTTCCCCTGCACTGGGCACTGGTGAGGCCACACCTTGAGTGCTGTGTCCAGTTCTGGGCCTCTCAGTTTAGGAAGGATGTTGAGATGCTTAAGCACATCCAGAGGAGGGCAACGAGGCTGGTTGGAACACAAGTCCTATGAGGAATGACTGAAGGAGCTAGGATTGTTTGTCCTGGAGAAAAGGAGGTGCAGGGGAGACCTTCTGACTCTCTACAACTGCCTGAAAGGTGGCTGTAGCCAGGTTGGGGTCAGTCTCCTCTCCCAGGCAACCACTGACAGAATGAGAGGACACAGTCTTAAGCTGTGCCAGGGAAAGTTTAGGTTAGGCATCAGGAAAAAAAATCTTTACTAAAAGGGTGATTGGGCACAGGAATCATCTGCCCAGGGAGGTGGTGGAGTTAGAATCCCTGGAGGTGTTTAAAAAAAGACTGGACATAGTACTCAGTCCCATGGCTTAGTTAATGAGGAGGAGTTAGGGTATAAGTTGGACATTATGCTCAAAGATCTCTTCCGTGATGCTCAAAGATCTTTTCCAACCTAGCTCATTCTGTGAACTTAAAATTACATTTAGTATGCATAAGTAGCACATCCACTAACTTCACTGAGTTTGTGATTCAGCTCTTTTACACGATCTCTTCTGCGTAGATAAAACATGTAGTCTAACACTGCACTTACAGAGAGATGAAATGGACTATAAGAGACCACCAAATCCTAACACTGCATGAACACAGGCTCAAAAGTATACTGACATGTGTTTAACTACCAAGAAAGCTAATTCCACAGTTTTTCTAAGTAGTCTGTTCCAGTGTTTTATGGCCCTAATAATTACAAAGACTGTTTTTCTCATTTTCAGTATAAAGCATGCTTAGTATAAATCAGGATGGTTTTCATTTCATAGCAGAAATCAGGAACAATGAAAAAGAATTTCCATTTTGCTGCACCTTCTCAAGAGCAAAAAGCAGCAAGGCATGTGAGGGGATGAACTACCCACAGATTTGCCAAACTTGACAGTATCTGCTTTCCTACAACATGCCTGGTATGATTCTCTAGAAAAACCAATCCAAACCAAAAACCCAAGTAAAATCCACAAAAAAAACAACTTTTTTTCCCCAGCAGCAATTTACCTTGAGATCTACCCAATCTTCATATCTTTTGCTCTCATTTTTCTATCTGAATAATTATTTCCTGTTTTGGATTAATGTATTTTGAGTTTTTCATGTTAAATGCTTGCATTGTTTTTCATCTTGTTGATTTTACACTTTCCAAACTTATCAAGAGTATTCTGGATTCAGATCCTATGTTTAAAACAAAGGAAAAAAGAAAACCCTAAACTTTCAACCTCTCTCGGGCTTTTATCATCAGTAACTTTTGTAAGTATGTGTTCTCTTCCATCATCCAACTCACTAATGCCTTTTCATCTTGACAGGGTACTATAGATAATTACTCTGTAAAGGCAATCTTTCAACTTGATGCTGATAACATCAACATCTCATGGAGACAATACTGATATTATGTTTCCCTAGTTGGCTCATGTAGGGAAAAAGACTTTTTTAAAATCAAGCTCTATTGTACGTAAAATTTTCCTCTTACTAAACTTGTTTTTCTTATTTAGATGAGAAAAATATTGAGGTTTCTTACAAACAGGCCTCACCAAACCATACCGGGTGTTTTACCATCTCTCTTCCACACATCGTTAGATACAAATTAATTGCTAAACTATTTACTCCTGAACCTTTATTTGGAATCAAAACTGACAGTTTCAATAATTCTCTTTACAGAAGAATAAAGAGGCACAAAACCAGATACACACAAACCCATTTTGCTGGCTATTTCCACCCTCTGGGATATTAAATAAATAAATAAAATCAGCAGTGCCTAATTCCTCAATCATTCTAGGATGAATTTTATTAGGATTTGCCACTTGAGCACATCTATATTAAGATTCCTTAGGCTATTCTTTCTGTGCTTTGCTTCCACTCTTATTTCCTGTCTAAGATTAATTTTATGAAAGCAGCAGGTCACAATATATCTCTTTTACAAAGTATGAAGGAAAGAATCAGTCTTTGAAAGTCTGTTCCTTGTTCTCCTTTCTTATTTAATAACAGATCTAGGTAATGGACTTATCCTTTCGTGCCTCCTTTTACATGATTTTTGGACCCTTTCATTGATTCTTTTCTTGAGCTTTGTAAATTGAAACTTATTTTGTTCTTCAGAGTCATTGATTTTATTCTTACATTCCTATGCTATTCATTTATATTCATCGCTAATTTCTGCCTGGACAACTCTTTTAATTTCCAGGCCATGGAAGATTTCCTGATACAAAGTCCCTTTTAACATTCACTATTACTATTTTAGGTTATTATTATAAACCATCTCAACACAAAGAGACAACAGGATATACACTAAAGGTAATAATTTTTTACCCTTTTCAACAGACGAGATTCTGCCGAGTCCCCCAGCACCGAGATCAATGGTCCAAGCATGGGGAAGCAGTACACAGAGTGTGCATACTGGAATCACCTCCTCTTTGGAGATAACATTAACACACAGCTCCTTTTTCCTTCAGGAGCTACAATACATTTGGTACTGTGCATTCAGCACTGCCATACTGGGTGTGTGTGAAAGCAGAGAAGCAAGCCACAGCCTTGGTTTAGTGTCTCTCCTTTGATGTTCATTAAGTCAGGGTATCAACAGATAGCAATGAAAACTACCTTTCAACCCATCACAAGAATGCTGAGATGATGTGGAGCGTTCTATTTTTTTCTTTGTGAAAATGTATATAATTTAACTATTCTCTTCGAGTACTACCAGTAGCAGAGGATATTTTAGATGTCAATTTAAAATCAATAAATTTTAAAGATGAGAAATCAAACGATATGTATTCAGTTAATTTTAAAATCTTCCTTTACACCAACTCTTATAACGCAGAACATGGACCCCAGCTGCTCAAAGCCTCATGTCTCACCATTAGTTCTCATCTCTTTCTTGCTTATCAAGTGCAGAGAGAAATATCCTCAGATCAAAGTCTAATTGGGAGCCCCAACTGTGTTGTCTCTTAATCACTGCAAAATTAACTTATCACTACATCACTACCTCAAATAACCTTAAAAAAGATTGATTTTGTACTACTGTCTGGATTTCTATATACTTAAGACAAATACCTATCATTTTCTCAAGAATATAAATTGATTATTTAACTGTTTGGAGTAACTAGTAACACTAATTGAAAAGTCAGTAACACACTGCAATCACAGAAACTATTATTTATTTCTTATATTCCTGGGAGAAAGGACTATTTCTCAAAATAGACAAATTCAAGGAAACACTGAATAACTGTGTAACAAATCAATCCCATAGATAAAATTAAGAATATTATTATGGAGGTTAAGTGAGCAACTAGTAAATAATCCCAGAATCCTAAATGCTACAATTACATTTAAGGTCCAAAGACCAAGCACAAGACAAAGAGACATTCAAATCACAGGCTGCTTTTCCAATTTTAACTCAGTAAACTTAACTTTTGTAAAATAAGATACAAGAGATTAGCCACTGCTGAATGCCTAGAGACAGCAAGGAAACATAACGATAGCTCATTGATTTATCTTCCATAAACTACCTGCCAGAATCAAAATATTAGGGCCTCAAGTTACAAAATCAAAACCAGCTCAGAAGAGCGAGAATTGATACAACAGTAATGAAGAGCAGCAGGAAAGGGCTGTACTGTTAGAAGCTGTAAATCAGTGATTTCTGTCAGCATTTGATGGAAACTAAAAATCCCACATCAGTGTAACACATCCCCTCGATGAATGCTAGCAACCAAGACTATGACTGGCCACTCCTAAAGATATTCTGAATGCTAAAAGCTTCTACTGACTTCAGATAAATTTGTGATCAGTCAGCACTCTTAAAAGACAGATTATTAGATACAAAGAATCAGATCTAATCATTACCACACAACTAATATTTAAAATACTACCTTTTAAAATTTGTGATGCTAAATTCAAGGCTATAAAACCTCAAAGTACATCTGTATTCCACGTAGCACAGAAGCCAGAGAGAGCATCATCCTGCAAACTTTTTTGATATGCCCTAATTTTCATTTATTGGAATAAACAGGAAGATAAGCACGTAACAAGCTAATGTTCCATCACTATTATTCTTAATCCCATATCCTTTTTCTCTTCCTTCCTCATCTTATTTCCTCCTTTGTCATCCTGCTCCTTAGTACATCAAATTACAAATTCATCTCTAAAGGGACGTCTCAGCTCCACTTATAAATTCTCATTCTCTGTTACACTAAATGAAATCTAGCTGTTGTTCCTTTTAAAGCAATCAGTGATGAAACCCCAAAAGTGTAAATAACAAAGCTGCACTGTAACTTGAAGATTTCCAAAAAACATGGTTAAAAATCCCTTGATCTAGATGCTGAGCAAAATAGGTGCCCAGTACACGAGACTCTTTTCTTTGGAACTAGGTAATGGAAATTATTTGGAGAAGTGTCTTATACTGTTGATGAGCTAAAATGATGAAGAGAGATTTGGTTGAAGTAGTTGAACCAAGTGGCGACTGTGATGGTTACCTGGGAAGAAACAGCCCCTTGTAAAGAAGGGCAACATCTCTGACTAAACCACTATCAGGAGGTGTAAAAGCTAAGCAAAGTTGAGAATTAAGCTAATAATGTAGGTCTCAACTGCTGATGTGATCAACAGATGATTGTGAGACATCTGTTTGAGTATTTGAAGAGATTTTGGGTGTGATAGGGATATGAGGTTCTGGTAAAAGGATGGCTGAGTAATACTGCAATGCATGTGCAGCAGTGAAAAGAATGCAAGGCTTAGTAAATGCGCCATCCTTTGTGTAAAGCAGGTGAAATATCACCTAGTGGCAGAGGTATGCAGCTCATTTCAGAATGGTCCAATGACAGAACATGAATACACAGTTGTGGGCATAGTGAGGGCAGTTATAGCCATAATTCTTCCTTTGCTGGTTACTGTGGCTTTTCTGAAAAGTTGATCTTATACCTCATGATATATGTAACATCTGCATTTCATTGTTGTAAGGGCACTGTATCTCACATCACCTTATTTGTCAAGCACAGCATCAATCCCAATTTTATGCATCTTTTCCATGCCCCTCCTTACATTTCTTCCATTCAAAATTACCAAAAAAAACAAACAAAAAGTCATCTAAGTCAAATTCTCATTTCATAGCTCTGTGTCTCTGTTCCGCTCCTACCTGTCTGATTCATATGAATGGATCACCAGGTACCTATGGAGATGCCAGGGTGAAGATTGAGAAGATACATATAAGAGATTCAGAAGCAACACCTGCTCTATATACTCTGATACAATTTACCACAGATGACAGAGCCCTGCAATTCTGCATTAAACACTTTACGCTTATCATTTATGGAACACAGTCACTGCCCAGATTTTATTCCAACTTTCTTCCTTTTTACATACATATGCATACCAACTGCACAGTCATGAATATTCAGCAATATGCAAGTGTAACAATGCTGATCCAAGTACTGCACTGCAGGAACATAATGTCCTTTAACCTTTTATTAGAAATACTTATTAGATGAGAATGGTAAAATCTGTCCTAAATGCCTAACTAAGTCATAATTAACCTCTGTCCACATCTGTACCAAAAGGAGGACTCTATGTAAAAACAGTGTTGTTACAGACTGTATATATTTATGATTTGCTAGAACCAATGAAGTCCTGCATCAATAAAAAGACAAACCTGTTCACTCTATGTCTTAAGTTTTGGCTTTGTATTATATGGCATAACTTATAATTGAATCTAATTATAATCAAGACCTCTCAGCTGGTGTAAGGATAAAGAGCAGTACCTTACTTGACATATATGTCTTATTTTTCAGGCTTGTGCTCTATAAAAACCTAAGGTAATATAATTTTTGACAGCTACACTCACTCTCTCCTATTTTCCTTCTACTGTGTATTCTGTCCTTATCTTGCACATTAGCACCAGAACTCATGTGAACTCCTATTGAATCATTTTTGCACGTTGAACTGGTAAAAGCCAACCTTATTTAAACTTGTTTTTCTGCAGATTTAGTAAACAAACAGGTCACCACAGAATCAGATAAGATACATGCAGTACCAGTAAAAAAAACAACAGGGTCAGGAAAAACAGGTAATTGAGAAACCAGCTGCCTTTGAATCTCAGCATCATACTCTTACATCCACCACCACTCAACAGCAAGACAGACAGTCAAGCTTTTTTGTTTGACTGGACTTGAACTGTTCTTTCTGTCTTCAAGCTCAACATGCTGAATGTGCAAGCAAAATACCACAACACTGCAAATATAAATAATGAAACTTTTAGCTGTCTTTCAAAAATAAAGAGAAAATAATTATTCATACAAGTCCACTGGAGGATTTATTCAGACTTGCAAGTGAGAGGCTACTCTGTTTAAATAAGTAGAACTTTGTGATTCCTTCCTACTTTTAGCTTAATTCACTGTACTTAAGAAACATCTGGTATACACTACTAGGGGTGCTTGGGAAAATCTGACGTGCTCAGTGTCCCCAATCCTTCATCATTTTTTTACTTGGTAATAACAGGAACTTTAGGCACACAAGGGAAGACTGATACACTTCCACCACACTTCTCTTCAATCCTATAACTTCATTAGCATTTTAGAATCAACTGAATGGTTGCATACATGTATTACAAGTAACAGTTTAGAATAGGGATAATAATTTCCTTGCGAGGCAGCCTGAGTTGTATGCTGTTACAGCTTCTGAAATCCCACTGCAATTCCAATGTGTATTTCCCTTCATGATTTAGTTATGCCCCACAGTGTCATGGCAATATATTAATTTCCTTTTCAGGAAAAGTTTTTCCTCCTTACCAAACCCCTCCTGTGATATTTTTTGTCTGCTTCTCAGCCTACAGAATTAATATTACTTTTGAATACTATTACTTTAATGTATTTTTCAACTTTTCTTAGAATTTAAATTTTGATTAACTTCTTTCTTTTCTAGCCTCACTCACAATATTAGCAAGAACCAAGAGCGGAGATAAGGAGTGTCAGAGACAAGATTTTTACGGACATTGTTCCCAGGCAGTTACTGATACAAACACAATCAATACTAGCAGCATTCAACTTCCTCCTAAAGGCAAAAAACCTCCTCAGGTTCTCCCTTGCAGGAGGAGAAGTGCCCAGACACAGTCAGAATCTGAATCAAGTTTTGCACCATTGCTGTAATTCTTCTTCCTTCCTATATTGTGTATATCCTCTTTTTCCTCAGCCTCAAAGTTCTTAATTTCTCTTAATTTTCCCCCTTACTCTGAAAAATCTGAATTTAGTTTCCTTTTCAAAAGAGTTTGAAATAACCTCAAACTTCTGAAGTTCTTCTATTCCATCTCCAAACCAAAAAACCCCTACACCCCTCTCTAAGAGAGGCATGTTACAAATAGACAGCATCCTTTCATGAAGATTTTTGTAAAGTTTAGAGGTGAACTGATGATGCTTTTAGTTGTCAGCTAGCTGTATGGCTGCAGGAACACTTTAGCTCTTGAAGAAGCTACAGAACAGAGGGTCTGCTATCTTCTCTGTGCATATACAGCACAATCTGACTATGAGTCTACACCTTGTTAGCAAAACACACTGGCCATTTTTAATTTTTTTTCTTATTTGCTGCTTTTAATTTTACAGGGAGTGCTATATAGCAGCCAATGTTGAGAGCACACTTGTTGGTTAAAATGAGAGAACAGAAAGGGTGTAACTCTCTTCAGTGGTCTAAGTGAAAAAGTATGTATGCTAACAGGTGTCAAAAGGAAAAAAAGCCCAACTCTATCTCTAAAAAAAAAAAAAACAGACCAAGAAAACCCAATAAAAACCTCCAAACAGTATAAGCGGCCTGCTTGAAAACACCATACTGAAGTGAACTTCTGCAGTCCAAGAGAAGGAACAAGTTGTAGTGGCTCTCCTCATTAACTGCAGCAGCAATACAGTGAGTGAGTTCATTGCCAACGTACTATCATTTAGCTTGAAAATGTAAATTCACTTTCTGGATGCTCTGAGAAATTGCATGAATTCATATGTTTTTCCTAAATAGTTAACATTTGGGAACCAGACCTTGCTAGGGAAAAATTGATATTAGGATATTCCACTGAAGACTGATTTTAATTGACAAAATTATCATCTTCTAACTGCACACATTGCATCATCCAGATCATTAATGGAGATGTTAAACAGGGCTGAATACAGTATTAACCCCTGGGGTACAGCAGTAGTTACCAGCTTCCAACTAGACTTCACACCACTGATTGCCATTCCCTGTGGTCCATCTGTTCTGCACGTTTTATGCTGACCTCACTATCTGCTCTCCCAGCCCACACTGCAGCAGCTTCTCCACGAGGATGCCACAGGAGACACTGCTGAAAGACTTACTGATGCAAGTATCCCTTCCCTGGTTTGCCAAGCCAGTAATTTCATTGTAGAGAATTATCAGGTTGGTCAAGAATGGCTCTCCCTTGGTAAATCTATGCTGACATTTTCTTTAATGTGTCTTAGAAAGGTCTCCAGGATTAGCTGCCCCATCACCTTCCATCCTTCTGCAGAATCAAGGTAAAGCTGATCAGGCTGTAGTTCCCTGAGTACTTCTTCCTGCCCTGCCCTTTTGAAAACAGAAGAAACATTGATTTTCCTCCACTCTACAGGCACTTTTCCCAGTTTCTCAGTATTTCAGTCCTACAATTATTGAGACTGTCCTCACAATATCAGCCAGCTCCCTCAGCTCTTCATTCCCAGAGCATTATCTACGTCCCATTCACTTAAGGATTCTCTAACCTAAACCTCTTCCAAATGTACCTCTTCCCTGCTCCAGACTTTTCCCTGTGTTCTACAGCTCCCAAAGGCCTTTGTTAGCAGAGATGGAAGCAAAGGCAGCCTGCAGAACCTCAGCAACATTCCTTGTTCATTCAGCCATGAGACCACATTTTTCCTAGTATTCCTCCTGCTACTGGTGTGTTTACAGAACATCCCTCACCAGATTCAACTCCAGGTGGAGTCTGACTTTCCTGATCACATCTATTCATGCTCAGACACTGTCTCTTTAATGCTCCCAGGTAATCCGTTCCTGCTTCTGCACATTAACTTTTAATGTCTGACTTTTGTCATGAGCTCCTTGTTCATCAGGGCACAGTTGCTGGCATTTTAGCCTGACTTTGTAACTGCTGGAGTGAACTGCTCCTGAGCTCCAACAAGGTGATCCTGGAGTACCAACCAGCTTTGCTGCATCCCTCCAGGGCCTGACCCAGGGGGATTCTTCCAAGGACATCCCTGAAGAGGCCAGAGCCTGCTTTCCTAAAATTCAGGGCAATGATCTTATTCTTAAACCAGGCTCTCAGAAAAGACAGCACTAATATCACTGACCGACTGAATAAGAAATAGATTACATTAGTTTCTGTCAGAGAGCACAGAGCTTAAATGAAACATTGCTAAACTGGCACAAACACAGTGAACTACTTTATTGAAAAAGTTATTACCTAGAGAGTCTTAAAAAAAAGCCCTCTCCGCCCAAAAATCATTAAATACCTTAAAGGTTTAAGAAGTAAAGTATCAAACATGTAATATAACATATCTTATTCTTTGGTTAGATTGACATAAATTTAGAATGAGTTTATTGGTAATATATGAAGAACATTCCTTATTAAATACAGTGCTATCTTTTAATTAAAAAAAATCTTTATTATTATTATTATTGGAGAATATCATGATTACAAGCTAATTCAATGAAATCGTATTTATGTCTGAATCTTACCAATTAGTGTTAGCTGGACACTATTTGTTTCTTTACTTCTTCTTGATGGTTGTTTTCACTGAATAAATGCAGAAATTCCAAGTGCAACAACAGTGCTGTAGAATTTTTAAAAGTTTTGCAAGAGCAGGCCATAATAACCAATAGAGAAATAGAACATATGGGTAACAAGGTATTTAAATTATAATCTCAAATTGTTGCCTGGTTCTGTCTACTGTTTAATTTACTACTAATTTTCCTTCAAGAAGCTGTCCACCTCTTCCCTTTTTTGTCCCCTCCACCCCTTCTCTCTGAACCTCATGGCTTTGAAATTACTTTCATATGTTTAAAAAAAATACGAAAAGACATTCCCACTATCTCACATTTTGAACATATAATTAAATGTTTAGGGATTTTTTTCCCTGAAAGACCATGTGCTTCATTACTACATCCAGCTATATGTTAATACTGAATTCAGATATCACTCTATACTTTTGATAATTTATATATTGAAGAATCATTTATTTTACACCATATTCTTGGTATTGATACTATGTAGCCACAAACCTGTTTCCTTACTTCCCAAATATTCCCAAAAATGGCCGTTTTTAGCCATTTTCAAGACTGTCACCTCAAAAGACTATGAACGGAGAAGATAAAATGTCTTTCTTGCCTTACACCACAGCATTTGATGTCAAAGAACAAATTAAGGTCCTTGGATTAGGAACAGTGTAGAAAACTATCAGAGTACAAAAATTACCTTTCCTACTCTATTCTATGAAGGGTGCAATCAAGCCTTTATACACTAATAATACCTGTTTGAAGGTTTTCATTTAATTTTGTTTAGTCCGTTACAGGAACATTTGCTTCCTGTATGTTCTGGATCACCTTAAGTATCAAAGCCTTTCTGTGAGTCACTACAGTCCTTAATGAAATTAAACCTACAGTCTTCACCTACAGACATGGGTGAATAATGAATAATAAAAGAATCTAACAGGAGACAAACAGAGCTGTCAAACAAACAAAAAAATCCCCTCCCAAATCTAAACACCCTCCTTGCACAGAACAGACATATCTCTAGCCTAATCCCTAATACTCTAGGAACATGAACTGAGGCATGCCATTCTAGCTACTTGGGAGCCCTCTAGTAAGTGGGTAGATTTATAATGCATCTGAAGGCCCACTCCCTAAGAAGGATTAAAAAAAAAATCAGAATCTGATATTTTATATGTCTGTACCACTATACTAAGAATTCTAAGATTAGCTATGAAATATGCAAGCATGAGCTGATTCAAACACATGTGAGTTCGCTACTATTACTTTACAGTTTTCAACATTTCTAAGACAAGTAAAAGATATTTTGACACTCATGCAGAGAGAGATCCAATTTTAATTATTTACTTAATTAAAACAACATTAATGGGAACTGATTTTTTTTTTCATTTGCTGAAAAGGATGTTCTCGACAAATAAAACCCCACAAGTTTGAAGAAAGATAAGCCTGTGAGTTAATGGATGTAAACAC
Organism: Trochalopteron elliotii; assembly: GCA_024734555.1. Taxonomy (NCBI): domain Eukaryota; kingdom Metazoa; phylum Chordata; class Aves; order Passeriformes; family Leiothrichidae; genus Trochalopteron; species Trochalopteron elliotii. The sequence continues at coordinate 667,383 of JANPWX010000024.1, read as the reverse complement.
AGAGGAAAAATCCTAAGCAGAGTTATTTCAGTTGCCCTGGCCCCAGTTTAATGCAATTTCACAATATTCTGTACTCAATAATAAACGTCCTCAATTCCTACTCTAAACCCTGCAAATATATATATATAAAACATTGGGGTTTTTGAAACATTGATATACACACAAACTCTCACTACACAAAAAGGCCCGAACACTGCACTTTTTCAGACTCTCCCCAAAAAATCCAGACTAGCAGGCAAGAAAGAGGGTGCAATATAAGATCCTTGCAAAACCTTCAGAGACAACAGCTTTAAACATATTCCACCTTCCAATTCACAGACACAATCAAAAACTTTATGATATTGAGAACACCACAATCATCATGGTAATTAAAAGTGTAAATCACAGAATCCTAGAATTATCAAGATTGGAAGAGACCTTTAAGATCATCAAGTTCAACCATCAACACACCACTAACTCCTAAAAAGTATCTTTACTAACACCTAATGCTAGAGGCACTAGCAACCAAACCAGACATTTCAATACTGACATGATCATCTATTTCTGCACTAATTTCCAGAAGAATGAAAATATAAGTGTCAAATCCCTTCAGTACTCTTGATTATGTGGCCTACTGGTTTATTCAACTTCCAAAAAATCAAAAAGGAAAAAAAAAAAGCCCTTTTAATGAGGTAATTTATACATTTTATAGATGTGAATTTAACCCCATAGCAAATAACAGAAACTGATAACTTCATGCAGTATAAATATACACTAAAAAAAACCCCAAAACATTAATTTTTCCTCCCTTTAATAGCTTATTTACTACTCTAATTAAGTACCAGCAATGACACTTCCAGTTGTTCTACTACTAATCATTAGATAAATTAGTCATGATGGACAGCCAAGAACTGAAAAAGAAGCTGCTGCTGAGAAAGAACTGCAGCAGAAAGATGAAAAATAATCCGTAAAAGAAAACACTGATAAAAAATATTTTCAAAAATAATTAAAATAGCATTAGTGCTAAAAAGAAAACTTTATCAACAACTGTTGCTAAATAGTATGTCAAGAAAAGCTCCAAAAAAATCTGACAAGAACTAACATCCAATGAAATCAAATGGCAAAGTGTTTTGGACTCAAATTTTAGTACGAGCTTCATCATTCAGTACAAATTTTAGTCATACTTCATCTTTGACCTTAGTGAACACCTCCCTCACACTGACAGGTAAAAGATCATACAAGAAATACACAGTGCTGTGGTTTCCAGTATGAACTATAAGCAGAATTTGTCTGTTTGTCAAAATACATTGGCCATTCAGAATAAATTCACATTTATTTTGTGATGAACCAATGGTTTGTTACTTAGAGGCTGCACAAAACTGGACTAACAGAAAGTGGAACGGTGCCACCCTCATTTTCAGGTTTCTTTGGCACCTATAGTAGGTAGTCAGAGGAACGACCCTTGAAGATTATAAACGTTTCAGTCTCTCAGGTGATATCAGAATTCAGACAATAACACCCCTCTGACAGGATATAATGCCCTTTCCGCTCCGCAGAGGTCGTCACCAGGCTCTGTCCTCTCTTACCGGAGGCCTGGGCCTAGCTGGAGAGCTCCCCGTCTCTGCCGCTGCGGCAGCAGGAGGGAACGCCAGCGGGACCCACGGAACGGCGGCGACCGCCGACTGCAGGGGGCCAAACACAAGTTTTTATAAGCAGGCCCTATAGGAGCTCCGGGGCCTCAGCCAAGGGGACTGCGCCGGCCTGCCGGGCCGCGGGACGTGCCTGGATGGGCTCCGCCGAAGGCCACGGCCCCTGCAGCGGCTCCCGCCCGCCGCAGCCGCTCCGTCTCGTCCC
>JANPWX010000024.1:625231-665150 GCA_024734555.1 Trochalopteron elliotii | reverse complement strand
CGGAGCAGCCAATGGCGGCGAAGGGGCGGGGCATCCCCGAGGCCGGTGATCCCGGGTCGGCGGGACCTCAACGGTGCTGCCGCTGTTTGCGGCTCGGCGGCTCCTGGTCGGGGGGCGGGGGCGGGGGCTGGGGCGGTCGTGTGGGAGTGAGGAGACTCCCGGCCTGGGGTGGCGTGGAGCTTGGAGTCTAGGGCAGTCTGGGGTGGAGTCCATGGAGAGGTGTGAAGCCTGTGGAGCGTTTGCGGGCGGGGTTCACAGGCCTGTTGAGAGGAGAAACAAGCAGACTGGGGAAGGAGCCTGGCAACAACCTAAAAGCGCTGTAGGCGGTATTTCTCTTGTTGCACTGTTCGGTACGTGGTTGCTCGGTTAGTTACTGGCACCCGTGTGAGGTTTTCCCTCAGGGGCTTGAAAGTATTTTAGGTGATTCAAAAGCTATAATTTAATTGTATTGTACACCTTAGGTGAGGCAAACCACGCTGTGAACTTGGCTATGGAAAGCAAACTAAAGAGATCTCTGTGTGAACAGACTGGGGGGACCTGTCAATGTTTATTAAACAAAAATTAAAAGATACTCAAATGCCGTAACTATATTTAGTTATGCCGTATTCATAAACACATATTCGCAGATGACATTAAGGGTTAGAGTTCCTCAGATAACTTCCTGGGGTTATCTCTGCTGGGGGGGGGCATTCCATAGGCCCATATTGTTGGATTCTGTACTATTTTTTTCTAACGCATGAGAAATTAGATAGCACTCTGGACTACTTCAGGAATCCCAAAACAAAATGCAGACATTTATGAATATCAGGATACTGAAAGAACAGTCTTGTTCAATATTTACATGTAGTTTTTCACAATGATAAAGCAGTTAGGCGAAACAGATGCCTAACTTTGTTAGTAATGAGTAATTCCTCTTTTAGAATACCTGTTTGAAGTGAATAGGGCTAATTCACATGACTGATTTCACAGAAAGGGGATTAGATCTTTTCTTATGAAAAGTGCATTTTTAGCAAAGTAAGGTAACTGTCTTTTGAGATAGAAAGACTCTTTTGTTTAACAGAAAGACATTGTAGTGGAAAGCTTATTACCACTAATAAAAATCAATCACCCCCAAATATTTAAATAATATACTATGTTCACCAAGGTATTTTGGGTAATTTTTGCTTTGTTTTTAAAACAAAACCAAGTAATAATTTACTTCTGCTGAGGAGCAGTTAATTGAACCGTGAAATTAATTTATTATCATTATTTTATCATTGTATACTTGAATTAGAAACAAAGGAAAACACTTCCTTGTGTGGGGCACTGTGGAGAGCTTATAATTTAAGATCTTGTGAAGTAAGACTTTGTGTCACATGGGCACAGCAGAGAAAGGCAATAGAGGACCTGCGCCTCAAGGTGTTGGTTCTTGGTGGGGCTGATATTGTGGCTGTTTTGGGGAGCTGTGCTTTCTAGGTGAACCCTTGCCTCTGTTTTGACCTGGCACTGCAGAGGCAACTGACTTATCTGTGTCCGTCACAGGAGGTCTGAACAAAAGCTTGCAGGGCCAAGTTGTCAATGCTTGGAGTACTTACAGACCCTGGAGCAGGAAGTGTCATAGGGCAGCACTGAACGGCTCTTAAATGTCAAGTAAGAGTTTCAACATGAGTTCTGGAAGCTGAGTTTCAGAATAGTCTGTGAGTAACTCTTGATGAAAACACCTTTTCTTCTTTACTCCAGTTGCTGAAATAAGCAGTATACAAATAGGGGTACTTCATATCTGAAGTGTGTCCTCATTTCTGCATTTCTGTACTCATCTGACACATTTCCTTATGCTGTTACTTCTGCTCTGTTCATATGGAGATCATCTGGCCTTCATGCTCCTGAGAATTCTCTCTCTCTCCTTAGGCCTGGTTATGAATAAAGACAGCAAATTCATTGCTGGACATGTTAGTTTTACAGACTGGGTAATGTTATCATTTTGGAAACTGGAAAAGAACACGCTTGCTTAAAACATACTACAGTGATGGAAAAGGGAGTTTTCAGGTATGCTCTCTAAAGGAGAGAATGTTCTCTAAAGAGAACAAACTAAGATTACCTTCCTCTTTGAAACAGTTTAAACACCCCTTCCTCCATGCAAGCAGTACTTAAATTGTTGTGGTTTGCTGTTGATTCAGTGATCAAAATATTATTTGTAGTGTCTTTGTAGTACACTGCACAGACTGGGAATTTAGTCACTGCTGTTAATATTCTTCCTGAAGCAGAAAACCACAACTAAGGGACTGAAATATGAAGAAAGAGAGGGGGATGGAAGAAAAATGAAAAGCTAAGGCATACCTTTGTCCAAGGTTTTCATTTGTGTCTAACCTTCCCTGTCATTTCTACCCTTCTAATTCTTTCAGGATATGATAGAAAAATGTCCCCTCTGACTATAGAAAAGCACTCTCAAATTTCTGTGCCAGTACTTGAAACACAGTGGTGCTTTTAATGCAGACATTTTCCATGGCCTTAACTGCTCACAGGTCTGTACCAAACCGAAGTAGCCACTGTGAATACCTAGCAAGTACTGTTCATAAACATTTTTATAATGTTTGACCTTAAGAGTGACCCGAAGATTAATGGATATGTTTGTATCAGTTTTAATGGGTCTCTTCTCCCTTGGATACACACATGTGACTCCCATTAGTCTTAATGGGAGTTATATGTGTGCCTAGAGGTTAGACAAGATCTCTAAAGGTGCTGTTATGCTCTCTTGTATTAATGATCTCATAATTGCTGAGGTGCTGCACCTTTGCATTGAAAGCAAACTAATTAAATTGGTCTAGTCTAAGTTGGTACACTAGCATACGTGGCACGTATGTGTGTTTTCCTGTGGGTCCCTCAGTACACACAGGCATAAGCCAAATCAAATGTGGAATTTAAATTTTGCATGCGACTTGACTTTCTTTCTAATTGTTTTTTTGTAATCCAAAATGAATTCGTGAGTTTGGTTCCTAAGAAAGATGATTGTTCATGTGAATACAGAAGAAGAAGCTGAATGTGGTGTTTTATTTTATCATGAAAGCATGTATTGAGAAAAAAGGACTGAATTGATTCTTATTTTGATGTTCCAAATCATGCACTTTGAAAAAGACAGTTAGGTCTAGAGGATTAACATGAAGCTTGATGTTGAATTTTAATTATGGCTTTGTTACTCATTTCTTCCAAGAGCCTTTAGACAAAGCACTTCACCTTTCTTTGATTTCCAGGTATGTAAAATATCTGCTTGCTTCTTGGTGTTACAGACATAAATTAGTATCTGCTCTGTGCTTTGAAATTTTAAGATTGGTATCTTTAGCTGTATTCTGCTGGCATAACCATTGAAGTACAGAAGGAGGAAAAAATCATAGTAATCACCTGATACAGCCAAGCAGAAGCTCTGGTGATGATGCAGATCTCTTGGGAGGAGTGATTCTGGTCCATAGTTTATCATGCATAAAACAGTGTATTGGTGGTACAAAAATTTTGGTATTATATGTATATGTATGTAATCTATCTTTTGAGCTGGGCTTTTCAGTGAAAGCAATTGTCCAGTAGGCAAATTGACATTGTATAGACATTTTACATTTTTATCAGTCAAAATAACAATTAGAATTTGATGGTCAGTGTGGAAATTTGTGCATTGTATTCTGTGACTGTCTCTGTACCTTTGAAAATCAACCATGATGTGGTTTTCTTTGAAAATGCACATTTTGGGAAGGAATGAATCTTCATACTTACGTGAAGAAGAAGCATTTTTGTGCTAACCTTCACTTTTACACTTGGTTTATTGTTTTCTTTTTTCAGGTTAAGGTATTATAGAAACTCAATTTCACAATTTGGTTTTGGTATTTGAGAAGTAACAGATCCTGGTTTTGGTTTTTTTTTTTTTTTTTGTTTTCGTTTTAGTTTTTTTGTTTGTTTTGTTGATTTGTTGGGAGATTTTTTGATAATATAATTATTTTATTTTTGACCTTATGTGTTTCTTAGTTTCTAGTGGAAAGTACCAAATATCTATCTATCTGAGATTGAGATGATAATGTTTTTAGCTCTGTAATTTAAAATACCTGGAAAAAATCTTGTGAATGGTTTTGTAAATATATTTCCTTACATTTGACTCCAGTGTATAAAATATATGGCTCAAAATTTTCTTCCTTATGTAAATTTCAAACATTAATGTCCTTGGTTTTTTTTTTAATAATTTGTGGTTAGTTCTCCAGTACTCTTTAAAGAAGAAATAGTTAATCTTATTAGTATTATATTTTAGGCTATGTAAGAGATTTTTAAAGAAAGTTGAAAGTTAAGCCAAATCTTAGCTAATTTCAGTTTTATATGTATATTTATCTCTACAGAAGAATGAACAGGTCTATTTTGTAACCATGGGAAACTGAATTCCCAAGGTCTTATGTGTGTTTTTATTTACTTAAGATTCTTTGACCTAAATTCTGCTTTGATGACATACCGTAAACTTTCAGAGATAGGAGTTGTGTCCAATGTATTTTTACAATATCAAGAACTTGGACTCTTATGAAGGAAAATTCTTTTGGGGAAAAATAAACTCCAAGCTTTGTTAGTATCTATAGATCAATTTTCTTAGCAGAATAAGCAACATCATAAAAAAATAAAATTAGATTTTGTTGTTGTTTTTTCCAGAATTACTATGCATATATTATTTTTGTCAATACAAAGGTTAACTGAGAGTGAGTAATTTATTCTGTCTTTATATTTTAAGGGTGATCAAACACTGGAGCAGGTTTCCCAGATGGGTTATGGAGTCTCCATCCCTAGAGGTTGTTAAAACTCAACTGGACACAGCTTTAACAGCCTGCTTTGAGTCAGGAGTTGGACAAGACCTCAGCTATTCCATGATTCTATAAATTGTGTAGTTGTCTTGTTGACATTTTTTAATTGTAGACCAGCTTTCAAATACCAGTTCAGATATTTTAAATGATAATTGAGATAGGGATAAAATCTACTCAATCTTGAATTTAAAAGCACATAAACTGAAGCAGTTAACGTAACATTACTGGCCACATGAAATGTGAGACTAACAATTGAATATATACAATGTGCTGTGCACATTTTTTTCAAAATGGAAAGACAATATATCAGTATGCAAGCTGTCTAATTTTTTAGCCTCCTTTGACATGCTACCTAAGTAAACACTGCTGTAGATATTAATTGGCTTAATTATACATGATTATTTTTTATGTGTAAACTCTTGATTGCTTTAGAAACTGCTTTTGTGTTAAGCATTCACAGTTCTGACATGGACGAAATAGTAAGACCTAATAAGAGAGTTTTTGTGTTAAATTTTAAATAAATCATGGAAATATTAAGTCCTTTACTGGAAAGTTAACCTGTTGAAGCTAAGAACAAAAGTAAGGTATTTGGAGTTTTTGAATTATGGCCTGATTTTGAAAACTACTATTGAGTAGTTCTGTACATATTTTAGTTCTATATCTGATATACTGAGGGTTACTGTAGCCAGCTGTTTTACTCTCAGTTCTGTAAAAAAGGTAACTGGGCTGGTAAACTAAAGTATGAGCTTGCATTTTGTGTATTAACTAAGAGTTGTAAGCTTTAGTGTTCTGAAAATGTAGATGGTTTAGGCATTGGCACCCTTGATTTTTGACTATAGGTGTTACTGAAACAGTGTGTGTGGAAAACAGATTTCTGATACCATCTCAGTAGCAATCCATCTGAACTTGCTCCAAGTGAAAAAGTGATTGGTGATATCATCTCAATAGCAATTTGTTTGCACTTGCCCCCAGGGCTCTTGAAGATTTTAAAGCCTTGCCATTCGGTAGTATTCCATACAGTTGTTGTGAATACAAAGTATAATAAAAGTTACTGATTACGGCTGTGGAAAAGGTCTGGTAAATTTGCATATCCCCAAATAATTTTCAGGATGCTAATAAATCACTCTAGATTAATTATTCCTGTATGAAATTAAAAACAAGGTATCAAAAAATAGAACTCAACAATCTGTTGTTGCTTTGGGTAACCCGTACTTTTTATTACCTTTACTTTCACACTAAAAGGATGGGAGAAATGGGGTGACTAAATTTGTAAGTGGTCTATGGAAAGATTGATTCGATATGCTTTCTCAGGGTTATGTTTAACCCAGGTAAGAAAATCAGTAACTTAATAGAAAAGTAGTATATGTCAGGGTGTGCATGGGAATAGGTTAAAAAGGGAAAGAGCTTATCTTATTATTTTTATTCATTTTTAATGCAATAAAATTTAAATTTCACTATGCTTTTTTATTTTTGTTCATTTTTTCCACAGGACAAGGAGCAGAGTCCAACTCTGCATTCTTTTGTGAGTAAATAGTGTGTCCCATTCAGTTCATTCTGCAGCTGATGTCACAGAAAAATGCTGAAGGAGTTCAGTGCTTTTTAACTCAATTTTTATAAAAAACATAGCTGAGATGAAGGGACTAATCTTATTCTGAGTGAAGGTAAGTAATGGATAAACAGGAGTATTTCTTGGGTTTTATGGGGTCCATATTAATAATAATTTCATCACTCTTATACAAACCTTGCAAATTATTCTTATTTAAAATAAGAGACTGTCACCAAACACTTCTTTGGGACATAATGAAAGAAAAATTTAAATTGGCTATTCATGTACTTATATATGCAAAATCATCTATGTTCTGCAGATGTCTAACAGCAGAAGCAGAACTAGATTGTACAGGAAACCTGCATTGTATTCTGATATCAGCAGCAACTTAGATCACATTGGAATCACATCAGTATAATGTTTTAGAGCCTCTGCCAATTTAAAAATCAAATTGATGCTAGATTTGTATAGAACAACACATTTGACTGACAGAAAAGGCTGTTATAGATGGATGTGATGTTCTATCCTTGTATAACAAGGGTTTTGACTGACAGTTTAACAATAGTACACTTTCTACCCCATATATTCTAAATGATTATTATTACAATACAAAACATTTTTGCACTTGCTGTATATAGATAACATGTACACTTTTTGTGTAATAACATTCAAGAAGAGAGGGTTTCTTTTATGTCTTAAGACGATGACAATTAATGAAGGCTCCATCTGACACTTACAACCAATGTCAAGGCTTGCTATTGTGGTGCATGGTAATGTAAAAACTATCAGGGTACTTAGCTCCCAGTGAAGGATCAGCCTAACTCTTGACACGTCCTATGTGGTGGATGAAATAAATCTCCTCGGAGAGCAATAGAAATATTTCTTGAACTGAAGACTATCCTTTCTGTTTTATAATCCCTCTTTTCAGCTTTGCAGTTCTTTGCACCACTGTAAAATGCAGTTTTAATCTAGCAAGTAACTGTGTAAAATGATACCTATTAATGCAAAAAATATGCTTTCTGTGCTTTGCAGTCAACATTTCTCTAAAATTAAAGATTCTTCTTCAGAACGATAGCTACAGATAAGAAAGGTATACATTTTTTCTTATTTGGATCTTGTTCATTTTGGGGAGACTGTCTTTTAATACTTACCCTTTTTGCTTTAAGGTTTTTTTTGCAGCACTGTATACAGGTGTCTCCTAGTTTGTGTTGGTTTTCACAAGAGCAGGGGCAGTTCCATGTGTCTACATTATATTTCATGATAATAAAACGATAAATATTGAAGTCTAAACTTCTCTGTAAACTTCAGTTTAGTGTTGCATGCAACTAAGGAAGGCAGTATACTCTTTTATGAACCTCCCAACAATGAAAAATAGAGAAAGAATTGAATGGAAAAAAATGAAGCCACATTGATCAAAACACATCTACCTCTTATCTTTTTTATTATCTAGATAAGGAAAACAGTAAATACAAAGATTGCTTTTGCAATATGGATTTCTTGTTTATATTGGCTTACTGTTAAAGATAGGTTTTTTAATGACTTTGTATTTGGTAAGGGAATTAAATAGATTATTTTTATCACCGCATTATGTGGTATCTCACATTTATTCAACAAGATTTTATTTTTCTGTGGAAGGACAAATTCAGTATATGTTTTATTGAACAATAGAACTATTTATTGGCTTGGGGCAGTGATGACGATATTTCTTGCAAAGCACTAAAAAGGTCTTTAAAGAATATTTGCCCCATTATTGGTGGTGCCATTTCAACTCTTTGTCAGTTTTAGATGTAATACCAGTACTTCTCTAGCAGTGACTTATGATTTGAAGAAAGGGATAGAAGTAATTTGGGAAATAATATTATCCAGTTAGAAAACGATCCCTCAGAAAAATTGTAGTTTTATCAATATAGGCTGCTAAGTTTTAAAGTGAAGCCAACTAAAAAAAAATCCATGATGTGGAATTATATTGATCGTCACATAGCTCATTATGATAACACAGACATCTGGTACTTAATTTGAGAGAGCACTAATGATAATCATCTGTACAGGGGCCAGCTTGTAGAGGTTGTTAAAGCACAGGCTTTGCTGACCACTGGAGATGGTTGAGTTTGCAAACTCAGACCGAGTTCCAGTTTCTGAGCAGGATGTGCTGTATTGGTACAGAATTGTCCTCTACCTCCTCTCAGCTGCCAACATCTGTTTAACACAGCTTTTCTTTCCCTGACATCATACCCACCTTACTTTGTGTCCTGATTTTGCTCATTGTCCTTCATGAGCAAATACAGGTCCAAAAATGTCTCATCTTAGTTTCTTCCCCTTCTGATGATTCTTTTTTTTCCCCTCTGACCTTTTGTATCGTTGTTCCAGTAACAGTTGTCTGTCTAATCTACCTAATTGTCTTTGGTCTTCCTTGCCTCTTTTATGCTTCTCTCATCTGTGAACTCTCAGTGCTCAATTAGTGAAGGAACAAAAGGCACAGAAGGAAATGTTCCCTTGCTGTCTCTTCTTGTCTTTGGCATTGTAACAACCTGGAACAGAGGCAACTACAAAGGGCTAGATAAGCTCCTTCATCTCCAGCTTGTAGGATGCTCAGTAGGGATGTTTTTTGGGTTTTTTAGAGACATTTGCTTTTGGAAGGAGCTTTCTGCTGAGCATATGCAAAACATAATTTATAAAGATTCACAGCTTGTCCAGAGGTGGGAGAATTTTTGCAGGGTTCATGAAAGCACAGTATTGAGATAGGGCATTTTGGGATGAATTATTTTAAACTTCTGTGTTAAATTGTGATGAGGTTTACTCTTTTAACCAAACTTCACTTTCTGTAAGAACAAAGCATTTTCTTTCTACTTCATTTTTAAGTAAATGAAACATTTTTCTTGCTGTTCATATGTATAATTCTTTCCTTTCTTTAACAAAAAGGAGAAATGTCTCTCATGAGCATAGAAACATTCCAAAAAGCAAGGATTTATTATTTGGAGAGCTGAAGTATTAGGTTTTAGAACAGGTTAAAGTCTGATGTCTTTAACCATTTACTGTGCAATGAAAACCACTTACAAATATGTGTGAGAGAAACATACACATTTGTCATGTTACCTTATTTTTCTAATTAAAAGGAAAAAATTAATCTCCTTAGCAGAGACATTTCCTCTCAGAATAAAGACCTGATTCTGGAGTCTCATAGATATTTAATTTGCAAGATAGCATAATGAAAATATGTTAATAGCTTTTTCAACAAGTTAATAGCTTTCAAGTTCATACTAATTAGTTTGTTAAAATATTCTATTGGTAAAATACTTTCTTTTTCCCCCCAGTAAAAGGTAAGAGTGTAACACAGTCTTAGAACGAGTATCTTGCCAATAGTAAGGGTAGAATCAGTAATATCAAAATTATTAGAAGAAAATAATTAACAAATGAGTCTTGAAGAAAGCGACCATAATTGTCATAAAAGATTACTTTCTGTCATTTTTACAGTGAAATCTGAGAGAGTGTAGGAGGAGATCTTGCAGAGTTAAGTAAGCATTCTTAGGAACAAAGATGTGAAAGCAGACTTCTCATGGTGTCATGCTTGGTCCCAGTTGTCCTGCACTCCTGACTACTTACACCAGCAGCTGTGGGAAGTTGTAGTCCACTGTCTGCCCATCCTTGGTGGCGAGAACACCGTGAGATTAAAGCATACATCTTCACATTGACAAGATAACCCATACCTCTTAATTTTCTATATTATTTCTCTGTTATAGTAGAGTAATACTTTGTTCAATCAAAAGTAATGAATAAATTTTCTTTTACCTTTCTTTTTTTTTCTTTGTGGGATGGAGGCAGGGAGTGAGTATTGTATATCTCCTCCATCCTGACACTGTAAGATCCAGCTTTTTGCTACCTCCTTCTTCCTTTGGTATCTTTTAATAGTACCCTTCAATCTCCTGAGAGCTTTCTAAACCAGTACTGCTTATATCCTTACATATTCACTCTGAAATACTTTGAATCCTTCTGCATTTGTTTATATACTTCCTCATGTTTTTTTGAAAGTACTTATGCTTGTAGTACCCTCAGCTTCCTTTTGCTTCTGTTGGCTGGGCAAAAGGCATCATGTGCTTATACATATTCCAAGGAATACATGTGCTGAATGAGCTGCTGGTTGTTGTCAAAGTGAATAATATCTAAAGTCTCCCTGTTCTACCATCAGTCAGGGAATTAATAGAAATTATTCTCACTTCTCTGTCCCCTGGTTCTTCCCATTTACTGATTACCACAACAGCTGTAATACCTTTGGGAACTCACATTCTCAAATTTAGTAGAACTAAGTCGCTGTATTAAAATTTAAAGTAATACAGTCATTAGACAATCTGGAGTTGGTGAATTTTACTTGAGGTAATTTATTGTGAACACACATGAATTTCTGATAGCTCTTTTGAGTAATAATTTTCTTGTAATAAGAAAATTACAAGCAGTCAGACACACACTTATATGAACAACTTATCCTCCCTCTGGGCTGGTCTGATCCAGAAGATTCCTAAAACACCTGGATGACAACTTCATGGTGCAGGTACTAAGCCAACCTGGAGAGGTGCCCTCCTTGATTTGTTACTTGTTAGCAGAGAGGGTCTCCTGAGTGAAGCGGAGATTAGTGGCCATCTTGGCCAGAATGACCATGCAGTCACCTTTAAAATCTCTGTTGACAGCAGGAAAAGTGCCAACAAAACTTAAATCTTGGACATGAGGGGAGCAGAGTTCAGGCTGCTCAGGAAACTAGTTAGTAAGGTCCCCTGGGAAAATGCTTTTGCAGGTGCTGAAGTCCATCTTAACAGGAATAGGCAATTCCAAAATGTCAGAAATCAAGCAGACAAAGCAGAAGGCCAGCGTGGCTAAGCGGGAGTCTTCTTTTGGAGGTAAGGTAGAAAAGGAAGGCATATACCCTGTGGAAGCAAGGTCTGGTGACACAGGAAGAATAGAGAGGTGTTAATTGCCACTCTAGGGAGAAAATTTGTGTGGTCAAAGCTCAGCTGGAGTTGAAGCTTGTCAGAAATGTGGGGGACAGTCAAAACAGTTTTTAAAAATATATTAATGGCAAAAGTTAGTGCAGAAATTACATGGGTACATTAGAGCATGAGGATGGTCACCTCACAAACAGGGATATAGACAAGGTAGAGATGTTTTGAAGCAAGGGAACCTGAAAATAAATGAGAAGTTGGACGAGAGCAAACGCAGATCCGACCAATATGGTTAATGCTACGTTGTTTGCTTTATTTCAGCTAAAATGGCAGGTTATATACACTTCTACATAGTTTACCTTTACAGGTGGTTTTTCATTGGCACACAGCACAGGAAAAAATGTAAACACACATTGTTGAACAAACTCTTAAGGCAGCTAAAGTGTCCACACTAATTACTGTACTTGCTAACTACTAGAAAACCCTCTGTCTCTTGCAAACACCTTAAGCTGTAATTCTAACTGCGCCATAGACTTGGCACTGAATTTCTACCTGCACCACAAACTCCTACAGGCCTCAACGATGAGGCCCAGTCTGGGTGATTCAGTTGCAGTCCAAATAGAAATTATGTCCACCTTCTCTAAAAAATTCTGCTACAATGTTTGTTGCTTTCTTTTTCTCTGTCTTGAACACCAGTGATGGACTAAAAGGGTCCCAGTACTGTGAGCTGCAGGACCATGAGTGTGAGAATGATAAACTCCCAGTTGACCCTGAAATTGTAAAGGTGCTGCTGTTCTAGCTGGATCCCTATAAATCTATAGGGCATGATGGGAATTATCTGATAATAGCTAAAGAGCTGGCCAATGTCATCATGAGGCTTCTCTTGATGGTTTTTGAATGGTCTTAGGAATCTGGAGAGGTCCCAGTTGACTGGAAGCTGGTCAACATTGTCCCAGTTTTCAAAAAGGGCAAGAAGAATGACCCTGGAAATTGAAGGCCTCTTAGCCTGAAGACTCGCTTCAGTGCCTGGTAAGGTTATGCAGAAGATTTTTCTGGCAGGTATTGCACAACATCTGCTCTGCTCTGCTCTGCACTGGGGTGGCCTCACCTTGAGTCGTGTGCACAGGTTTGGGCACCACAATATAAGGAAAGACATTAAGCTATTATAGAGGGCGTCCAGAGGAGGGCCACAAGAGTGGTGAAGTGCCTTGAGGGGAAGCCAGATGAGAAGCAGCATTTGAGGTCCTGTCTTTGTTATGTTTTTAATTAGAGGTTCTTTTTTCTTATGGAACAGCTGTTGTAATTCCTAATTATGCAATTAACTGTCCTCATTTGGAAAAACAAAAAAAGCTTAAGACTTACTTTTGGTTCAGAGTTTCTAGGAATATGAAGTTCTGGTCACCATGTGAATTTTCTTGTTAAAATTCCAGCTTTTTGTTCATTCAGACATCTCTCAAATTGCCTACTTTATTGTGACTAATGTAACACTTCAGAAAAACTCCTCTGTCTGAACAGAGTGTCTCATTTTTACATTGGTTATAATTGGCTAGGTCACTTGGCTTTTATATTTTTATCCTGATGGTATTTTTAGTTTGTTCCAGAAAATAATTTTCTGGTTCCATACCTCTTGGAGTATATTTTTTTCTGTTGGTCATTATAAGGTTTCAGCATTTTTTCCATCATTTACTCTTCAGGCCTAACTCTTTATAGTTGTTAGTTTCATGTGAAATCTGGTCTGGTCAAACATGATACTGTTTTAGCTCACTTGTAGGAAATTTATAAAATCCAATGTGATACAGGACCTCGAGTTTTAAAATATTGATATAATAATTACTCATTATATACTTGAAACTATGTTGGTGTTTTCGCAAAGGAGACAAAATCCTGTTCACGTGGGGAAAAGGATGGAGCTGTAGAAAATGATAAATATTATATTTTCACTGTGACTTAAAAAAATAATTTGACTTTTTCCAATCTTGGTGGCAGTCATGAGTTTATGGAAGGAGTTAAAAGAGGCAAAGAAGTTTGTGTAGCAAACAGGGTTAGAATTGTACAAGGAGCTAAAATTTGTCTTGGTAACCATCCAAAAGCTATACTCTAACGGAAACCATGTTGTTAGTGTGTTAGAGAACCTTTAACCTGTAGTTCAGTCTAAACTTTTAATAAAAGTATGAAACCCTGCCCTTTTCCTCAGCTGTTCCTTGGGGCTACATTTTAAATATTTTTACTCTGTTCAGTTGGTTGTTTTTTTCAGTACATATTAACTTACATAGGCATGCCTATTATGACAGTTAGGAAGAAAGGAGTGATGAAATAAGGTTGAAAGATTAGGAATGACTGAGTATATTAAATCATGATAAACGCCAACATTTTGAATGACTTTTTAATTTTTTTTTCTTTGTTTTCAATTAGTTTGTAAGAGTAAGAATATTTCAGGCCTGAAATGACCTGAATGATCAAAATACAATTTTGCTTCAAATAGCTGAATATTTTGCAAGAATAATATGATGAAATTGCTCAGTCCAATGATTTTTTTGTGAAACTAGACCAGATAACTAATGTAAGATCGTTTTTCCAGCTTTATGGTTGGTTGTTATTCTGTCTTTCTGCTTCTGTGTTCAATATGTATAGTTGCCCATATGTTTCTTCATAAGTTTGGGTTTACTGTTTCTCAAAAATATTTGCTAAATTGGATTAATATTATCACCACAACTGAGATAAACTGGAATGCTAATTTAACTGAAGACGTTTATTAGGACAGTTAAGTAAAACTTACAGCAACCTAGAGGACATTTATGGGGCTAGGGTCTTGCGTCTGGTAGAAAGCTGAGCAGTTTGATGCATGTTAGGTGAAGTTAGGCAGATTTAGGTAAGAATTTTGTACTCAGACTACTTAACCAGTGGAAGAAATGGTTTAGGAATATGGTAGGCTTTTTAGAGTCTGAAGTCCTTTAAGCAGGAATTGGAAATCATTCAGTACAATAAACTGTTCCTTTAGCAGGATTTTATAGATTTAATTTGGAATCATAACATAATTATGTTGTCTGCATTATTCAGGAGGTCAGCATAGGTGGTCATGATGATTTTCATAGCCTTAGGTTCTCTAAATCTACAATTTGACCTCTTACCCATGTGAGAAAGAGCAAAATAATTATCAGGGAAGGTAAAGGAAGAGCACAGTAGACCTGAACATGAATGATACTGTGACAGAAGACCTGTCATTCATTTCTTAGATAGCTACTCAGAATGATGTTCCATAGGTACAGCACTCAGCTGTAGGGAGGAAGATACTGAAAATAGGAGCTGCAAGGGGATTTTAAAAGCATATCTGCAACTTGCAGTGCAAGCCTGTTTGCAGTGTGCTACTAATGAAGTTATTAGGAGTGAAACTGCTGCTTCTATATATTATTTTAATATGGCATGTAAATATATTAGCTGATGATGTAGTGTTAATTTGATTGTCTCTAATATGAACACTGTGTTGCATGGCCTTACTGTGCCCTTGGAGTTGCAGTTGACTTTCTTGGAAGAATGTTATTTTTTAGGAATTTCTCCTTTTCATGCAAGGAAGAAACATTAATTAAATGTATAATGCTTTTTGTTTTATTTTGGAGCAACTATAACACTTTTCTAGGGAATTCTTGCTTTTAACTAGAGTTTGTTAGTTTAGTTTGATAATGGATTTTGTGCATCTGTGTTGTCTCTGACAGAAAAATCCATTTTTACTGCTGGTCAAGTCAATAAAAAAGAGTAACCAGCTAAAAGTGATGTTAATATAACTCTGCCTCTCATATTTGGGTGCAGTAGGTAGGTGTATAGACTACCAGTATAGTTAATCATAGCTGGTTTATCTTTTTAGAGGTAGAAGGTTTGATTGAGAATGTAAAGTGATGACTCCAGCATCCCTTTAGCTCCTTTAGTATGTCCTTCTTCGATAAGAAAACAAAGTACCTGAGCTGCCAGTGGAAAGACACTTGCTTCATCCTTCATTTACAGTCTGAACATGTCTACTTTTATCAGGGCATTCACATGGTGTAGTGAATCATTTTCCTTGTTTCCTGTGGATAAGTTTACAAAAATGACAACCTTACTGAAAGATGGGAAACCTGGTCTGTAAGTTCACAGTGCGTCAACAAGAATGTAGGATGGGAGTGTAGAGTAAGGGAAAATAAGTTGGTGCTAAGTTCTGATGTCATTGAAAAATGTTTCATCATCATCCTCCCTCGTTCTTTTATGCTGGGAAAGAGAGAAATCCTCCTACCTCCTTGGGAGGTTCTTCATTCTCCTGAAATGGAAGTCAGTCTCAGTGGAGATGAGAAGCAGCTGAACCCTGGAAGAAGCAGCTGTCAGTTGCAAGAAGCAGCACCACTTCCTCCTCATGGGGTGGCATCAAGAGTTAATAGCCAGGTCTTGCAGCTTCTCAACAGTGTTTACACATGCTTAAAGCAACATGTGAATATGGGATAACAGATGTTTTTAGAAATGTCTTCTAAAAAAAAAAAAAGGTCTTGACTTGCATTTGCATAAAGGTACCAATGCTTACCTCTACCTCATTTAATTGGAATGTGGTTTCCTCAAGTAAAACATTCAAAATTAAGAGCTAAAAACACAAGAATCTTTAAAAAGTAACTGAAATACCATAAACAGGCAAATTGTTCTTCATCTGAAGCAATTTTCATTGTGCTTATAAATTACTAGATAGAGTATGCTATCCAAGTGCCATATCATTTGTTAGAGTTTTCTTTAGCTCTAGCTGCATGTTGTGTAAATTTTAGCTGAACTGACAAGTAGTGTATCACTCTTGGGCATGTCTGATGTTTCTACCCTGAGACCATTTTCTAGAATTATAGGAGGTACCTTTGCCAGCTAGTGATGAATTTACAAAGGCAATACCCCACATAAGCAAACAGTTTGTCCATTTCAGCCCTGAAGTCTAGAAAAACTTAAAATGTAAAAAATGTTGAAAAAAAATTAAAAATTAAACATTCTTCATTTCAAGGACAAGTAGCTTGAAAATTTGTATGCAAAAAATTAATTCAAACTTTAAATACATTTTAAATTTCCCACTTATATAAATAAGATATATATATTCATCATCTATGTATATGTGATTTCTGTCATTTATACTTGGAATTCAGTATATATAAATGAGATACCATAAGGGCTTGTGTTCCTTTCTACAGAGCAAAATCAAGAGTGGGAAATAAGGCACTATACAAAATGGTATTTTTATTCTTTAGTGTCAAAACAAGATATGGATAGTTTATTTATTTTAATGTTTGGTTTTAACATGGTTTTAACATTTTTTGTTCTTCCAAAGATGTTAAAAATAAGATAATTTTCATCCTGTGCACACAAAGCTGCAGACTTTGTGTTACATGTTGCTGTATGTTGTGAGTAATAATTTTTTTGTTTACTTTCTGGATCTTTTGTAAGCCATGATTGCCATATTGCACAGTTCTTCTTGCAGAATGTTTCCTAGAGCACATAATTAACACTGTGCAGTAATTTGGAATAAGTGCTGTTAAACAAACAAGATAACATCCCAGTTATTTTGCTTTCTTTTCACCTTCACAGGTGGTAAATAGAAAAGGTAAATTAAATAGTTAATTTTGGTTTTTCATTTTTATCCAGTTTTAGTCTATTTTGTATTTTTATAACAATTAGGTTTAGTAATTTTTTTTTTTGGTGCAGATTATAATAGCTTTTCTTCCTGTATTGCTTTTCTTTTAAGACAATCACAAGATTTGTTTTAGGAGTTCTAGTGTTTCTCTGTTTCAAACTAAGTGCTTCACATAACCTCCTTGTGTACCACTTTTGTAATTTTTTTAATATGAACTTGAGATTTTTTCAGGATTTTTTCACTTGTCACACATCTCATATTTTGATACATTTTTTTAAATGGTGTTTTTAAAGCTTCCAAAGGGACGTAGAATTTTTTTAATCCATTTTGCTTAGATATAAATAATAATATGTGTAATTAAATTAAATAATTTAGCTTTGTAGTTGAATGTGCAACACTGTTCAGAAAACAGGCTTTTGGATTTGTTTTACGCTGTATGAGAAGAGTATGCAACATTAGTTTATAATAGCAATGGAAAAAAAAATGTCTTGAGATGAGAGATTAGGTTTAGATTAGATATTAGGAAGAAATTCTCTGCTGTGAGGGTGGTGAGGCACTGGAACAAGTTGCCCACAGAAGATGTGGATGCCAATTCCTGACAATGTCAGGTCCAGGCTGGATGGGACTTGGAGCAACCTGGTGTAGTGGAAGGTGTTCCTGCCCGTGGCAGGGGATTTGGAGCTACATTATCTTGAAGGTCACTTCCAATTGTCAGAGAGTGAAATGTCTTGATTTATGGCTTAAACATTTTTATGAGACTTTTGCCTGTTAGAGCAAAATGGTATAACAAAGCTGCACCATGAAAACCCAACCCGAATGGGCCTCCTGACTGAAACCCTCAGCTGTGAGTCAAACTGCCTAAGGCTATTTGAGATAAGGAAAAGGGACACTATTGTTCAAAGCATCTCAGGTCTGGAAAGTAATGGATAAGGCTGGGAGGGCATTGGAAGAGCCAAGCCCAGCAGCTTCGGGCTTCAAGCCCCAGGCTTATCCATTGCCAGGTTTGCACAGACTGCCCCTAGCCCCCAGCCCAGGGGGAAAGTGGAGAGGTTTTGGGTTTGTGAAGTAGCCTCTGGTGAGAGGCAGCGAATGCCCATCCTCCCTTACACAGACTGGCTCAGCTGCGGGGCTCCCCGCCATGGCAAAGGCACGTGTACAGGACATTCACATGAGTGGCACCTGAGGGGGTGTCATGGTCCACCCAAGGCCCCCCAAAGAGTACCTCAGACCCTGCACCAGTGCCCTGCATGTGATGCAAAATGATGCAACTGACCCGCAGTCTTGTAAGAGACAGTGTCACATTTGCACCCCCTCAGGGGAGGTACCTGGGCATTCCCACCTGGCCCAAATGTATATTAATCCATTGGATTCTATGTTTTTTTGTGAGGAACCATCACCACCAAGAAGACCAGATGGCAGGGATCAACAAGGCATTATTGGGACCCGTGGAGTGTTCATATGTTTCTATTTAATCTGTCCTCCTGTCCCATCTCCCAGCCCTCCATCCCTTATCCTATTTCTTTCTTTTTCTTTCTTTCTCATTTTACAATTAAATAAAAGATAGCAAATTTTTTATGTCAACATTTAACCTTATTTGGTTTTAATCCTGTTTTGGGGAATATTTGAACCTTGGGGTTCTATCCATTATCCATAGAGAGCTCACTTTGCTCCTCTGTGATTAGAGTGGATCATAACAAACCCAAACTATTCTGGGATCCTCTGATTCAATGGAAATATCCCTGTTTTAAAAATGCACAATTTAGACCAATACAATACAATACAGATTGTGGATATACAGGAAAGTATTATATCCTGAATTTGTAACTATTTCTTATCTTTATGGGTCTATGTATGGATATTTCTATTCTGGAATAAACATGGTTATGGATTAACTTCTAGTGATAGAAATATCATATCTAGTGATATAAATTCGTAACTACATTATGTAAACAAGTTGAAGTACCTGTGCCATGTGCAAACTCCCATACCCTCTACAAGGAAGGAATTCAAGTTGGGTATGCTAATGGATTAATTCTCCCTGTGTGAATATATAAGGAAGCAAAGTGGAAAAGAAAATGTAAGAAGCATGTTTACATTGCTATAAAAAGTGAAAACCATAAAATATTTTTTAATTTTATGTGCTTTACAGAGAAACAATAAACTTATTGCTTGATTGTATAGTATTTAATTGAATATTTTGAAAACTTCAAAATAAAACTTTCATATTTAGAAAACTGAAACCAGTCAAATCTATATATTTAATCTGCTATTAAATAAAATGTAGTTCAAAACAAGTAAAATTCTAACTTTAAGGTGTTCTACGTAAGGCATGTTCCTTATGATGAATAACAAAACAGAGCTATAAAATAGGACTAACAGGGCCCTTAAAAATTTAAAGCACCACCTCTGGTAAAGAGCAAGGTGCGACTGCTCATTATCAGTGCTGTAAACCTTCCTCTCTGTGTTGAGGAATAGAAATATGTGAGTCTTTCTCACACTTTGCAAACTTATGCACGAAAACACATTCATTTGTAAATGTGAACCCTGATGTATTTCTCCATCATGAAAACAGAATAGCCATCCCTGATCAATGAATGTTTTTGTGATATTTTCCAGTTTAAGTAATTCTACAGATTATTTTACAAATTAGAAAAGAACTTTGGGAGTAAAGTCTGTAATAATGAATGTCCTCCCTCTTCCTGTTGCTGCTTGCAGTATGTAAATATGTCTTGTAGACACAGTCAAGATTAAGTGATGAGAATAAGGCAGAGGTAGATACTGCTTAGATTATTGTAGATGAAAGAAACTGTCGTCAATGTAGAGCTTGAGACAATGGGGTTGAGATTTTACAGAACTATTTTTCATCAGTTTGAGATTCATAGTAGTTTCCAACAGGATTTAACAATGCTGATTTCACAAATCCCAGTCATACTAAAAGCACAGAGCATTGAGGTGAGCTGCAAACCATTTTCAAGCTGTTCATATTCTCCTAATGGTACCCTTTCAGGTTGTATGCGCTAACACAGCTTGAGAGCTGCTGGTGTGAGAGAAATTATATGGTTGGCCCTCAGAATTATATTTTATTCCTCATTGTTGATCTTGCTATGGACATTTTCATTCCTAAGTAGCATCTGCTCTGCTAGTCTTAAATGATGAGTAAAGAAAGAGTGGGAGCTTTGGAACCAAACCATTTGGCACTTGTAGCTATGTGGGGATTGCTTAATGTGTGGATTGAGGACATGAGACAATTGCAGAGTAATAGACATTACAGATGGAAAAAGAGCTGTTAGGTCATCCAGTCTGTCTCTTTACAAATTCAGGACTATTCCCTACAGAACATTTTCCAACATTTTGTCCAGTTTGGTTTTAAACATCCTAAATGATGGAGATTCTACTACTTCCCCTGTGATGCTTTTGTGCTGCTTTGCTGGTCTTATTGCCAAGTAGTGTTTCATTATACTCAGACACAGTCTTGTCTTTACTTTTTAAAATTTATAATTATTATTGTTACTCCTTTTAAAATTAAATTCAAATTCTTTAATCATTATAAAAATCAGTCATATAAATATTATGTGTAATTGTTAGTATCCCAGTGGCTGCCTGTGATGTCACTTAATCCTCTGTAGTGAAATTGTATTTTTAATTTTCAAATATTTTTCTTTACATGTCAGTGTTGCTGACTCTCTAATTACTTCCACTGGCCTTCTCAGTGCACTTATTTACTTACGCCTACTTATCAGTGTGTGTGAAAACACCTACCTAGTGAACTTCTACGATTTCCTGGTGGTCAAATGAAATGTTAGGAAACATTTTGGGTGCATTGGCTTGGACCTAAGATTAGGGTTTCTATGTTATTTCAAAGATTTGCAGTGACAGTGCAACAGAGGTTAGAAGGAGTAGGTCATGTGTGTACATTGGTGGTATTCCTCTGTAACAGCAATGTGGAAGTACCTCCTGAAGGCAGAAATGATTTGTTGTTGAACAGCTTCTGGTATAATCTTTACAGTTATAACATTAGATATAGGTTTTCACTGCTACAGACACAAACTGATTTTGTGCCATTAATTTGAGAATCAGATATTTCCTGATAGCTCTTTTCCCACACTTTTTTTTTGCAATGTCAGTGTCAAGCATGATAACTCTTGAGGGAGAGTAGCTGTGTTTTGTTTTCAAACTTTGTACAGACATTAATTTCCACGTGTTTATTATCTGGGGACGTGATTAATTCATTAGTCTCCATTAGCACTTTGATCAGTTGTTATATGGCCTTTTAGATGCTGTTGGCTGCTCTCTGAAATTAAGAACTGTAAGATGTTTCGGTGGGAGGCAGTAGTGGTCAGGTGAAATTGAGACTTACCAAGCCTTTTTGTAAAAGTCATAAGAAAGAATGTATTTTCTTTCATTGCCAATCTGTTAATGTGTTAAATCTAGAAAATCCTGGCATTAAACTTCTAAAAATAAAAAAGACTGGAGGAATGAAGAATCCATCTCCTCCATCATCACATTTTAGATTCTGTTCTTGCAAAACTGTTTTCCAGAGTCTGCTCTGAAAGGAAAGTGTCCCTTTGTAAGCTACTTGTTTATTGATGCAGTTTGGCATTAGTTTCTCATGTTTCTTTCTGTTTCCAAATATATTTGCATTTTGCCTTAGTCAAGTTTGAGTTTCATATGATGAATTCATATTTGAATGCACTGCAGCTGCTCCAGTGATGCTTTCTTATCTACTTTGTCTTCCAAAAATCATCACTGTGATTTTCTTGTTGATCACATATATTCAGTTATTCCTAAATATATAAAGTTCTAGACCAAGCCTTCATGTTGTCCCTTTAGATTTCTGTTGTGGCCATGAGCGACTTGATTTTACTTAGCTGTCTGATCTCAAACCCTTTCAAAAACTGCAAGTTATAATGTGTTATTTGAAGCAGACCCACTTTATGGTATATTATATGTACCAGAAATACACAATGGAATATGCAAAAAGAAATTAAAAGTCCGGGTCATGTGGCTCTTGTTTGAAAGATAATAAAAACCAAAACAAACCCAAGAAACCTCACACACACAAAAAACCCAAATAAGCAAAACCAAACAATCAAAAAAACAACAACAAAAAAACCCAAAATCAAGCACAACCAAACAAACCCAAAAAACAAACAAACAAAAAAACACCCCGCCACCAAGAAACCAACCACCCTTAAAATTCTAAGGTAAAATTTACAGAGATGTGAATTGACTTGCCGCTAATGGTTTCTGTGAACAATTGGGATGTGAGTAAAAGGCCGAGAGTGACACATTTTGGGAGACCTGCCCTCAAATAAATGTCCTAAATTGGAAAAAAGAGTTCTCAAAATATGAGAACTGAGCTTTCCACTCTTGCGACCACTGGCAGCACTCAAGGAAACAGCATGAATTTATGTGAGGGAAGGCTTAGATTAGATGTCAGAAGAGGTTTCTCATCCAGAGCCTGATTAAACACTGGAAGGTGCTCCCCAGAGAAGTGGTCACAGCACCAAGCCTGAAAGAGTTCAAGAAGTGTTTGGACAATGCTCTCAGGCATGTGATGTGACTCTCAGGGTGTCTTGTATAGGGCCAGAGATTGGACTCAATGATTGGTCCTTGTGGATCCCTTCCAACTGCATGTTCTATGATTCTAAGTATGATGCATTACTTTTGTAATAAGCTTTAAAAAGCTTTAAAAAGTCTTTCAAGATGCAACAGTCATGGCTGTCAATCCTGCTTTGAACTATGGCTGCAGTTTTTCTTTGCAATTTTGCCTTTTCCTGGTAGGACTCATTAGCTTCTCACATCCACTCTGTGTTCCTTCCAAGTGAACTGCGAGCTGCCAGATTCAAATGTCAGCCATTTGCCACAAGACCTCTCTGTCTGTCAGTTCTTATTTAATGGGGCAGAATTACTAGCCTTAATCATCCTTTTAGTCCTTAATTACGCTCAAGTGCAATTCTCTCTCAATGTTCCATGTCATGATGGACCTGAGTTGTGGTCCTGCATAAACTGTGATCCTTCATTATGGTGATCTTGTGCTTTATCTAAGGATTCAGCTGGTTCCATCTCTTTCCAATTTAACACAGTCATGTAAGTGTAGAATGGTAATGTCCAGTGCAAAATATTTGTGTCACGTGTGTGGATTCTTTTTGTTCATCTGCAGACACAGGTCTGCTGTTAACAGCAGGACTATTTTCTTTAACAATAAGGAAAGCAATTTCTGGGTGTAATTTCATAGTTATCTTAAAATATTTCTTGCTGTTCTTTCCATCTACACAGTAATACAGAGGAGCTTGCTTTTCAGGCTAAAGGTCCAGGAAAATGAAAATCAATATTGTTCATGTGGGCACAAGGTGGCTGCTACAGCACAAGACTTTCTGGAACCAGCTCTAGAACATGAGCGTTGTGGGTTTTTTTAAGGCATTCCGTCTTTGATTGGTTCAATCTGCCACGTTTATATTCTCAGTGTTCCCCCTCCTAAAGAGTTTATCCTTTTCGATTTTGAGAAAAACAACCAACCACCCAACTAGCTATTATTTGCAGTAGGTGCTTCTGAATTCATGTTGCTATTCATTTTGCTTAATATTCTGTTACAGGTTGCATTCAACCATGTCCTCGCAATTCTTCTGTGTCCCATTTAGATATTAGATGAAAACACTGATTATGTATTATGTGTAATTGCAAGGCAAGTAAAACCAAGTATTATATGTGTTTTTGCTGCCCCTCAAATACATTGAGATTTGGGAAACTTATATGTGTTTGCTTCCATATAATCTGAAGTCTTGGGCCCGTGGAGCTAATATCCCTGATTATGTACATCAGCAAATATAAGGCTTTTAGATGCTGTGTTTGTTGGAGGTCTTAGAGGGATTGCTGTGTTTGACTGAAAAAAAAAAAAAAAATTTCTATGAAAATCACAGTCTCCATTCTTAGTATCAGGCACCTAAAATCTGTAGGCAGAAGAACTACTCATTGTTACACATTCCAAAATACTGCCCCACATACTTTTGTCCTTCCTCCGCACCTTGGCTATTGTCTTTGGATATTGTCTTTTTACCTTTTCTGAACTGAGGGACAGAGAGAGAGAAAAGCCTCAAAGTGCTTCCTAAGGCACATATATATATATGTATATATATATATTTACCTTTTCCGTCTAATGTGAAAGTGTTAAAGTTCTATATGAAAAGGTGTGAAATAATCTAATAACCTGGTATCCTGGTTGCAGCCTACAGTCCCCACCCTGGAGACTGAGATGTACTTGAGCCTGGTCCCTCAACTCCATCCTCATAACCTATATTTAGTAGAAAAATTCTCAGGTATGTGGTGGTGTCATTTACGTAATTTAGATTTTGATCTTCTGTTAAAAATTGGTTATTAAGAACAGAAAATATGCCAAAAAGAGAGATTTTGTATATATTTCCTTTGAATTATCATCTTTCACATCTAACTGCCAAATTCTTTTTTTTCACTACAGAGAATTTTCTCAACACATCCTTTTTATAACTGTGCTGTTCACATGCATTGCTGATTTTAGCAAATCTTGGTATCTTTTACCAAGGGTGGAACTATATAGACCGAATTCTCAGCAGATGAACATGAAAATGAAACTAGAATTTCTTATGTTTACAAAGACTGCTAGTATTTTCAATAATGATGACTTAGGATACATAAGCACCTGTGGCTTAAAAACTGATTAATATACAATGTTTTGACAGATTTTCCTTACTGTTGCTACAGTTGTTGATGGCTGATGGTTGCTGTAACGGTTGAAATAGTTATTTTAATATGGTTTGGTGAAGGAATCTGTAGGGTAATTTCTCAACAAGTTTCAATTGCTGCTGGGGTGCTGGGGTTTTGTTTGTTTGTTTGTTTGGTTGTTGTGGGGTTTTTATATGTGTGTGTTTTTTGGTTTGGTGTTTTTTGTTTGTTTGGTTTGTTTTTTGTTTTTTTCGGGGGTTTTTTGGGTTTCCCCTCCCCATAGAATATATTCCTTGTGAGTATGCATTTATGCTGAGAGGCAAAAAGCAGAAAAAATAATTTCACCTTTCACTGTTTAAAGCATAAATATTTATCATTTTCTTCAGTGGGGTTTACTGGATTTGGGAAGTATTTCGTGAATATTGAACACCTATAATATATTTCCTTTTGACCGATGGTGACATGTAATTGCTCTTTCTTAGTTAAAACACTTCCACATTGGAAAGATGATGCATGCACAGTATTTTAGGTTAATCGTTTTTTACTGATAGATTGTTACAAGCAAAAGCAGAAATTTTGGTGATCATGGATACAAAAGGAAATTAACACTGAAGATCTCTTCACAGAATTCAAGTTGCTTTGGGCAGCTATTAACAAAATAACCACACAAAGTGAAACCTTACTGTAGCCTTGGAGCATGTCAGTTTTGCCATGGACAGCATTTTTAGGAGTTTTCAATATAAACACAGGCAGACTAAAGTGCACCAGAGCTTTCTTACTTTCTGGGAAAGGCAGTGTTCTTTCAAGAGAGCTTGACTGAAGTGACAGGAAGTGATACATTGCATAGGACTGAGAAATGGTAGTACTAATTACCTTAGCTCTTTTCAGTACTGAAGTAATCCTCTCCCACCGCCCAGATCAGCAGGAAGGAGGATCTCTTCTTAGCAATGACAATAAATTATTGGTGTGGGTTACTACCTATTAAGCACAGTAATAGTTGTCATGGATCAGATTTCTGTTCTAAAGCTGATGCACAAATATAAACCCAATATGTGATTCTTGGTCAGAAGTGCTCAAAAAAGTCAAAAGCAAGGAAAGGAAAATGGATGCCAGCCAAAAACTAGCTGTGGGATGAATGAATTACTTTAAGGAAGGCAGTCTAGTCTTACCCACTTCTTTGTTGTTTACTCCTCAGTTATGGAAAGGATTAGATATATATTATGCACATGGAATACAATTGAAATTTACAGATCAAATATTGTCTGGACTCAGTGAATTTATTGTGCATTTGCGGATTGACTTGCATTCATATTTTGTAGAAATGCAGGCAGTGGAATTCAAAATTTGGGGAAGGTAGTTTGTTAACAACTTGCCACTTATATCTTGTTCTAGAATAATATTATTACTTTTCAATGTACTCAACAACATTCGACAGAAATTTTTTTCTGCCCATAACTGACTGTTCTTGGAGGCTTCTTCTTCTTGGTCCTGTTGATTCACTTGACTGAGAGTGTTTGGCTGTCTCTAGCAGTCTGTCTATAATAGGGAATTCTGAACTTGTTCTCTTTGGAAAAAAAATTCACAAAGAATGTCCACTTCTCAGCCTCATTACTTAATAGCATAGCTTGGCCTTGAAACTTTTACTTACACTTCTTAGTTGCTAGCACAGTGTTAAAACCTACATGTTATATTGTCTGAAGCTGTCTCCAATACAGTGCAATCATCAAAGTTAAAAAAAGCTAACACAAACAAGAACCTCAGCAGTCACAAAGAATTAATCTTTACAGATAAAATTCCCAACTCTATGCATGCCCCTGCCTATTTTCTGATGGGATGATCTACTTTCCAGAGGAGCCATTTTGCATGAGCACATGAGCTGTTGCTTAGTTCAAAGTCCCCTGAGCAGGTTATGGCCTGCTTAACCTTTAGCTTTTCCTGATCCTGTATGAACTTGCTGCAGGTTGGATTTCAGTTGGATTTTTTAAAATGCTTTCTGGAAAATAAGATACATCTTCTTATATCCAGGGCAGTATGACAGAGAAGAGGGTTTGTATCAAAAGGTTCTGTGAGTAATCTGGTAATCTGTGTAACATATTTTAACCTAATATGGGGAATTCAACTGTCTAAATCAAAGGTAAACAAAATTAGACTAAGACATTTATTCAACATATTAATATTTTCAGAAATGTTGGTATTTTTTTATGTCACAGAAGAAGAGGCTTGGGAAATAGGATAGTGCACTCCCGTGCTCTGTTTTTATTTTTCTTTTGAACCTTTTATCTCTTCAATCTGTACATTAGTATTTTGTTGCAACAAAACTGGAATTAAAAAAGAATTAATTAGGTAAATTTGAGGGAATTCTCCTTTTCTAGAAGCTTCCAGGTTTACTGTCGTAGTAGATATGTATTTACTGTTTTTGAAGCCATAATGAACAACTTTTATAAAAAAGGGGTACCTGAGGAATGGACGAACATTGTAACTAAGTGTGGAAACAGATGCTCCCTTGCAAAATGCCTGTTTAGTTCTTAGAGATTTATTACCCTGGGTTCATTACACCCTCCTCCACTGAGGTAGGATAAATGAAGGAAACAGGTTCACATAAAGTAATATCAGTAATATTAACTAGCTACTGTTTTTTCCAAGGTTTTTTCTTTCTTATATGAGTGCCCCAAAATTAACCAACCTTTTTTTGAGTTTTGCTGATTATCAAGACAATTTATTTTCTTGCAATTTCAAATTTTTTCCTAGTGTATTTTCTTCAGATTCTTTTTTTATCTGGAATCAAGTATAAATGAACTAGGAAGAGAAAAAATGAACTGTTATTGCTTAGAAGAAGTAGAAAAATGAGGGCAAAATATGCCAAACCTTGCTCCTTGATTTCAGTTGAAAGGATCCTTCCTCTGTATCTTTCCCTTTTCCTGCATTGTGGCACAACAGATGTATGTAAGATTTAGAATTCTAAATAAGTTTTAGATGATGCAGATGTGAAAATATGAAGTGAACAGAAAGGAATAGAAAGTAGCTAAAGATTTAGAAAAGGAAGACAATGTGTGGTGCTGAAAGGTTAACTCTCAGACTGTAAGTACATCACTAGGGGTTGTTCTTCACTAAATTTTGTTTTTAATAATGTGGTATTATATTTTTGTATAAAGGTGGTAGTGGTTCCTAAAATTTTATTTTCTGATAAGCTATACTGGCAAAAGAGCCAAAAAAAGAAAAATATTTTGGGTTAAATATTATATGGTCAGCAGAACAAACTAATTAAATTGTCCATGAACTTAGCTGGGCATAATTTTTTTAGGTAAAATAAAAATAATTTAAAAATATATAAAAAGCCTTAAAAATTGGCTCCAATGTCAAGAAACATAGAAAACATCAAAACTTTATAAGATAACAATTTAATGAATCTTATGATAGATATAGTGCACTATATGATGAGATTTTCAGAAGTGTAACAAATGATAATACGAAAAATGGAAAGCTGCAATGTCCCATGAAAGATGGCAAGGTGTGTTGTTTTAATTTAGTTTAAGGTTGTGGGTTAAAAATAAACACATAGAACTACTTAAAATTCATGCCTAACTAGTTAAATAAAGAAGGTGTTATAACAGGGAAGTGTGGGGACCCCATTTTGAAATGTGTCTATGCAGCCTTAATAGTGACATTTCTTTGTTTTTAGGCCAACACATTTTCCTTTTAATATATTTATTTTTGTGGAATTATTATAAATTTGTACATTATTCATTGCTGCAATTGTTCTGGCATTGTTTTTTGTGTAAAAATCCCATTCAGACCTATGCTACCTTTACTGTAGTTTGAGTGCTGTCTTCTACATGAGGTTATATTTTTTAAATGCTTGATAAATTCAAGCAGAAGAAATCACTGATATGTGTCTGTACCACATTCTTAAACACAAATCAAGTAGAAATAAATAAGGTAAAATAACCCCAAATCCTACTAAGAGAAATGTTATTGCTTGATAAAGTCCTTGGGAATTGCAATAGGTACAAATAAACCCTCCAGTCTTGGAAATGATCAGTGGCAGGTAAGCAGTCTCCTTTTGGTTATATTTCTTCTATTGTTCTGGAATGGACAATTACCATGTCAAAGGACTTAACCAACTGCTTAAAAATGTCATTAATTTTCTTAAATGAAATATATCACAGGAAATAGCTCCAGTGCTTAATTTCAGAAGCTTGGATAATATACTGTGGACCTATCTTGGGACAAGCAGTCCTCTAACATTTTGTTTGCCCTTGAGATTTAGAAGGAATCATATCTATAGTATTCATAATAAGTAGCAATTTAACCAAGTTCAAATTAGATGTGAACAAATGGATTAACAAGCACCTCATTAAAATTTTAATTTCCATTCCATTTATCACTTTTAATAGAATCAACTCTGTTTCTGGGTGGGGGAGGATTAGTTTCCAAGTATAACGTTAATTTCACTTGTTTTTATCAATAGCTTGATTTTTTTCCAATAAAATTTACTTTGTGTAGTTTCAAAATATGTGACCTGCACATGGAAATAATAAATTTTAAAAGGATAAGGAAAATCTCTATTGATTTAGTGGATATGTTTTTAAGTACTGAACTTTACATTACTATTGTATGTATTTTCCTCTAAGTGGTAATGTGTGCTTACTTGTAGTGATTTTAAGAAGAATAAATGAATTTAGAATAAGTACATTTGGGGAGTTATCTAAATAATTTCACTGAAAATATCAATGTAAATATTTCAGAAGTAAATTGTGACTTTTAAACTTAACATTCAGATTCCAACTTCAGAGCAATATTTTAAAGTACTTTGAATTCCTTGGATAGCATATATCATAAATGTGCACAGCTTTCCTAATTTAATGTTTTCATTCAAATAAAAGTATTCTAGAACTCTAATGTGAATATATCTATTAGTGAAGAATGATTTTATACAAAAAGGTGTTGGTTAAACCCATGGTTTATTAGCAGTTGTTTTCAAGGGGAAAAAGAAACTGAATTATAGGAATGTAAGAATTTTATCTTTTGGGGGTTCATGTGATCTTTAAAGTCCCTGTATTCTGTTGTGGTGTGTTCTGGGTGTCAGGTACCAGTTTTTAGGTTGCATAAAGCTTTTTTACAGGCATGTTTTTACCTCAAATATTTTCTTTATTTTTTTTTTTAACATTTTGCACTGATATGTACTATATAGATCAGTGAGAGAAACAGGGTAATTGTTTAGGGCCCTCTTTCAGTGTAGCACCAGTATGAATGTCAAATTCTTAAGTCTCTATCAAATAAAATAGAGATATCTAAATCACTTAAAATCTTTACACAGCATGTGGGAAAGCAAGTAGTTTTCAGTGTAATGGCAGTCTTGAGAGAGAAGAGAAAAATTGGAATAGTATTTTAGGCACCTGTGAGATTCTTCCAGCATGTGGTTTGAGCAAGAGAGAAAGTCATAATATGAACAAATGTTGGAAAAAGATTTCAAAGCAAAGAGGTATGTAGTTTATGATGAAGAAATGTGTTAGTCTTTTTGGGTGTCATTACAGGTTGAGGCTAAAGTTAGTATTTGTTGAGTGGGTTTTTTAGTGCTTTTGGATTTGTGCCTTTTTTTTTCTTAAATAGATTTAATTGTAATTATGTAATCAGTTTTAGACAATATTTTTCACTGAATTGATTTCAGCTATGGTGCAGAAATCTAAATCTAAATAAGTACCAGGGCATTCATTAGAATCTTAAAAAAACCCCCATTAAATAAAAAAAAAAAAACGCCCCCGAGGAATTAATTAAATATAAAACCAATAATTCCAAGAGTAGCAACCTACCATGGTAAAACATGAATAAATCTTTCTCACTGTTTTTCAGGTAAAGTAGTTCTGAATGTTCTTTCCTGTTAAGGAAAACTACCTTAACATTTTGCAAAGCAATAATTCAGGAAAATGTTCTGATTTCACATCTGAAACATAAAGAAATATTAAAGAAACCTTGAAAGTACATACATATAGGCTTGTGGTAGTGTTTCTTGGTTGCTGCTGAGGGTGGCTGACTACTTCTTTCAGGAAGAACTGTATGAGTAGGTTAACAAGGAGAAATGGTTGCCTGGATGTAAGCAATGCATCAGGTCAAATTAAATGTGTTGTGATACCTTTGTTGTTTAACTTCTTCAGGAGCCTGACTTTCCATTCTGCAAGATTCCTTCATGTGTTTGAACTTCTCTTTGGCAAAAGAATAAATAGAATCCATTCTTTCCTCCAGTCTACTTTCTGTTCTTGAGAGTTTTGTTCTGTGACAAGTTTATGTTCTTTAATGTGTAATTATATCTCTGGTATTAAGACATCTAATTTGATGTCCTTTGATTTCACCCTAGGTGTACAAATTCAT
Source organism: Trochalopteron elliotii (assembly GCA_024734555.1). Taxonomy (NCBI): domain Eukaryota; kingdom Metazoa; phylum Chordata; class Aves; order Passeriformes; family Leiothrichidae; genus Trochalopteron; species Trochalopteron elliotii. The sequence goes on along the minus strand of JANPWX010000024.1, from coordinate 634,190 downwards.
TTCTGTCATACAGATTTGGAGCTAACTTGTAATAGCTGCCATTTTGTAAGTGTCATGGTTTAAATTCAGTGGAAAACTAAGCACCATGCAGGCACTCGTTCACCTTTCCCCATTCTGCTCTTCAGGGGATGGTGGAGAGAATTGAAAAAGTAAGAAAATTCAAGGGTTGAGATAAAGACATTTCAATAGGTAAAGCAAAAGCTGTGCACACTAGCAAACCTAAGTAAAGAATCCATCTACCACTTCCCGTGGGCAGGCAGGTGTTCAGCCATCTTTAGGAAAGCCAGGCTCCATCACATGTAATGGGAAAACAAACACCGTAGCTCTGAGCTTCTCCTCCTTTCCTTCTTTTTCCCTATCTTTAAATTTTGAGCATGATGCCATATAGTATGGAATATCCCTGTGGTCGCTTGGGGTCAGGTGTGTCAGCTGTGTCTCCTCCTAACTCCTTGCGCACCCCTGGCCTGTTTGCTGGTGGGGTGGAATGAGAAGCAGAAAAGACCTTGGTTTTGTGTGAGAACTCTGCAGCAATAGCTACGACATAGCTGAATTATCAACACTTTCCAGCACAAATCCAAAACATAGCCCTTACTATCTACTATGAAGAAAATTAACTCTACCCCAGCCAAAACCCGCTCAGTGAATCATTCCTTGCTTTACTACTTTATTAAGTAGTGTTTTGACAGGTTCTAATCAAACTTTTCTTTCTAACTTGTTGGAGACAAAAGAATATGTCAAAGAACTAAAGGGTACTTTGAGTTATTAAGGTAAATTAATTCTGGTAATTGCTATGAAGGTAGAAGATTGAAGTACAGGCTAAGGTTAATAAAGATAATTTAGACATTTTATTTATATATATACACTTTCTGTTTCTGTCAGGATTTAAATTTCCCAGAATGCCTGTTTAGTTTGGATTTCAACTAGTGGCCTGAATGTAATCAAAGACATACATAGGAACATACCTGGAAAAGTACAACTCTTAGCTCCTTTTACAGAAGGTATAGTTTCTCCTGTAAATTTAAGTCACAGTTTATGGAAAAGATGTCTTGACAAAAAAAAAAAAAACAACCAAAAAAACCCCAAGAAACCAACCAAGGGATAAACACCAAAGCCAGAGAAAAACAGAAAAAGAAGTCTGTTAACCTCATTTGGCTGGGTATTTTCAAAGACATGGCCTTGTCTTTCTGCCATTAAAAAAATCACATGAAAAAACTCAATCTTTAAGGAAATGTCTGTATTTTACAAAAAGGCAGATGCAGTGAGTAAGTATTTCCCTTCTGAGTATTCTGTTCTGTGAAGTACTAATACACAACATGATGATGAAATATTGTCATCAAAGGCAAGTTTCCAACACTGACAGATATTTAACATCCTTGTGATTGAAAGACTCAGAGCACTTTTCTTTTTGTATCTTTTTAACATCTTAATCAAAATGTCTAAGGTACACAGCTGAATGCTTACAGAAGTCTAACTAGTCTCTGGGGCCCTATGATGGCTTGCACATTTGTGATGTTATTTGACGGATTATACATTAGGCCATTTCAAGCATTGTTCAAGTCAGTAGACAATCCAAAACCATAGTGTAAAGTGGTTTTCAGTAAAAATTCTAGTGAAAAGATTTCTTCCCATTTAAGCGGATGAATGGCAATAATATTTACATAGAAATGCTCTTCTGATGCCTGTTATGACTTAAATCTTTAGATCCTGAGGCTGATCGTGTAGATCAGTTTCAAACTTAGATATTATCGTAGAATCTTATACTGGTTCAGGTTAGAAAGGACTTCAAGAGGCCAACTCCCTCCTCAAAGAAGGATAAGCTGTAAGATTTTATGCAGTCTGGGACTGCAAATTTCTAAGGATGGAATCTGCATAAACTATCTCATCAACCTATTCCAGTGTTTGACTGGCCTGGAGGTTGAAATTTCCCAACATCCAGTCACAACTTTTCTTGCTTCAATTTACATGTTCTTTGTGTGTCACAGGGCATGTGCTCTGTCCCCTGATCATCTTAATAGCCCTCCACTAGTATATTCCAGTTTATCAGTGGCTTTCTTGTAGAGGAGGAGGCAGCAGAATAGGATGTGCCATTCTAGATGCCAGCTAGCAAGTACTGGGATAAAGTGCTGAAAGGATATAATCACTTCTCTGGTCTACTGGCTCCACATAACCTAGGATGGTGCTGGCTGCCTTTGCTGCCAGGATACACTGCAGGCTTATTTCAGCTCACTGTTTGTTAAGACAGGTCTTTTCCATAAGAGCTGCTCCCCAGGCACTCAACCCACAGTTTGTAATGGTAGAAGGAGTTCTTTCCCAGCTGCAGGACTTAGCCTTTTCCCCTACAGATTGTGTTTGGCCATTGTCCTGTCCAGGCCACTCTGACTAGCAGTCCCACTCTCCAGCATATCTATGGAACCCTTTTCAGTTTGGTGTCATCTGCTGACTCAGTGAGAGCTTACTCTCTATCCTCCTCTAGGTCATTGGTGGGGTTAGAGAGGAGAGTTCCCAATACACATCCCTTTAGTACTCCACTTGTTGCTGGCCTCCAGGTAAAGTTTATCACATGAACCCCCTGAGCTTGACTATCCAATCAAATTTTTTTTAAAATTTGTGTAGCAGTCCATAAATCCAGACTAACATCTTGCATTGGGTATAGTAATATAGTGGAGACAATGTTTAAAGCTTGGCAGTTGATAGTGGGTGCCAGACACAGTTAAAATGTCTTGGAATGAAGAACAAAATTGATGCCTTTCAGGACTTTTCCACTGTCTAGGAGATAGTCCATGTCTTGATGGACAAATCCACCATTTTTATACAAACAAATGTTTGTGGAGTCAAATTGTTTATCATTTGTAAATAAGTTGTTTAGAAGTGATGCATCATTGCTTGGAGCAATTTGATAGGTTATGATATTTTCATAGAGATCATAAACTTGACATATTTAAGTATGAAAGCCTTCATTTCATCCAAAATGTTTTTAAAACCTATCATCTGATACTCATGTGTACTGAGTTTGGAACAACCCATAGAAGAATAGAAAAAATGCTGAAATAAAAATGCATGCCAGAGTAAGGAAGTGATTTTCTTCTGAAAAGTCTGTGGACTGAGTGAACTGAGATGGTCTTTGGGTGCTGTTGTTTATTCTTCCATTGTTTTTTAAAACAAAAGCAGTACTCTTAACTTGCAATTCACCAAATCAAGATATTTTATTTCATGCATATAATGCATCTGTTTTACTAAACAGATTTTTGAAGGGTAGGCTTATATTTCTTTTCTTGTCAGGAAAACCAAGCTTGTTAATTTTTTTTTTCTTTCTGTGTGGCAGAATCTCAGTTAAGATAAATCCATCATTTTGACTTGGCATTCATAGTACTCCATTTAGATATGCTAACAAAGAATTTGTAGCCTCTCTTTATGCCAAAATGGCCCTATGGTCTTATTCTGATTGGTATACAACATGGTTTTACTAGTCTTATCTTTCTAAGTAGCAAAACTCAACCTTGTAGAACTCTTTGTACTGTATTTATGTGGAAAGTCTGTTTTCAGTCTTGTGCAGGTACTTAAAGAAACAAGCAAGCTTTAAGGTTACTAACTTTCAATAATACTTCTTTTTTAGTGGTTCTGTACAGGTATTTTCAAAAACTTGCCTCTTTTTTTGTTAGACCCCATCATTTTACTGACTGAATTCCGAGTGAAGAATAACCTATATGCTAGTGGTGATTGCGATGGGTTTTTGTCTTGTGTATTCATATGCAATAGAAACTTCCAAGTAAAACTGTCTGAAATTAATTTGTGACTACTGTGATGTTCGCATAAAAATATCCTGAGGGTCCAAGGTTAGGTTCTGAGACCTCACCTGAAATCCTGTGTTTAGGATCTCTGTGGTTTCCAGCATAAGAAAGACACAGACCTTCTTGAGCAGTTCCAAAGGAGGGCCATGAAGGTGATGAGGAAGCTGCAACACTTTTCCTAGGACAGACTGAGAGAGTTAGGATTGTTTAGACCACAAAAGAGAAGGTTCTGGATAGACCTTACTTAGCTCAGCCTTCCAGTTTCTATGGTAACCTTACAGGATAGATGGAATGGGACACTTGATCAAGCAGTGTAGGACAAGAGGTAATGGCTTTACACTGAAAAAGGTCCTGATTAGATGTAAGAAAGGATTTTCTGTGGTAGTTGTGAGGAACTGGTTGCTCAGAGAAGCTGTGGATGCCTCATCCCTGGAAGTGTCCAAGGCCAGATTAGAAGGTGCTTTGAGCAACCCAGTTTAGTGCAAAATTGTCCTGCCTATGGCAGAAGAGTTGGAACTAGTTGGTCTTTAAGGTCCCCTTCCACCCCAAGCACTCTATAATAATTAGTTTGTGTTGGTTTGGGTTTTTTTTTTTTAGTATACATTTATAGTATTGTAGTCCTATATTGTAGTACAGGGTTGATGCTACCAGAGAAGGCATTTTGAAGGAACTAGAATTTCGAGTGTGCCACTATCTTGTATCCTGTCTTTCAAGTGTCATAGAAAAAGCAGGTGGTTCTTTAGATCATCTGACTGAAAGATGGAGTAAAGTTACAATCTGTAGCTCAGCCTGGATTAGATGAATCATGGACTGACTAGAGGAGCTGTTCAGAGAAGGTGGTGGGCACATAAATAGCTGCTTTTTGAGGTATTCCTTACTCATATTTATTGTCTCATATTTGTTAAACTAAAATTTTTCAATTCTATTTCTGAGCATCTTTCAAGATGTTACCTCAGTGTTTTCATGGTAGAAGGGAGCAGAAATCTTTGATTTGTTGTTGTTGAAACCGCTGACATGTTGAAAAACTGGTACTGTCTCTGTACACCTTCCAACATCACTGATTCTTGCTACAGGCTTTGAGCCTGTGAGAGTGGCTTCTGTGATTACCTCTCCTGCAGTTTCCAAGGCTGAATATGTTGGCCAAAAATAACCCTTCAAAAGCTTTGGTCTTAAATCCAATCACACAAGTTTGTGGTTTTCTTTTCTCTTGGGTTTCTTTTCTGCCTGTGTTCTTTCTCAGTCTTCTTAGCGCTTTTGCTTTTTATTGCCCTACAACTCTTGGCAGCCAAGGTGGTGGTGAAGTACTGATAATGACAGATGGGACCTTTGACAGGAGAAGATTTTTAAAGCATGTCGCAAAATATTAAAATAGGAGTGAGGAACTTCAGAAGGACTTTTAACTTGTTATGTGGTAAATTTAGTATTTAGTTGTTTAGTGTTGCTCTGCTGCTGTAAAATCAGTTATGTTAATGTTGTTTAAAGCATATCAGAAATGAATGAGGAAATAGAGATGATTCTTTACATATTAAGGTAAAAGTTCCTCCTTAAAACAAGGAGGAACTTAGGTTTAATTACTTATTCTTTTTAACAGGTTTCACAGCTCTTTCTCCAACTGATCTACACTTTGTCCACTGTACCAGGACAAGCTCTTCCCAGTTGGCATCACTCTTCTGGTTAAAGGTGGGCCAGTAATCAGGTTACAGTTGAATATCTGTTGGATGAAGAAGCACTGAAAGATGTATAACAACAGGCTGGGAAAGTCAAATCCATTATAAGAAGCTTAAATCATTTTTTTTAAAATCTATAATATGCAATATTAAAAATGCATTTTTTAAAAAAAGAGAAAAAAAACCATGTTTCATGCATGTATTGAATTAGGCATTGAAAGAAATTGTTATTGAATAATGATACTGCTGATTGACCTGCAGGATAGAAGTATGATGAAGTATATAGAAGTAATCAATGTATGTAGTAAAATGTATGGCAAATGTTTTAGAACAGAAAAATTATTTTACCACTTAGTCTATAACTTGTGGTTTTTTCATTACTTGAGTACCTGTGAGAGCAATTGGACTGTAAGAGAGTTAAAAACAATCATCATTTACTATTACAAATATTTAAACTTCAGAGAAGAGCTCATTAAAATTATAACTACTGTGTGAAATTCCATATTGTGTTACTAATTTGGTCTATTTTGTTTCCTTTACAAAGTAGTCTTTTAGTGTCTAGTGTAGCAGCCTGTGACTTAATCATTAGATTTATACTTCCTGTCCTTAGAGTGTTGAAAGGTCAGTAGAATCAAAAAACATTGCCTTTGGCCATCCATTATGAGTCACAGACCTATTCTCCTTTGTTGAAAGCAACTATCAGACTATCTAAGAGGTATTCCTTTCAAAGTTGCAATGCTTACTTTGTTTGCCTCCTAATCAGTTGGAGTAAAATCTCCCAAGCATTTGGAACTTCTAAGCAATTTGCTTAGAAACAGCAAAATGATCTGACTGACCTTAGCTGACTATATTGCCAACCCTTTGAAGAAAAGCTGTTTTTAAGACAGGAGATATCAGAATAACATGAATAAAAAATGTATATTTAACTATAACTTTAAAAAAAGAATGTTGGCATTTTAAATGACTTGCAATATCAGTCACTAAACACCATTCATAATTTTAGTCCCTTACTGGAAATGCAATTCACTAGTAAGGCATTTCCTAGACAGCTATTTCCTGAAATAAAGAAGATAGTCAGAAAAGGTGCAAGAAGGATTTGTTAAGAGTTTATTAAGGACTTGATGGAACATAGCTGCAAGTGATCATAATGTTACTATATCAGTTTTAATATCCATGCTGCATGTACCCTGAAGTATTTTTGAACGTTGCTTCTAAGCATGGCCTCTGAAGAACATTCTGCCAAAGAGCAGAGTTTGAAGCTGTTATCTTGGAATACGTGGCTTGTGTGCCAATTACCCCAGTGCCTAAGACCAATGTTGAATGTACTAATTTAAGTACATTGACCCTTGCACTCCCACCTTCTGGGCACTTCTGGTTTACAGTCTGAACAGTCCAGGGACCATATAACACTTAAAGCAAGGACGTGCCAGCTCTGCAGGGGAGTGTCATCTGCATCAATAAATGGCGCAAGAGAGCTCTACACCATGTTTTGCCTATTTCCTAAATTATAAGTTACAAGGATGCACTAACACAAGAATTATTTTCTTATTTAGGTTGAAACTTAGTAGAAAGAATGTGCACCTACTCTAGATTTTGTGTTAGAGTTTAGGGAAAGGATTAATTTGATAAGAATGAGTTTATTTCCATGAAGTGCTGAATAGTTTTTGATTATGCCATCAAAGGTAGAAGCCTTGTAAGAAACTTAAAGATACAGCTTTCAGCTATAGAAGCCACTTGTCACTGACACAGATTAGATGCTGTTAAATGTATTAATGTGTGCTGCTTCTAGAACAAGCAGACTTAAGAACCAGCAAGATAATTTAATGGAATAAAAATGCAGATTTATACTGAAATATTTTTTTTCTAGAGTGAAGTCCTAATTTGTAGTAGTGAATTAATTTTTTTCTGCATCCAGTGGATTTAAACACCTGCTAATGGTACTCTGTGTGTGTTACAGCTTCTAAATTTAAAGTCTTTAAAGGCTTTCATAAAAATGGAGACTTCTTCCAGTCTCTTACAAAAAACAAATAAAACACAACAAAAGAAACAAAATAAAAATTAACAAAATAAATTTTTCCCTCTGCATTTTATAAATACTGAGTGACATGATATATATCATGTGACAGGTGATATATATGTGATATATACACGTTATGTAGCTCTGTAATCATGCATTCACTTAATGTATTCTGGTATAGAGAAATACATATGAAAAGTATTCTGAAGTAGCCATTGCATACTAGAACATGAGAAAAATAATTTTGGCAGACTGAGGGCTTATCCTTTACCTTCTTGATTGTTGTGCACCATGTAGATTTAGTTCTGCTGTAATAGAAAGTGTAATTTCTATGGCTTTAATTGATATCTTAGATGCTATTGTAAGATACAGAATTGATAACAATGGTGACAGGGACCTTGGAAAAATTCAAATAGAATTAGGGTTAGAATTCAGTCTTCAGAATGTAAGGATAGTAGAATATTAATATACTTATAGTTTGAGTTGTCAATTGTATTTTATGAGTTTGAAATCTGAGTAAAGTGAAAGGACTCTGGTGGATGCTGCTTCCTTTTCTTTGTATTGCTAAACAGCCATGGCAGGACTGACTTCTATCACTAGCTCAATTTTGCATGTGAAATATCCCAGACCACAAAGAAAGTAGTTCTTGAATTTTCCCCTGTAGAGAAATACTCCTGGATCCATTTTGGTACAAGTGGAAACCTCATTTCCTTCTTCTAATGTTCTGTAATATTTTCTGAGAGAGTCCATAGACATTGTCTGGTTTGCTTAAACCTGAATTTAATAGCATAAAGTTTAAGGACCGCGTAGTGAACAGTTGCAGTACTGACAGTAAGAACTGAGTTTACAGCTATAAATCAAGTCTCATAAAAAAGAAAGGAGCTTTATGAAAGTTATTCAGAGTATTAAATGAAAGGAATATAATGAAATAAAATTAGTATGCTTATGCAAATGACCTAGCTATGACTTCATAATTTGTAATGGTATTCAGTTAGGCAGTGTTTACACTTGTTAATGACTTCCTTTATGAGTGATAATTGATCCTACTCATTATCATATTAAATCCTTGATCATATGTCATTAGTTGGGAATGTAATATATGGTCTGTTTGATTTTTAGTGTAATGAACTAATTAGACTAATTAAAATCAATATGTGTGCCAATATTAGACTTTGAATCCAAATGCTGCTGTCTGCTGGCTAAAAATCAGCAACTCAGTAAAAAAGTGGCCTAATGCTGATTTATGAGCACTTGATGAACGTGAGGTAGAATAAATTGCTTGTAGTAGTAGAAACAGCATTAGTGAAATACAAAGTACATTGTAAGATCAGGAGTAAGGGCATACTTACATCTGTAGTTACGTGGCACCTTTAAACCTTCCTGGTTGATTGGATAATTCTTCAGAAATTCTTCAGATTAAATATTGTAAAGTGCATTAATCTATATTTATAAATGTAATATTCTAGGCATCTGCTTGTATGCACATG
>JANPWX010000024.1:568144-620237 GCA_024734555.1 Trochalopteron elliotii | reverse complement strand
TGGGGTAAAACCAAGAAGGGTTAAACATGGGTGACATGGGACAAAGCATTACAGCTTATAAAAAACAATATAAAACAAGGAACAAATACATACATAAAACTGATAAAACCAAAACCACACCACTACAGTTTTCTGGTTGGTTTGTTTGTTTTGTTTTGGTTTTGGTTTTTTTTCTTGGATTATATTTTGCTGGGACACAGACACAATTAGTGGGGCCCCTATCCTTTGCTCTCACCTCTTCTCCCACATACTTTCATCCATGCAGAGTGTGATGTTGAAGAGAATACAAAATGCAAGAGAATTCAGTACTTTGTTTCTCACACCTTGAGGATATTTTAGATCACAAAGTTGTGAGAACCCTGATAAATAAAGCAAAATAAACCCAATATCTAACTAAATCATACTAACGGTCAGTACAAAAAAAATTAATTGTAAATAAGTAAATATGAGGAAATAGAGCTCAGAGTCTTATGACTCCCAGGCCTAAACTTAATCCAAGAGATCATGCAGCTTTGAGGAAGTACCTCTTCCACTTAAGTCACTGAAAATGTGGGTGTTCAGACACTCTAAATTTCAGGCTTTGTAGGAATAATCCCTTAATCATCTGACCTAATTTTGATGATGAATATTTTAAAATAGTGGTGACTTATTAATAAGGATTTCAGAAAGGCATGATTTGAAATAGGTGTCAACTCTAATTTAAACAAGTACTTGAAGAAAATCTAGAGGATTAATGTAGACTTAAATTGATTGTAGCCATTGAAATTTCATTTTTTCCTTGAGCTTATAGACAGAAGAATTCGTGTTCAGAATATGTACTCATGTACTGTAAAGTGAGAATAAAATCTGTTAAAATAGTTTACCTTTTTAATGGTTCTTTAAGTGGTTTATCTGAGACATTAAAGTTTGTGAGTGTTTTTCACTAGATAATTACTAATTGTCAGTTTTAGTAAAATCAGTAAGTGTTAATAGGAGATTCTTAACTGAATATCATTGCCTACAATATTTTAAAATTTTAGTCTTGGATGAGATCTGAACAGAAGCTTGAAAACAATGTGTAGTAATCTAAATGCAGTAGAAGACATATTGATCAGAAACTTCATTATGGCAAGGACTACTTGTAGTTCTCAGATACTGTGAACATCCATTGCAACAACTGACTGGGCTTAGGAGAGTATATGCAGCTTGAATCCCAGAGAACATACTTTGTTTTGTGCTTGAAGCAGTATACCCTGCAAACATAAATGAGATCCTTTATGTCTGAGATGCATTCACTATGCATATTATCAGCCCTCTGATCCAAAGCACATAACCAATGTCCTTGATTCATATAAAAGTGTTGAATGCCCTGAGGAGCTGTGTGGGTTTGAAACATCTGACAGTTGTTTGTGAGATGGCACGAGTTCAAGTACCTTTCTTAGCAGCAAGAGAGGAGAAAGACACTTCTGCAAGGTTTTTCAAATCAATTTTTTGTCCTTCATTTCCAAAGTTGAGAAAGCAACTAGATTAAAATGAGGTGGCTTTCTCCATTAGTATGGTAAGTGCTCCACCATGTCTTTCTTCTTGTTTGAGAGAAACAGAGAATAAAAAGAAATCTCATGTACATTTTTGTTGAATCTTGGCCCAACAGAAGGCAATAGTAACCCTTGACTTCAGTTTATAGACTGTCTGTTAGGCAAAATGTATGCATGCTACTGCATTATTACTCTTGCAAGGTTTAATGTCTAATTTTGAACTTTGAGTTTTCCTTAAAGTAATTCTGTAGAAAAGAGGCTACTTTGATGTTATCTTCTTTGTCATTTTTTGGAGGTTTTTTTAATAATTTTTCCCCCCTTGGGATATAAAGAAGAAAAATTTCTGAGATTTTTTTTTTAAACTGTTTTACTTAAATTCTTTCTTTCATATAGCACTATTTCTCTCCATCTACGAAATCATATTTCACTGACTTAAATCTTGAACCTTCTGTGAGGATGCTTATATAGTTGCAATAGTTTCAGTCTTATTTTTTATTTCATATTACTGGTATACTTTGTTCTTGCAGAATACCTTCCTTCCTGGGTAAGTGAGGGATTTCAAGGTAAAGATAAAAAGGATGGGGAAAAAGGGTAAGAGCTGTATTAAAATGAGTCAGTGCTTGCCTACAGAAGGGAGGTGAGAAATTACTGATCAATGACAAGTGTCTTAACGAGTAAGTTTCTGTGCTGCTGAATAACTCAACCCCACCTGAGGGCTCGTATGCCAGACAAACCATGACTGAAGGCATGATAACTTGCAGACAGACCCTGAATTTTAGGAAGAGACTTTGGATCCTGTGATTATGTGTTTGTCCAGCTTACCTAAAAAATTGAGAAGGGATTCTAGGGTTTCCTCTCCATGGGATGCAAAAAGTATTGTATTTGGAGACATACTTTTATTAAAAAGAAACCTGCAGCCTGATAGTTTAATCAGCATCATGTGTCCATGTGATTCTTGTGTGTATGAAGCAGTGAAAAGTCTTCACTGTTTGTCTATTATATTGTCTCAGTTGTACTCAAATTAATCTGCTATCAAAGAAAGTCTTAGAAGTACTTCAAAACATTTATTCGATTCTATAACACTTAATTTGTAAAAAGAACCAACCAATTTAATCTAGGCTGCTGTTATGCCACCTTTGTGCAGACCTTATGAAATTCCTCAGATTTTTTTGGTAGTCTGAAATGTGGAGTTACTTAGGGGTTGTATTGGTCTTTTAATTCAGTCCTGACAAAAAAAAAAGACAGCTTCCTTATAGGGTACAAAATAATGTTTGCTGGTACTGAGGAAATGAAAATCCCAAGTGAATAAGAACAAACACTTTTCACACCCATGGCAGACTCGTGTTTTGCTTAAGGAACAGTTTAGCCTTGCACTGCCAGTGTTGATGCCATCATGCTGTGGAACAGGCTCCCCACCATGTGTGTCATGAGGAGCAAACGTGTCATGATGGTGCCCTGCTGCTGTAGCATAGTGAGGTTGCCTGGTCCCCACTCCTGCCTACTCCATGCATGCATGCATGATAATGTAACATCTTCAGATGGAGCTACACCCCCTGCACACCCATAGGAACTCTCCAGAGCTTTTAGCAACAAGGGCTCTTCTGCTCTTTTTGCTGCTTCTGGTGCTTCTGCATCACAGCAGATGGTGGCAGAGACACTATGGGAATATCTTACTCAGATGAATGGTTTCAGGCAAATGCTGTTTAAAGGAGACATTGTGCCCTTAAAGAGCCACAGCTTCTGTGTACCTTTAGTTCATGGTCCTTTGCCTCAGCTTCCTCTGAGTTTTGGAGCCATGAATTAGGTGACTGTACATGTAGAGGGGGACTTATGGTAATGGAAACCCTACCTAGTGAGGTGTTAAGAGCTGCCTTTCTGGAATATCTGTAGTTGGTAGCCCTTGCCTCGTTCAAAGTCTTCTGCTGAAATCCACTGCAAATTCTTTGGCACAACCTCACAAAAATAGTAGTGCTTGTTTCTGTGGAACATGGCAGTACCAAACTCTTCCCAATCAGTTAGCTAATGATTTGAGATTAATCCATGGCAGGTATCTGGTTATAAAGACCTGCAGTACCATGCTGCAGACCTGGCACTGTTCTCTCTTCATGGTTCTGTCCTCAAAGTTATCCTTAAATGCACAGGGCGCCATATACATCATTCTGTATGATTCCTGTCACACAACCTTAGATAATTTTTAGCAACTGACCCTTCTGTAGTTGTCAGTAGGTGTTGTGGCTGCTGCTGCAGGCTATACTGAGTGCCACTTGCCTGGAGAGCACAGCCCAAGACCCCAGGACCTCACAGACTTTCAGCTTTGTCCTGCACTACTGAAGGGTTGTGGTGGGCTGGCAGTCCTGCAGAGAGCCCAGGCTTGCAGGCAGCAGGTCACTGAGGGGGTGCCCTCACCAAGCTCATGTGAGAGTCATTGCTCCTTTACTAGCGAAATCTCCATTGGGAAGCTGCCAAAGTACATTCTGGATTTTTTGCAGTATGCCTGGCTACTCTTGTCTAGCCGACTAGCAGACATGTTGTCTGCATCAGCAGTAATACAGGAATGAACATATATTATATATATATATATGTCACCTGCACGTAGAGGTTTGTTCTAGTTCAACACAACAAATGCAATATGGGCCTTTGTGACCAGAGTGGCAGCTACCTGCAAGAAGCACCACATACACCATACCAGCAAGGACTCCTCATAAATCCTTCTTGCATCAAGACAAATAGAAAAAAGAATGGTTATCCTAGGCTCTCTTCTTATATTCTCAAAAGATATAATATACCCCTCAAAATAATACTTGAAGCCTCCAACAAACATCTTTCATCACAGTATCAAGCACAGGCAAAAACTCAGTAAAGCTCCCTGATCTGAGAAAGGGAAGTGGGTCAGGAGTCTTGTATCCAGTTGCATTCTTTGGCAAGGCTGAGGTGCTCTGGGCTGATAGTTATCCTCAGATTTAAATGTTTCTGTAGTCATTGAAGACAACTCTGTCTGCTGTTCGTTTGAATTCCTTTGGGTAGTTTATCCCTGACAGTTATTAATTGTTTATAAAGCTGGAGCTCCTATATCTGGAAAGATTCTGGTGTAATTGTTCATATAAAGCTCTGCCTACCGCAAGGTGCAGTCTCAGCCCTCTGAAACTGCAGCATATGTAGGTTTTCATCAGCGCAGAAGATGACCAAGTATGCTCTAAGCGAACTATGATTTTGCTGCAGTTAGCAAATTGAAATACGATAATTTGGTTTTTTCAACTAAATACTATATTATTCCTTTCAATGACCATTTCTAATAAAAACATTTCTTTCTAGTGCATACCAGAAGTGCAATAAACCATTAGCAGCCTGATGATGTAAATATCAGTAATGTTTATTTCTTAAGATACTCCCTTGTAAAGTTAGTATTTTAACTACCTACATGTAGAAAAAAACCCCTAATCTAAACCAAAGCCAAACTAAATTAAAATACACAAGTAATTAATTTATTAACAGCACATAAACTGAGACTGTATATGAAACCAAACAAGTCTAAGTCAAATGTATAATAATTTAACACTAGAGGCTATGCTAAATATAAATTTCACACATTACCATATGCCTGTCTTGTGGATAGATGAGGCAGATTCAAAACCAATATATTTGGGAGTGAATGTATATAGAAATATGAAAAATATTTTCAGAAAAAAGCCACAAACAAATGGACACATCTCACTAGGTTTGACAGATGTTTGTCATTTATTAACTTGGCAATTGTTTTTAATTTGTTCTAACCATATGTATCTTTTAAAAAACTTATTTCTCAAAATTTCCTAGGAAAGCCAAAGTTTTTAATGCAAACTTTCTAATTCACAGAATCATTTTTACAGATATTACAATAATCTTCTTAATAAATTGTAAACCAAATATATTCTTAACGTGTTTGTAAAAGTATGTGATACTTTTATTTTGTATTCAGCCCCCATGATAGTCTTTGTTACATAAGAACATAATCTTATCTTCTTGCTGAACAGTTAATTCAATTAAGACAATACATAAGAAAAAAAACCCCCGCTAATATTTCTTGTAAACATTGGATTTGTATTTTGATTGCCAAAAGTTACATAATAGAACCTTTTAAAAGAATACTAAAGAAACTCTTCATTCCATCTTTATGCAGCTATGAAGAACATAGTAGAGAATTTTTCACACTACAGAAATGTATCTGCCTTCCCACTACAATTTTCAAATACAAAAAATCTGAAAACCAAAGCATATTTTCTAAAATCAAAGAGGAATTTAAACAAACAAAGCATATTTACCAAAATAAGGATCCTGATTCACATCAGAAAATCTTCCAAAATACTTCCTTTACACACATCAGCGTAAGTTGGTTTTGGAACGTATTGGGTGCCAAGACAGTGAGAGGATTAGGCCACCTTCTGACTTGTAGCACTGCATTTTTGTTTCTTGATGTCTCATAATGTTAAAAAAAACTCAATCAAATTGACATAAGAAGAATAAAGAATGAAAGCTGCTCATGCTACTAAGATTTTGCCATTTTCTACTTTTAGCAGAATGTATCATCATATAACTTTGTTTAAAATAAAGCCTGAATTGAGAAAATATAGATTCTAAAGAAATCATATAAATATATTTTTCTCCCTTCCTTTTTACAGTTGCACAGAAATAGCATGGAAAGCAGTTTTACATTTATTCTCTTCTGGTATCATTTTTAATTTGCATCTTGCTGCTTGATGCCTCCACTTGATGGGTACAATATGACAACAGGTAATAGATACAATAACAGTAAAACAGTGATCATTACTGCTGGGACTAGAAACACCCATCATGGCTTTTTTTTTAGCTTTCCTCAGCTGGAAAGTTTTGACATCTGCTGGTTTGGGACATAGCTGAACAGCTGTCAGCAGTGGGGTAGCTGCTTTCAGCAGCAGTTGGCGGGATGGCAGGGTGCCAGCTTGTACCATCTGTGCGCCTGACATTTCATTCTAATTAACAGTAGGGTTAATTGTTCTGGCAGGCTCAAATGTAGTGTCTAACATTACCCAAGGGAAACATGTACAAGTACAGGAGTGGCAGGGAGCTGGGGACAGCGTTGCTAACAAACCTATTGAGGGAGAATGGTTAACAACTACTGATGATTTTACTAGCTGGCCACATGCAATAAGGCTGAGGTATTTTTTTATTCTGATGAATTATGCCAAGCCTGTAATGATGTAGAAGAAATCAAGCTTTGAAAGGCTGAGACTGCTGCCTTGGGGCAATTGAGAGGGAACAATTTGCATGTTATTACTGCATATTCATACCTAATTGTGTTAGGCTTTGCTAATAGAGCAGAATGACAGTATGAAAAATCGAGCAACTGCTTTATAGCCAACAAAGCTAGTGTTTTTTCCCTACACTATGAGTGCTGAATGATCATTTAGACATTTAGTTGTTCAATATGACAAGTCTACCATTTGTTAGCTTGACATATAGTAATTTATAAAGGAGTATTCTAATTTTACTTTTAGTTTATTCTCATTTTATACAGTATTCATGGTAGCAATTTGAATGGGGATATTCATAGCTATTGTGAGTAGATGTGATTCAAATAAAACTATTTTGTATGAAGTATTTCTATTGTTTTATGATTTATTAATTTTAATGTTTAAATAGCTTTTTCAGATGTTAATATAACATAAATGGGAAGTTGATGAGGAATCTCTGTTATGATCATGTTGCTACATACTGATTTAGCTAATCTTTTTACTTTCCCATTTAGACCCCCATTAAGCATGTTTGGGCTGTGGGCTGGTTTAAGAAGCTGTCACGTAATACCGTTCCAGATATGGTATTTTTTAAATTCTAAATCCAAAACTTGTGATATACTCAGTTTAGGCTGAGTTACAGTCCAGGATGAAGGCGTAAAAATCTCAAAACATCAAATGGAATGCGTTTTTTGTCACGTTATGCAACGTTACAGGAAAATTTCTCTTCTGGAAGAATGTACCTCAGTTTTACTGTAAGTTTTTAGTGGCTTACTCTTCCAAACGTATAGAATCTCAGTTCTTATTCCCCTCTTTCATACTGTTCCATGGACATGACTAAAACTCTAGAAAACATAGGTTACATTGCATACATTAAAATGCAACCAGTCTCTAATAATTTTGAAATTGACTAGCTTAATTGTTACAAATACTGAAAAGGTTGCTAGTGATATCACACATAGTATAAAACTCCTGAAGGAAGGCCATAAATAAGATTTTCAATATCTCTTTAGTAATTTTGGAATCTAAGTTTCTTGAACATATAGCAGGTCTGAATTGCACAGTAAAAAAATGGTAAATTTTGTTTTGGTTAATCTCAGAAACAGTAGGTGAGATTTTCAAGGCTTGGACACAAGAGGGAATTAGAACAAACTGAGGAGGAGATTCAGTTATTTGCATGCTTTGCTGTAAAAGTTAAAAAAAAGTATTTCATATGCTGAGTGAAACTTGTGGTTAATTTTTTTTATATTATTTGGGAATTGTTTATATGAATGTAATGCTTTCTTCATGGAAGAACATTGTACTGTGGGTATTTTATACTTGGTTTTGTATGTAGTCAGCAGAAACATTTGTACTTCATCTACTTTGTTTATATCCAAAATATTTCCAACATATAATGATATTATTTTAGTAATATTTATTTTTTATTATTAATACAGATACATTTTATGCAAGATGTTTAACTACTGCAATCTGTGCAATTGGCTGTAATCTTCCAATAGTTCACTACATAATTGAAGTGCATACAATATGTTTACATTCTAAACCTGTGGTCATTGTTCAGTATTTTTTTTTTTAACTTTACAAGTGGAACCTTACTGCCAAACATCTAGTTAGTTCTTTGGTTGGTTTTATTGGTTTTATTGGTTTTGTTTGTTTTGTTGTTTTTTTCTTTTTTTGAGGAGATTATGATTCATGAAGAATTCAGAGAAAACATGAGGGCTGGTGTTGAGCCTCTGATGTTGCAATTGCAGCGAGGAACAACGTGACTGCTGCAGATAGGAATGCCCTTACCGTAGTCTTATGGGTAAAAGATATCTCACTAGGTAGATTTATAATTTTTACCTTTTAAATAAACCAAATGAACTTAATGGTTTATTTCCTTTCAAAACCAATAAGACTTCTCTGGGTATATTTACCTGGAAATTGCAAAGAATGTCACTGAATATATATGAACATCTTTAGCAAATCAACATTCTGAAAATGCCTAGAGCTAATGTAATTTATTATGCATGGAAGAAGATGCTAAATATATTGGCCTTCAGCAGAAAATAATAAAATGGTTTGATTAGGTTTAATTTAATTATTGTTGTAAGTTAAAACCCTCTATTCCTGCCTTCTCTGCCCTTCAAAGAATTCTTCATGGAAGAAAAGCAGTAAAAATCCACTCACCATGTTGCAAAACAGTATTTTAGTCAATGCCATTATGAGGCCTTGTCTACTTGTTTTCTTGTCTTCTTTTTTGAACTGTGGCAGCTGAGCTTCACTTCTTTGCCATCTGTAGTCTCAGTATATATCTAATCTGATGCCTTCCAGACCTCCTGCTGAAAAACAAAGTAGAAAATTCACCAAGACTTTACAAGACTGAAAAGTTAAATTAACAAAATGTGATTAAGATTAAGGTTAATGTTGCTGTTTCAGGATTTACCAAAGAAGACTATTTTACATTTAGGTTATTCTTTATTTGTACTCTGTATTTGAATCTTCCTTATTCCTCCCTGCAGGTAGGTGAGCTTTATGCATTTCCTATATCCAAATCTCATAATCATACAAGTTTTTTTTGTTTTCAGTTTCCCTATAAAGCAAATATTTCTAGTCAACACTATTACATTACAATTGCTTATTTTTCTCAATCCCTTAATATCATGTACTTCAGCTTTAAGTTAATAGGGAATCCATCTGTTCCATCTAATTCTTTTTCTTTCTAGTAGGTTCTTCTGCTTTTCACAGCATAGAAGTTAATGGTTGAAGTCTTTTTTCCTTTAATCAGACTTCTATCATGTACTATTTTCTCTCATTAAGAAAATCCATGCCAGAATGTAAGTCACTTTTTTGACAGGAACCATAGTAAAAAGTTCTTTAAATATCTATATTTTTTATGTGTGGGCATGTGTTATCACTTCACAGTTACAGAAAATATGTGAGATCTTAGAAACTACAGATTTTTGGAGGTTTTTACAGACCATTCAAAGACTGTCTGAAAATTGGAAAGGTGTATATTTTCCAAGGAATCTTGCATCAAGAGGACTGTGAAATCTAGGTAGCCAGTATTTAGATATTACTAGCTGAATCTTTGTTTCTACATGGCTTCCACTGGAAATTTCTTTTACCTGACTTTCCAGTGCATATCCATATACATTCCTATTCATATACAGTTCATTTGTATGTAAGGAATTCTGGTGGGCAAGAAACAGGCAGAAAAAATACAAATATAAAAGCATTGTTTACATGTAATTTTCACTACCTATCCTTATCTTTTCTGGTTTTTCCATTTTCTTTCTCTTATATACTGCCTTTTAGAAAGTATATATCATGCTATGTTGATTTCTGGATATTTTTATGCCTATTTCTAGATGCTAATTTTCTTTGGAAGCTTTTGGAGTATGAAAAAAGTGAACAAGTTCACAAAATGTCCAGCCCACAGCTGGATAAACACATCATGGGATGGGTGAAAAACTGGCTCAGGCACAAAGGGTTACAGTGAATGGGATGATATCAGACTGACCTGGCACTCGTGGGGTTCTGCAGGGCTCCATCCTCAACCCTGTGCTCTTCAACATCTTCATAAATGATTTGGACACAGGACTGGAAGGGATCATGGGCAAGTTCACAGATGATATAAAACTGGGAGGAGCTGTTGACTCCCTTGAAGCCAGGGAGGCCCTGCAGAGAGACTTTGACAAATCAGAGGGCTGGGTAATCACCAAACATATGAAGCTCACAAGGGAAAGTGCTGGATTCTGCACCTGGGATGGGGCAAGCCTGGAGGGATGTGCAGCCTGGGGAATGAGGTGCTGGAGAGCAGTGCTGTGGAAAGAGAATCTGGTGGTCCTGGTTGATGGCAATTTGAATCTGAGCCAGCAGTGCCCTGGCAGGCAGGAGGGCCAAACGTGTCCTGGGCGGCATCAGGGACAGCATCACCAGCTGGGCAAGGATTGTTCTGCTCTGCTCTGGGGTAGCCTCACTTCAGGTCCTGTGTGCAGTTTTGGCCACCACAATATAAGACATTAAGACATCAGAAACCATCCAAAGGAGGGCCACAAGAGTGGTGAAGTGCCTTGGGGGGGAAGCCAAATGAGAAGCTGCTGAGGTCACTTGGTCTGTTCAGCCTCGAGAAGAGGAGACTAAGAGGAGACTTCATCACAGTCTACAACGTTCTTGTGAGGGGAAAAGGAGGGACAGACACTGATCTCTGCTCTGTGGTGACCAGGAACAGGACTTGAGGGAATGGCCTGAAGTTGAGTCAGGGGAGGTTTAGGTTGGATATTAGAAAAAGGTTCTTCTCCCAGGGGGTGATTGGGCACTGGAAGAGGCTTCCCTGGGAACAAGTGTTTGGACAATGCTTTCAGGCACATGGTGTGACTCTTTGGCATGTTCTGTGCAGGGTCATGAGTTGGATTTGATATCCCGGTGGGTCCCTTCCAACTCAGCATAGTCTGTGATTCTGTGAATTTGTGATTCTGTGGTTCTGTGAAGTTGTCTTTATACTTGTCTTGATTGACAAGGCCTTTTTGCTTTGAGAATTTTTTTCTGTGCTGATTAGTGGTGGGTATAAAAATAAATGCCTCTAAGGTGCTGCTGGGCATGATGATGGAGACAGGATACAACAAATACTATTACTGATAATTTTTCTATCTCATATTTTTCACCATGCATGAGTACAACATTTCAATCTGACATGTCAACAATACTGCAGTATGTAAAAACCTATAACTTTGTGGGTGAGTTTGGTACAGTTTGATGGATGTGAGTGTTTGCGTATTCATCTTTAATTGCCATCTAGACTTTTTTCAGATCTTTTTAGAAAAACCAAGGAAGAACAGAAACAAGTGGAAACAATCACATGGTGTGTCTTGGGCTGTTCTGTTCGCAGTTAGGAGTTTGAGTCAATGATCCTGATGAGTTCCTTCCAGTTCAGCAGATGCTATGATTCTGTGATTCTAGGCCTCAAGAAACAGTAAAAATTTGGTTTGGCTGAAGCTTACTGAAACAGAGTTATATTGATTTTGGCTACTTCTGTGCAGTATATTTAGTTGATCTGAACATGATTTTTGTTATTTAATGTCAATAATGTTATGATGCTATAGTTGGAAGGTTATTAATTTTGAATAATATTTCCCACAGTAGAGAAATTTGGACTTTATTATCCACAAGTTCCAAGAATATTTATTATTATCTTGATGCCAACTATATATCTTTGTTAATATTCATAGTAAGTGTTCATACTGCACGGAACATAAGACTAAACAGAATTTAAATCCTGTTGCTAAACTGCAAGGTTTTTGAAATAGTAATACCATAGAATTATAGAGTATTTGAGCTGCCCTGTCAATGAACTTGACTAAGAGACTAGCTCCATTTTCTTAATTCTCTCTATTCCCTTCTATCAAATATTTATACATATTGTTAGGATCCTCCTGAGCCTTCTCCCTGATAATATCAGTGACTGGATAGTTTCCTGGTAGCCAGTGTCCTAAACCTCTCCTCACAGGATCAATGCTCCAGTCCCTTGTTCCTCCTCATGAGTCTTTGCTGGACTTTGCTGGAGTCCAGTGTGTCCATACTTCTCCTGTACAGGGGAGCTGAATTTCCTGTGCTAACTCTATACAGATACTGTTTTCCTCCTATTACATGTATAGCTATCACTACATCAGCTAAAAAAATTCCTGGAAATTTAGAGCTTGCTCCAAGTGCCCCTGAAATGGGGTTTAGTCTTCACTTGAGAATTTCCAGGGGTTTTCTCACAATATTGGGTTCAAGCATTTAAGATTAGTTAAATTAATCCATAAAACAACACAGGTAAAATGGGATAATGTAGACCTGAATAGGAATGATTAATGAAACAAATTGTCAGGAGCTGGCCTGCCTACCTTTTATAGACTGCAGCTTTACTGCAGCTATTCCACCTAAAGACAAATATGAATTTACAATGACATTTCTTCCTGTTCTTTATGCTGACTAGGATTGGGTCATGTTTTGTAGGGCGTTTGAAAATAAGAAAAAGCTAAGTTTAAAAACAAAAACAGGAGTTTCCTTTGGAGTGTCTCAGGACATTGTGAAAAAATGAACTAAACTGTTGTCTTTGGCAGAGGTTAATGCTGGAGTGATATTAAAAGTAGTGTCGGAGATTTGGAATCTGTATTGGAGTGAAAATTTCTTAACGTGGATCACAGTTATATATTCGCAGGATAAGATTTGATCCTATTAAAAAATCCTTCTTTTTTGTTGGAGAGCTACAAGTAATGCTTTACTTACCTTTTTTTGAGTCCCAAAAAACTGAAGGTTTTGCATTGTATCAGTATTAAGTAGGTGACAGTTTTATATGTAAGAGCTTAAAATTTACATAAATAGCACAAATAGAGTATGGAGAATGAGATAGAAAATTAAAGAATGATGGCTCGTCTGGATCCATAATAAAGTTATAGGTATTCTTTCAATGCTAGATAGAGGGTATCTCTTTCTTCCTTTTGTGGCCTTATTGTTATATCTGCTGTGTTGTGGTATCGCTCTGGTTCTTCAAATCCAGAAAAAAACCAAAAAATTGATATCCATTTTTTCCTAAAGTACCTATAAATGACTGCACACATTTTTCACGAAGAACTTCTGCAAATGAAGAGTTCTGGTCTCCTTCTGGCTAAAAATGCCCACATCTGGAATAAATCTAACTTAAATCAAGAAATACGAACAGTTCTGTGCTTCTCATATATCTCTTTGCTAAGCCAAAATTTCACTCTGCCCATTGTTTTGCTTTTTCCTAAGTGTCAAAAAATAATTTGATGTGTTTGTTTGGACACTGAATATTTTCTAAAGAACTTGGGAAAGTTTAAGACTGTATTTTAATGTCTGCATGCATATAAAAGGTAATATTCTTAAATGTTGAAAAAAGTAATAACTTAGGACAATTTCACTTCCCTTTTCTATTTACACAGGGCACCAAATTGTAAACTTTTTCTGTTCATTATTCTGTTTCACATATATATATTTTTTAACATAAATAGCCATAATATAGCATTGCTTGCATTGCTATAACACAATTTACATCTGTTTAAAGAGATTTTGGCTAGACTACATTTAATATTAAAAGCTGGCTTTTTTTTTTCTTCCTTCTTTTTATTCCTATATCTCTTTATAATTGATTAATGTTCATTTGGATAAATAATTTATAGCTCCTATAGCTTCTGGCTTATTAATTGTTTAATTTCAGAGGAAGTAACTGAGTACTAAGGAGAAGCAAGCTGTCATTCAAAGGGACACATTAAATTTAAATACTTCATTGACGCATAGAGTAGAAATGGTCAAAGTATTTAATATGTGCTTCTTACATCTAGTACTATGCTTGTAAAGAAGAATAATGATAGTGAAGATTAAAGGGTATTAGGATTTTTTTTAGATAGATAAGGCATTTGATAGCATGTGATTTGGCAAATTTTATGATCCTGTGTTGTTTTTATTTTTCTTTATATGCCTTTTTCTTACACTTTTACTTTTCTCTCCAAGGCCAAGCTGAACAAGGAGCAAATGGAATAAACCATGCTCAGAGTTAATAACAACTAAGACTGAATATGCAAATGATTAAATGATAAATTTCGGTTTAAATAGTAGATAAGCCTTTTTGCCTTTGGAATTGAAATTAATCTCAAGATATGTTTAGATCAAAGGATCAGGATCTGAATCAACATTGATTTTTCATAAGGATATGTGGTAGTCCTACTTCACTTGAGAGCCTGACACTTGCTAGACACAACTTAATATTCATTTTAGGTAGATCAAGAAAAGAAGTAATTAGTGTTCTTTAGCATATTGCATTTGAATGAAACATTTTGGGAGATTTGATTTCAGGAAATGCTAATATCAACAACTTCCCACTATTTTTGTGTTATTTTACACATGACGTAGGTAACTTCACCTTATACATTTACAGTGTTCTTTTTATATAAGGGTAATTAATTAAAGACAGAATCTTTCAAGGGATCTTGTGTCTCAGCTTTCTGTTGTATTTATTTTCCTGTTCTTTGAAAGAACTCTATTATTTATTTTTATCAGTGATGGGAAGGAAGTAAAAAGTAATTCTATATCATGGAAAACAGGTAATAATATATCTCTGTTTGTCTAAGACAGAAAAAGTTGTTAATGAGATGCACATATCCTTTTCTGTTCTTTATTAAGCATTGATAGCATGTCCTGTAAGTAGAGAAATAATCACAAAATAATTTGTATTTTCCCCATTTTCAAAGCTGCATGCCTTACATTCAAGAGCAGAAAGAAAAGACATTGGGAAACACATATTCACTGCTATACAAAACTGGTAGAAAAAGTAAAATACCACTCATGTCTGTTATCTTTACCACTATCTTACCCTTACGAGCACTGCAGGAATCTCTCTTTTACAACAAAGAAAAGATATTGAGAAGGCAAATACTTTTATGTTAGTCATGGTCTCAAACAGCAGGAGGTCTCCATATGATATGACACCTGAAGGTCCTTTGAGTTCTGAGTCTATTACTAGACACCTGCTCAACTTCTTTTCCAGAAGCATCAGGTGTATACAATGGCTGGACTAGCAGGCATGATTGGTTCTCTGCAATCATCTTTCACAGCTCTGGCTATGAAGAAGAGGTGCCAATTCTCAATAAACCTTCACAGAGCAAGGTTCCCATAGGTCCTAGCAGCATCTCTAACAGGAGAACTCCAGGGTGCCGGCTCATTACCATACCATCCAATCTCACAGTGCTAACTTTTCCCCTCAGACCTTTATATTAGTTGGCAGTGCCAACTAATTCTCCAATTATCAAGTGTTCTATAAAACGAGTAATTGCAGGAGGACATCCCTTGAAGATCCAACAGCCTGTAGTCCAAACGTTGCATTCTTTAACCCTTCAATTCACAATGAGAGCAACCCTGGCTCATTGACACTTACAGTCCATAATAGGTCTTTCTCAAACTGAAGACTGAGTTGACTGAGACCTCAGCTATTGTGATTTCTGGGACTCTACTAACTATAGCAGTACTTATGTTTTCTGAAGTAGGATAAATTCAAAGTCAATGAATCGCTCAAATATTTTTTTCAGGAAACTCAAATCCTTATGACAAAATCTGTATCTAAGAAGTGCCTCACAAATTGGTATGTCTAAGAGAAACTGCAGAAAAAGGGAGATAATAAAAATATGAACTGAATGTGTTTTTTAAAGAGAAATGAAGATGTTTTTTAACATATAACCTCATACCTTAACTAATGTTAAGTAGTCTGAAGTGGAGAAATACCAGAAGCTTTGAATTCAGGTATCATGCATGAAGAGAAGAAATCTCAGTGGAAATAAATAAATGCAATTTCATGCTCAGAATTTCTCTGTCTATTTTTGTAGCTTTCAAGTGCCTTGCAGTGTTAAGTAAAATAATATTGTTCCCTCCTCCCAAAATGTTCACTTCTTTCTATACGTACACAGCGCAGTGTTGCCATATATGTCATTTTAACCTTTTCATAAATATTTTCTCGGTTACATGCTTTGTATTCTGTCTCTCAGGTGCCAACAATATTCATGTACAAATAAACAGTGGATTACCTCAGAACAGTTGGTAAAGGAAGTTCCAGAAAAATATGAAGGAATCAATTGATACAATTGTTTGAAGGGAGATTAAATTATGTGTCGAGGTTTAAGTACAGGAGAGTAGTCCAAGAAAAATGGATAATTTCACTGAAACATGGCAATTCCCTTTAGCAGTCCCCTAAATCCTCAAAGTGGAAACAGACAAGTACACAGAGGGTTTACTGGGAAAGGAAAAATCTTGTGTTGAGAAGGAAGGACCAAAGTAAATAGACCAAGAAACAAGAGCTAGTAATGTACCTGGAAAACGCTACTTTGGCAAATATAATTTCTTAAACTTTGGTTCTTACATAGACACCAAAATTTATTATTATAATTGGTAAGTTATGATGCTACTTAGAAGAAAAATTATTCCAAAATTTAAAATTGTTACAGTTGAAACAATGCAGTGTGCAAATGCAATGAAAAAAAAAAATTCTGTACTTACCTTTTAAGCTTACTTCATCACTCAAGTTGGTTTGAAACTGTTTGACAAATACTAACTACTTAAGAAAGCATGGCAGGTAAAGGGTGGAAAAAAGTATGAGTCCTGCTGGATATGTCTTCTGTTGTGAACAGTGTTGGTTACAATTGCCTGGCTGTCCTTAGAGCTTGGAGGTTAACTAACAACTTCTTGTAGTTAGATCCCTACTGTTTCCAAGTTAATTGGTCCACCCTGTCACATTTGTACAGAAATCATGCTTCCCTGGAAAGTCAGTTCAAACTACCTGACATTAGACAGCATTTTCACAGGGGAAAACCAGGCATTTTGATAAAGATCAAGAGACTATAACCTTAGAGAAGTGGGCCCTAAAAGTATAATATTGAAAATTTCCTGCCTGTTTCTGTTTCCTTGCTATGATGTGAAAGAAAAATAATTCTCTTAAGAAGGAAAATGCAATTTGTGATGGCAGTTTGCACCTGGCTCTAAGTCAAAGTGTTAGATAACAGAGAGTTTACATGGATATCTGAAGTCTGTCACAGTGTGGGGAAGTGAAGGGGTTTCTTACAGGACAATAGATTAGATTTGTGAGTTAATGTACCAGTAAAATGGACAGGAGATTCCTACTTAGTGCTAACTCAGGCACAGTTCTTTGTCAGTGGAGGATCCAAGTTGTATGGTCAGTAGAGCTTAGATGAAGTTCTGAGACACCTGTAAAAATGTGAAAAAATTCAAATCTAGCCTGTTTTTTCAACGGTAGCTGAGAATTTAGATATTTTTCTTTTTATTAAAGCAAAAAATTCTTTAATCGAGCAAGTGCGTACAGCCCTGATATCTATACTTCTCATCATAGAATCTGTATATTTTTTTTTTATTCATCATTTTATATCTAAAATATTTGATTTATTTATTTCCCACCAGGAAAGTTGACACACTTCTTCCCTTCTCTTTTAGGACCATACTAGTTGTCATGTACAAGTCTCTCCTTTAGTTTTCACTTTGATAGTTATGGCTATAAAGTAACTGTTTCCTTTTTTTTTTTCTCTTTAAGTAGCACCATGCCATTTCACAGTTATTGCTATATTATCACTGTTTTAACAGTTGTTTTTAAATTCTGTGGGAAATCTGTGCGATCAATGAGAAAATATAGATTTTCACAAAAGGTACCTAGAAGAACCTGGTATAATAGATATCCTTTTTCTGTTTAAGAGATGTGAAAAACATAGCTTGACTTACTGGATAGTCAAAGAAAAATACAGAAAGTGACCAACAGAAGAATGAGTGATTGCAGACTCTCTCTTTGTGGTTTCTCATTGTGCCAATCTTGATGTAGCTTGCAATTTCATGCTCAAGATTTGTAGTTAACACTGGAACTTTTCTCAGGAAATTCAAATCATGTTCCACAATGGTGCAGAAGAGAAATAAGATAAAATTACTCTGAATAAAATCCATTCTTTTTTTTTTGTTTCCCTGACTTAAACAGGAAGTAGCCCTTTTCCTGTGTTCATTTGAGGTGTTTGCTCTCTCCCCACCTCAAAAATAAGATTACCTGAGATTTTTTTTTCTAGAATTAAATGAGACTTGTGCCACTGCTCAGACATTGTATAGTATACCAGCACTATATAAAATGATGGAAGACCAGATTTATTCCTTTATTATACTTGAGAAAGGAAATCAGAACCTTGATTTTCTACCACTGATAACTGAAGGCCAAAGAGGCATTAGAAGAATTTTGTATATTTTCTAAAAGCTCTTTTACATTTTTTTGAGGTTTTTCACTGCTTGCGATGACACCACTGCTTAGATGAAACTCTTTCCTTAAGTCCATGTTCAATTATCTCTCCAAACTGATCAACTTTTCCCTAAGTAAGACATTAAATATTGTGTAGAAAGTAATAAAGATAGAAGATTCACAATTTGAACTGAAACTATTTTCAGGTTTCTGACTAGCAGCTGCCATTCTCATCACTGGGACATTAATCCAGCTGAATGGGATATCAGTCTACTATATTAGACCTTTTACACCTTTACAAATAGATCCCCTGGTAGCAGATAGGGATTCTTAAGTTCAAAATAAACTGGTTTCTGTGGTCTTATAAAAACACTAAAGAAGAATTTTCTAGCATCTTCGATCCTTTCACTCTTTCCTTGATAAGTTTCTTCTACATCCCTTTTTTATGCAATGATTAGATGTTGTTAAATTATTAGATTTACTCCAGAACCCAGCAGTCAAATGATTTCTCAATCTGTCAATGCATTTTCAGTTGTCAGTTATTTATTTTAATTTTTAATAAATCACTGATTACTATTATTTTTCACTGTGTGCAGGAATGAGTACAAATGAGAAACTAAAAAGCCAGGATTATCTTAATTTTTTTAAAATTAAAGTTATGAAAACCACAAGATTATTTAAAAGGTGTGGTATTTTTTTGGCTTTTATTTTGTTGGTTTGTTTCATTGCTTTACATAGCTTTTTAAAAAAGAACATATAAATGGTAGTATCAAAGTATTTTTGCCCCTGTTTTTGAAAGATTTATCCACTTATGTATTGCACACACACATAATTTTGTGTGTCTGTTGTTCTGACTTGCCTGACAGATGGAAAAGAAAAAGACAAAAAAAACCTAGTATGCACTTCATGCAAATAGAGCTACAGCAAATGTGTAATATTATAGTCATATAAAGAAGTGTGCCATTTTATAAAACAAAACAAAACTTAAAAGATATGTAGTTCCTCTGAGTGTATCTTTTGAAAAGACGATTAAAAAAAATTTTAAATCCAATTTGTTTTCTGCTGTTAGGTTCTAGTTTGAGTAGCTCTCCGAAGAAATCATCAGGCTTATTTGTTCAATTCTGTGTCAAGATTACAAAGAATGTAAACACTAAAATGAAACAATAGCTGAAGTAGTCTGGCCACCTCCTTTTTTTTTTTTTTTTCCTGATTATTTTGTACAGTATCACACCTTTATATATTAATATAATTAAAGTAAGAATGTCAGCTCCTGCTTTGGGCTTAATTTGGCCTTTATAAACTAGCTTGACTTTTTAAATTTTTAAAAAATTCAAGGTATAATTTTTAAAACAATATTAAATATTTTTTCTCTAGGCTGCTGTTTTCCTTTTGCTCCCGAAGGTAATACAAGAGGGATGTTGTTGGGTGCTTGTTTAGAATGCATTGATGAAAAAGAATTGCTTTTTATTCTTAGAGTGAATGTCCTTGTAAGCAACTGAAAAATACCAAGAATTTAAAAGAAATTGGAGTGTATGCTTAAGTCTGTTGCATACAGTTCCATCCATGCTCATAGATTACAGAGGTAGTTTAATCACCCATAAGAAATTACCAGCGTCTCTGTTCATGAAGCATGACATTTCAATTGCACAGCCAATAAAAGAATTACATGAAGAGGGCTGAGATGATTTACTGTATGGAAAGCCACAGGACCAAGGTTACCATGGTGAACTACCTTTCTGTGTGTACAAGGTCAAGTGAGAGTGACCTGTCAGTGGACAACCTTCAGTGCTAACATAGTAATATATTGCATCAACAGTGCTTTGTTGATCAGCTTTTTAAATAATTACAAACATTCTAATGTTTGATATTTTTTTCATTGGTGAATGTTTTACATGTAGACAATAAGGAATACAGAAATAATTCATTTTATGCTTCGGCAATAGCAGTTTAACAGCATTACATCTGTGTTTAGCAAATTTTTATGAATTGTAATTGTATGCAGTAATATTTCTTTGGCTTTTTCAGAGGTTAAAAAAAGCTTACCAAGGGTTTTCAGATATTTAATCTAGTCTGTATGAGATGCTAGTTGATGCCTTTCATATTTTCTGACTCTGCAATATTGTATGCTACAGAATTCTTCTTTCAGTTGTGATGGGGCTGCAGATAGGGAAGCAGGGAGGATTGCAAATAGTCTGTGTACAAATATTGTCAAAGAAAATATACAATTATAATTAAAATGCTCAGGAAAAAAGCCTGAAAAGCAGCGAGTTCATCTAATGGTTTTCTGAAAAATATTTTGTTGATGCATAAAATGAGAACTATACTAATAAATGTCTCTTGCATTACATATGCTGTAAGAAAATGAAACCCTTTGGGTTATGAATCTTGGATTTAAAGAGGCAGTCATCAAATATTTAAGATGAAAATGCAGTAACACATGCTAGCTGTCATGTGTAAGTTTGGTGAATGTTATGACAAGGTTTTTAAAACATTCATACTCAGAGTATTTTTATAAAAATGTTCATTAATTCAAACAGACATTCATATCTGGCAACCTGCTTTACAATCGAGATTTCTAGATGCATGAGAATCTTGGTAAAGCCAAGAAAATATGGG
Organism: Trochalopteron elliotii; assembly: GCA_024734555.1. Lineage (NCBI taxonomy): Eukaryota > Metazoa > Chordata > Aves > Passeriformes > Leiothrichidae > Trochalopteron > Trochalopteron elliotii. Next base: position 599,106 of record JANPWX010000024.1, on the reverse strand, counting down.
CGAAATATATAGCAATCATGTTTAAATTATACATTATAAGGCATACCTATCGGTATGTTGTCATATTATGCATTAAATTTAGTGCATAAATCAGGTTGTTATAATTCTGATGTCACCAAAAGGCACAAAATATGACAAACAGGACTAGGCATGTAGATATTATCATGCTCAATAATTCAATGAGCATTTGTTTTATGTAAATAAACTCCTGTTAATAAAAATTACAGTCATTTATTTTACCACTTCCAAGCGATAATTAAAAAAATGTCCACTTTCTTGAAAATCATTATAAAATGTGAATAATGCATTTGTTTAATATTTTTATAAACAAGATCTTACCATCAGATTAGTTCTGGAAATGAAAGTGTTATTGATTTCTATAATAATTTCATAATACTGTTACATTGCAGTGCTGAAACTGCTAATCTTGTTTTTGTGGAGAACTCTATGCATTTAAAGCAGTGCTTGAACTCTCACATACAGCATATAAACAATATTAATTTGATACAGGCTGCTATTGTTGAATCTGCAGGAAAAGTACCTTTCAAAATATGGAGAATAGAAGAGGGAGATTTTTTTTTAACTGCAGCTTTTAATACAATGAACAAAACTGTCTGTTAAAAAATGTTGTAATACATGGAGGTTTTTTTCAGTAAATTCAAGCATATTGGGTGGTAATATATGCCAAAATGTCAAAATTATTTCAGTCTTCTTAATTTGCCTATGATATCTATACCAACCTGAGAAAAGTTTAGAGTTGTGATATTAGAAAATACCTGATGTATTATGATTATGAGGCATCTATAATAAAGGGTACTATATATCACCTAATTTTCCATCTAATTTTAAAATTCGATTAAAAAAAAGAAAAAGAAAAAAAAGAAAAAAATAATTTTAAAAAAGGCAGGAGACTTATTATTGTCTGCCTTTAATTCCAGAATATCTTGATTAATTGGAATTTTTTTTCTCTCTTTTTTTCTTTTTGTCTCCTTGTAATAATTTGCAGGTGCAGACTTCCTTAAGACACAAGGATCTTACCAGAATAGCAAACGACAGAAGTGAATATATGTGTGGAAAAAGATTCAAATCAAGATCTACCTCATGCTAAGGAGATTAAAACAGAGCTGAAAACATTTGTCTAAGGACTCCTAACCAAGTTAGTGAGCCAAATCATGACAAACCTGTGGACATCTTGATAAGACACAGAACACAGGGAAGGCAAATTTCTTGAACCTAACTTGCTTCCACCCTTCATCACTGGATCCAGAAATCCTGCTCCTGATGCCTCTTGGCAGGAAATAAAAGACTTTCTACCTTCTGATCTTTACTAAAAGTAGCTAAATAAGTACTTTAAGGTACCAGGCTTAGCTGAAGTTGAGTATGCTGCTGTGAATGGTTGTCCCAGCTGAGCGTCATGTCAGAGCACTTCTATTCAGCTGATTGTTAGTGAGTGGCAGGCTGCTAGAGCCACTTCTTAGCTCTCTAAAGTGGCAGAAATCAAAGAAGACCTTGTTGCTGTGCACAGAGAAACAGCAAATTATCCCGAAGAGCGTTTTCCAGCTGCTTTGGAATGTTATGGGAGCAAACATTGAAAATTGTGGGGTGTGTACTCACTGGTGCTCTTCCGTTCGTTTGCAGGACACTTCACACGAAATTTCCATACTTTATAAAGGAGAGACAGTTAGACTGCCAACTGTATCCTGGCCAGTAAAATATTATTTGAATTCATGGTGAATTTGATTTAGATGTCAGGCTTCCAACTGAAGAACTGAATATGTTAAAACATATTTATATGTATTAAATTAACAAAATTTTAGTATACCCTATTAGAGAGATTTTGCCTTTTGATTCCACTCTCCTTCATTTTAAATTATGCAAAGGTATTAAAGGTCCGATCAACTATAATGATAAAAGAACATCGAAGTCACTGAATACTCTTGTTTTCCTCTTTATACAACAGCACTCTAAATAATCAATTTAGGTATCTATATGAAACTAAAAAGGTTGTGATACTCAGTAGATAACATTTAACTGGGATATTTTTTTGGCCACTGTATGATTTAGAAGAATATGTGAAGGTAAAACCTTGTCTATTGGAAGGGAATATTCACTTTGCATGGAGAATTATTGGCAGCAGTGTAATGCAGAACAGATCACGACCTATAGATTCCCTTTTTTGCATTTGAAAGCAATCCAAAATGCAACTGATAATATTCAGAACTGTGCCTGTGTTTTATAAAAGAATTTCTCAGCCATTAAATATTTGTGAGGCCATTAAAATACACATTGGTCTCCTGTTCCATCAGGGAATTCCTGGGCATATTTTTCTGGAAGTACTGCTGGTTTTGGAACTGATCTTCCTTTTCTACAGGTTCTAGGATTTGGCTCCCCTTTCAAGAGCCAAATATATGAAAAGAATTTAGGTTTTGTTTAGTTTTTAGTATTTCTTATCACTTACTTCACAATTTGACTGCCAACAAAGTAAAATCTGTAATTTTTTAATCTGACAAAATATCTTTCTGTGGATTTGTTTTGTCCAGTTAATACTTCTATCATGGTTTTGACTGGGGTATAGTTAGTTTTCTTTGTAGTAACTAGCGTGGGCCTGCGTTTTGGATTTCTGCTGAAAACAGTGTCAATAATGCAGAGATATTTCATTATTGCTGAGCAGTTCTTGCACAGTGAAAAGGTCTTTTCTGCTTCTTACCCCACCCCACCAGAGAACATGCTGGGGCTGCATGAGGAGCTGCGAGGGGACACAGCCAGGACAGATGACCCCAGCTGTTAAAGGGGGATCCCACACCATAGGACATCATCATGCTCAGTGTATAAACCTGAGGGAAGAAGAAGAAAGAAGAGGGGGAGCCTTTTTGGTAATATAATTGCATTTAATTCTTAAGTGTATACAAACCTTATGTGCTGGTGGAAAAAGAAAAAAAACATGGAATAGGCAGTAACCTTTGTTCAGCAGAAGACAGTATAAGCACAAATCAAAGTAAGGACTAAATATTAAAAACATAAGTTTACAAAATCAGAATTTTAAACTGGACATAAGTCCTTGTTTCTTCTCCTTTCAGCTGTATACGCAGAATTCATACCTATATGGAGAGAGAAAGGGAAGAGAAAGAAGAGTCATTGTACACTAAGGATCTTATGCAACCTGTTACAAATGCTACAGGTATAACAGATCTCCTGGGCCTCAGGAGCTATATGCAGCATTGAACATGGGAAAAAAGATTGTTACATCTATTTAATAGTAATATATTTAAATTAAGATGACATTTAAAGTAACCATGCATTAGAGGAAGATGGAACTCGAGAAAAGTAATATTGTTGAATATTCTAAACATTTTCATGATCTATCGAGTAAAACTTTTGGGAAGTGTTAATTTTCTAAAGGTGTTTTCTCTCTCATAATGATTCTTTTTGTGATCTATAGGTTTTTCTATGATTGCAGTTTTTACTACAGATCTGCTGAATTGGCATTGCTAGTTCATGTAGCAATAGCAGTGCATACAGCTTCCCAAGACTTGGCAAAGACTACTGAATAGTATTTTTGGAGAAATGTGTATACACTTTATAAAGTATATTTATTGGATAGATGTTGCATTCTATAGCAGTGTCTAATACTTACCATCAGAGTCTTTAATTTTGAATGTTGTTGTCATTTTCATTATGAAGAAAATACTTCATAAAATATAAAACCCAAAACAAGAAGAATGGTCCAGATGGAGTTTCTCATTTTGAATTCTTTTCCTTGGAAAACTGCAGGTGCATGATCATAATTTGACAATGCTGCATTATGGATTAGCTAGTGAAGGCTATTGTACAGTGAGCTCTGCAGCCATCTCATTGACCTCTTTGAAGACCAAGCATATAATCTCTGTGACACGAACACTGCTGCCAAGCTCATACTTAAATGGTGCAGCTAACCAAGTCTTTGAAAGGATTGTTTTTAAAAATACTGAGAGACATGGACATTCAATTCTGCAAAAAATAATTTTATAAATAGGATTTCTAGTTCCTAAGGCTACAAAGAAAATAATAAAATTGCACTGATTAATGTTTGGCACTGTATAAACAAACACTTACTTTAGATATTAATGAATTAATAGCATATTCATATACACTGATGACCTGTATGTGAAGTATTAACTTGATGCAGTTTAAAATGCCTGAGAGATTAAAAATGTCTAAAAGGTTAAGCCTCTGAAATATTTTTAATAGAAAAAGATTGACTCTAACTAAAATAAGAATAATCTGTGCAATAAATTATTGAAATACATGAACTAGTTTTATCTGGTTGTATGTTTTGGGGGTGGAAGGTTGCTTAAGTTGAGAAGAAAAAATTCTAGAAAAGTATTTAAATCTAAATACAAAATCAAGGTCTATTTAAACATAGTTTTTACATTTTCAAAGAGGCTTCTGCGCATAGAATTTTGCTGGCATGGATATAGTAGATAGATGAAGAAGCCTGTATCTTTCCAACTCTGTTAGCACAACTCAGACATATGACATTGTAACAGTAGTATCATGCAAAGGATTCTTCTGATTAAGTTCCTGGCTACAGGAGCTGAATCAAGTAAGGAAAAGCTATATACAAGTACCTAATTCCACTTAGAGAGTTCTGGCAGCTGACTTTTCTAAGACAGTGTTTCTCTCTTAAAAAGAAAAAAAGGAAAAAAGACATAGTTTGGAGAAGCAAATTTCAGATGGAAGGAGTTTGAAAACATGAATTCAGAAAGGCAAGAAGTTTGTAAAATAACAGTGGAGAAGGTGCTTGTCTGACCAATGTGGAGGTAAAGACATGAGTTTAGAGTAGAAGAAGAAAGAAAGAAAACTATAACCTAAAGAAAATGGAGTTTTACATAAACCCTTGAATGGCTGCAATATATTATATCCCTGCTCAAGTACCTTTTGTACTGTCACTTTCTATCTACTTTGTTTCCCTTCTTTGTCCAACTTTTCCACACCCTCTTACTATAAATGTCAGTTTTCCTTAGGTGTATCTTTTACCTTCTAAATTCCATCAGAATCTCTGTTTACATATCTGTCTTTAAGTGTGTGAATGCTAGTTCTTTTTCTAGCCTTGTCTTCCACCTCTTGTTTTTATTAGTACTTTGCAATCTAGGTGACCTTGCTTTTCATCACATTATTTCTACACCGAATGCTTTGGTTGCCCTTAGTGCTCACCTTTATATAGAAATTCACAGCTCTCCTTGTATGCGTTCATAAAGGGAAAAACAGAGAGTGAAAAGTTCATCAAAAGCAAAGATTGAAATTACTGAGTGTAGTAGAATTGAAAATTTAAAGGTTTTATTTATTTATTTATTTATTATTCATTCAGTTTCATTATGGCATTTTTCCATGCTTTTTAACTTGCCTGTTACAGAAAAAAAAATTATACTTTTATACAAAATTACAAAATTCCTCATGTTTGTGTCTTACTCCTTTGACTTCTGCTTTTTTAGCACAGAATCACAAAATGGGAAGGTTTTATGATGTTAATACTGCTATTGATAACTTATGGTTATTGATTCATTTCACATTTTTTCCTGGCTTACAAACAGAGGGCTTTGAGGTATTTGAAGTTTAGCATTAAACAGTAGTAGATCAGGATTCATGTTTTGTGGACAGGTCCAGTTGCAGATATTGTATCCAATATGTAAACTAGGTCCTATTTCGTCTTGTATTAGTTGAGCTTCTTGTATTTTGGGATCAATTCCTTTATTAGCAGCAACATTCAGAAGATGCAAACGTATTGATGAACAGTAGAAGTTAATGTAGAATACATCTCATATACTGTAGCTCTTTTCTTTGATAGTTGTTTCAACCTGCACATAGCTACATTCAAGAATCTGTAGATTTTGGAAAGCACACCCGGACTGACAGCTTATCTTTTGAATCCCTGTTCCTTTCTTAAGAAAGTTTACTTGAATTACCTTGCTGGCTCTGTGTCCTTAAGCAGTTCAGACATGATTACCCACAGTGACACACTTGCTGCATTGCCATACACAGAACGACTTTCCGCCTAAGAAACCTTTGTAAGACTACTACCACCCAAACCAAAATGATCAATTGTTTCATACTGGTCCAGTTTTCAGCTTCATTTCTTTCTTAAGTCAGCTGAGGGATATTGCTGGATTACCAGAAGATGCCATTTCAGTTTGCATCTTAAACCATACTTTGTCCCCAGATGATATTGTAAAATGAATTGCATTCAGGCAGAGGCTTCTCAAGCACAACTGCTTCATTTAACAGAAGCATATAAGCATTCAACTCCCAATCCCTGGAGTTCTTCCTTTACTAACAGTTACAGCATAAGACTTAAACTGGCAAGGTGTTTTGGAGAGTGCAGTTTTTCTGAGCCAATTAACTTATATTGTGAACTATACACTTTTTTTTTGTTTTAAATAAAGCAACCAAGAAACCTAAAGAAATCAGAAACAGTCTTTTTTTGACTTCTCAGATAAGAATAAAAAATAAATTCAGGATTTATCTGAGACCTTGGGTAATTTCTAATAGAGCAGGAATTCCTGTCTGAATCTGTTTGTCTTCAAGAATTTGCTATCAAATATAATCATACTTAGTCTTTCAAATGCTAAAACAGGAATAGAAAAATCCATATCGATGCAAAGTTCTGTGAAATTCTACTACTATAAAAATCTTAATGGGAGGACTAAGAACTGATGTACTGTGCACTAAACTTTAAAATTGGTGAGTATAAACTGCTCATTTTATCTGAATGCTTTCGAGGAATTCATGGATACTGTTGCACAAAAGCTCTCTCATCTAGAGAAATCCTGTCCGGAGTTTATTGATAAGGAAGAAAGATCAATTACGTTTCAAGCAAACCAAGCTCTGTGACAGAAGTGAATTCTCCTTCTCTGCCTTAAGACAACTGTTGTTTTCTCCTGGAATTGGCTGGATTTGCAATGAGGTTGTGCCCACATGATTTTGTACATTCCTCATTTTGTTCCATTTTCTGTAAACTCATTTTTTCTTTCATTCTCTGTCCTGAAAAGACTTGAGGAAGAACTTAAATGAACTAAACTACGTCTGTCAGGGATTAGAGTTTTACTCTGTTTGTTTTGAGATAGTAGAAAATAGCTGGTAATGAAATGAAGACAGATTAAAAGAAGACATTAATTGACTAAAGTAATCAGCCTCCCTGAAAAACTGGAAACAGATGAGAGTAGTGAATTTTAAAAATACCAATAATTCTTTGCATTAGTAATTTTACTGACTGTTGTCTGGTGTTGGACATTATCTCCTTTATGAGAGTCTATTGAGAAAGACAGTCACAAATGCTTCATAAATTTTCAGTCAGTCTCTGAATTTGGTTTTGTCTGTATGCAGTAGGATTTGCATGGATGGCTGATCATCTTTAAGTTTTTCATATATTAGAGGTGTTATAAAAAGAGAAAAAATCCATCTGGGTCATATATGGGCTTTTGAGTTCTGGTAATTTGCAGTTTTCAATTCTAACAGAAAAAAAAAATAAGGTGGGATTTTTTTAGGGAAATCCCAGTGTCTAATGATGAACAAACTAAGTCATTTCTGTGCTTTAGGGCTTAGCTTTGCCACCTGTTTTGTTCACTCTTCTGCAAGAAGGTGAAGTGCCTCGGTACTTTGCCGTACACCAGGCTATGCTATTCCTTGTTGATTGCATGTGATATCAGTTCAGTGCTTGATATTTTTCCAGCTTACAGAGACCAGCATCAAGTGCAGTCATCTTAAGCACATTTTAGACTAGATAAATATGTATAAAGATAGAGCAACTTTGAAATTTAGCCAATAAAATGTTTTCATCCTCAGATAAAACCATGGTCTTTTCATTTACAGGATGGCAAAAGATCTGCTTTGGTCTTTGGGCAAGAAGATTCAGGAGTACCTCAAATTCTTTTTTCATTTGATTTTTTTTTTCTATTTTAGCTGTACATCAGTGCTAAATCTTCCTTCCATCACTAACAGATTCCTATGTTACTAAACCTTTGGAATATTTAAATCTATACACCTGACAAGAATCTTCTTCAGTGACCATATTTTGTTATAGCAGGAGAGGCAATTTAGCAAACCATCTTGAATATAAGAGAACTAAAATGTTGTACCTTCCAGTATCACTGTCAGGATGTTAAAACTAACACAAATTCTATCTGTTGAGACTAAAACCAGATTAACAAAAAACGGGTTAAAAAAAATTAGAATATAAAAACAGCAAAGTGAAAAGTGAAGGGCTAAAGAATACAGAAAAAAAACCCAGACAAAAATCCACAAAATGTTGAAAACTGTTTTATAATTCTTGCTTTCCAAAATATTTATTTTTTACATATTCAATTTTTTAGCAGGAATCAGTTGAGGTCTTTCACTTTTCTTTTTATGCTGTTGGTTTTAAAAATACATTTACAATAGTTACCCACAAACACTGATTTACAAGGGTGTCCCTTGATGCTTATTGAAAAAAGTGGTGAATAAGGAGATTAACAGCATAATACTCTATACACATACACCTCTGTAGAAGGCCAAGGTCCTTTTCAAGCATATAGTTGTGAAGCTGAATGCTCAAAGTCAAGTTATATGTCTTTACAGATCACAGAGTTTGTTGAAGTGACTGGAGAGTCAATAGTCATGGGAGCTTCTTTGCTTGTAGAAAAGTTCCATTCTACCAAATACAGTTCCTCAACTGACCTCTGGGCCAAAAACTACAATTAAAAGGTGCATTTCCTGTGCAGAATAGATGAGAAGAGTATCTTCTATGCTAGCAAAAATAGAAACAAGTTTATTGCAGATCTGTTCATGGTTTTGTGTCTTCTGTCTTTCCTGTTCTCTGAAGGCTCCCAGAATTTTGAGTCATCTCCCTAAACTGGCGGGTTCTGCTTTTTCTCTTATCCTGCAGTTCAGCTATTTCTTGAGGAGTATTTGTAGAGACCCTACTATCCAGTGTGATTTAAAATTAGAACAATATATATTAATGAGTCACTTCTAAAAATATTCTTCCTGTACCTACAAAAACTTGCTTTCTTCTTGTCAGTACAGGAGGGAACAAATTCAACAGTATGAGGGATGACACTTATTGCATCTGTTTTTCAGAGGTAGAATCTCTCTTCTAATGCATCTCCTAAATTTATCTCCTTTCATCTATAACCAGTAAATTAAGCTTCCAATTTTCTTTCTTAAGCTTGAGACCTCTGAAATAAGCATTTACCTTTTATATGTTCAAAGTCAAAAACATTCTTAGTATTCACAGGCCCACAGGCATCAGGAAATTTCCTGTGCTTTTCATTTTACAAATTTAGCCATTTCTACTCAATGGCTGTCCAAATGGATTGTGGCCTGAATTGAGTTTCACTATGTAACTGTTGAAATATATCCTCCTAATAGAATCAGAGCATAATCCACCAGAAATCAGACAATATTACTGGCATTGTTCAGAAACTTTTTCTTCATTTCCTGTCATACCACCATGAATGCAATATTGGTTTGGGTTGCTGAAGGAAAATATGGTTCCACATTTCCTGATTGCTTTAAGTGCTCCAACACTGCTCTGCTAGATTTTTGATAAAGCATTTTCTTGGAGTTAGTTAAAGTGTGAATGTACATATAAGCTATCAATAGAAGAAAGAGAAGTTACATACCTGTAAAGGATAATCTTTGAGATTTTGAGTCAAAAATTACAAGTTTTCTGGTTATTTTTCTCTTTCAAAACTCTTAGTAATTTCTAGATGCACATTCCTTTAGATGAACAGGAATATGAATTTTGTTACCTTATCTGAATGCTGGGCATGAGCAATTGAAGTGTCCTATGTGAGGAGGAAAAGGAAAAGAAGGTTGTCTACAAGTAACAAAATGGAAGTGCTAGCCTCGTGTTAATGTATATGTGGTCATTTCAAAACTACTTATTTATTTAAATAGTAATCTTATTGCTCAATATTTTTTTTCTTTTATCTTCAAGAATAATATGTGCCTTTACATTTTGAGAATTATGTCATGAGAAAGGGTTGTGCAGGCTGAGTTATGAAGATGCACTTGTTTCTCTTGAGCAGTCAGCATGAGCATTACAATTGACTAATCTGTTTGCCTTCTATGTTGGAAAGATTGGTTACATGGGCCCATGTAATATAACTCAAACAGAACTTTCAACATCCTTTTCAATTGTATTTTTATTTATAATCTGAGATGAATGTGTTGGATGAATGAGTTGGTAGATGGATTGAAACATGAGCAGGCATTTGGACTCTGAAGATAGTAATTAATGGCTCAGCTTCCAGATGACATCCAGTCAATACTACTGCCTTTCTTATTCAGTTACTTTTACCAGTGATGAAACTATTTCAAGATGATGAGATAGAATGGCCCCTCAGCAAATTTTCACATGAGGCAAAATTGAGAAGTTAAGTTTAAGTGACACTGGATGGAAAAACATTGAGAAACAGAGGGGCTGGACCAATAGAAACCTAATAAATTTTGAAGAAGTGCAAAAACCTTGCACTTCAGAAAAAAAACAGCCAAGTTCATGAGCAGAGTTTGGACACTAACTGACTTGGTAGCAGCTCTGCTGAAAGGAGAGGTTCTAGTGACTTGCAAGTTGAGTATGAATGGAATACTGTCACCCCAAATAAGGCAAACTGGGCTACATTGGAAGGAACGTGGCCAATATACCTTCCAATGTAGTTATAAAGTTATTGTTTAAAGTTATTGTTCCTTCATACTTCACATATACTTTGTTTACGTCCATCTTACAGTTCAAGAAAGATGTTGGAAAACTGGAAAGAATCCAAAAGAGGGCTAAAAAGAGTAGAGTCTTGGTTAATCATGTTCATGGTTAGAGACCTGAAGAACAGGGTCTTCAACTAGAGATTGCTTAACCAAGTGAAAGAAAGGCTAAAGAGACCCTTAACAGCAGTCAGTGCAATTTGAAGGTACACTATGAGGATGATGTACTACAAGGTACACTAACTCTCTCTTGGTATATACCAAGTGCTTACTACCAGCACTTGGTATATTAAAGGCAAAAGTCACAAGTTTCAACTTTGGTATCAACATTAGAAATGCTTCACCAGAAGCGTCATATAGCGCTGGAACACTTTATGAGCTTGAATGATGAAATCTTCATCCTTGGGGTTTTTTCTGACTTGTCTACATAAAGCCAAAGTTGACCCAGTCTAGTACTGGCTGGGGTCCTACTCTGACTAAGTCCAATTAGGTGACCTATAGACATTCTTACGATTCTATGCTTTGTTCTACTCAATAATTACATATTTCAGTTGTCCTTGTACTTTGTGTGGGGTGAAAAAACACAGTCAAGGTCTGTATTCACTATGTTTATTACATATGTCGACATAATAGTATAGGAATTCAATGATTAATTAAATATTTCCTTTTTTTCCCATGACCACTGGAAGATTTACATACTGACAGAACAAAAGCTTTAATGTCATAATCCCTAAACAGTAGCAAGAAACATATATTGTTATCTTCATTCCCCAGGATTCCTAACAATGTTTGTATAAATTAAAAACTGTTAATAACAGAACACTGTAATTAATTAGCTCTGTATGTTTACAGCTCTCTTTAATTGCTTGAAAATGCCATTTGTCGGCTTCATGTTCTATTGACAATGTTATTGATTTATCCGATTTGGGCTTTGTCTTGTCTCTCGTACATAAAACTCACATATGCAGTTCAAATGGGAAATGACTCTATTGATTTCCTTAACTTGAGCCCAAATGCTAAAGATTTTTGGATAAGCTTTCTCATTATTTAAGCCAAAATCAATAAGAGAGAGCATCTTTTAATGAAAGAGCAGTTTGAGCAACGTACTTCAGAAATGGGGTCCTGTTCATCCTTTGCTTTACGAATCGATCTCTTTGGTTCCCTAAGTGAGGTCCAATTGGTTGACATTGTGGTTTGTCTTTGTGTGTAAACTTACAGCTTCAGAGAGGAGAAGATGAGCTACAGAGACAGCAGAAGAAAACACTTTGGAACCGGAAAGGATGATCATCTTATTGAGGTACCACACTGTATGCTATGTGTTCCATAAAATTCTTGCTTCTTATGGATGTTTTAAAACTATATACTTTATGGGAAAAATAGGATGTTTTTCAACCCTATCTCTTTGGTTTTTATTATGCATTTGTGTATTGTTATTATACTCTTTAAAAATATTGCATATTTATATAATACAAGTGGTTAATTTGGAACTGTCACCTTTTATGATTTTTCTGACTAGAAGACCATCACAGACCCGAATCCAATCGCATTGCTTTCTTAACCTTTTAATTTGTTCTGGTTTTATTTCAGCTTCATCCTCAAGAAATTAGACTTAGCAGCTCCAGACTAAGCTGTGTATAGTGAAATCTGAGATAAAAAATGAAGAGCTGAAGTTGAAGAGCTACAGAATGAACTGGGTATATCCAGCTAGTTATATGGGCAGGCCAAATGTTCAGGTACTGTACTAAGATATCATTAACTGACCTGAACTACATAAATTAAGCTGATTATGCCTTCACTTAATTAACTGAGAATGACCTATTGATGTATAGGCAGAGCAAGATAGAGACTACATGCTGCACTGTGCTAAATTTATAGGTTTTCAATTAGTTCTATTATTGACTGAGACTACTTAGAAAAGGAGTTTACTTTTATGTTTTGTAGCAGGTTTTTAATTTAGGAAGTTATTTGAAAATGTTCAGTTTGGATCTCTTGAATAATTCAAAAAATGATCCAGTTAAAATTATTCAACTATATTCCTAGCTGACTAACACCTATAAAATGTTTGTCTTTCAAACTGCTGCTATGGCTTATTATAAGTATTGATTAATAATGTCCAAAATATTAATACTTTCCAAATTTAAGTCATAATAGTTTTAGGAATAATACAACCAGATTACTTGTTTAAAAGAATATTTTAAAGCAATGCAAGGAAAATCTCCACAAAAACCTGATCATTTTATTACAAATAGAAACTGAGATTTTCTTTCAAAAATTGTACATTTATTGTGACTTTTAGTTAAGCACCATAGAACACCTGATAGAGATTTACTAAATGTACTAAATAATCTCAGTAATATATTTACAGATTTTGTTCAGAAGAAAATATGAATTTGTCTAATGTAGGGTTTTTCATTATGCAGACTGATGGAGTAAATTCGGATTTAGTTACAAATCAACTTCCACTGTAGACATGATTTCAAAAAAACCCAGTTAGACACCAAGCAGGAAAAAAATATTGCTGCTAATTAGTAACACTACTACAAATGTTGGAGAAAAGTAATAAGTTTAAGTATTAACATGTAAATGTACTAGGAGTGTTACATTAGACTGATGATTCTTTTGTAATGTTTCTACTTTAAAACAGATATAATTAGAACAAAAAGAAAATAATAAAACATCTTACAGATAAGCTTGCTTATTAGTATACCAAGAAAAACAAACCATCATGTACATTTAGCTAGAAAGACCATGACTATTCATGTTTTAGACCCTGAGCACAGTCTTCTTTAGCTCATTCTTAACTATAAACTTTTGGGGAAATGTACTTTCTCTCCAGATACGGTTTCTTTACTGTACATATCTATGACCAAAGTTAATGTAAATTCTGCATTTTTTTCAAATAATGGTACACTAAAGGGTTGCTGTCTTTATTGGTGCAGTTGTCCTCAGGCTTTAAAAAAATTAAATGTTGTATATACATAGATTATAGTATGTAATTGTGTATTTTTGAGATATATGGTTAAACTGGCCCTTTGTAATTCAGCAATCACTTTACTGATATGTCTCCTCGTATTTTCCTAGTCTATACTGAAAACCTGTGTACATATGCAGCTCTTTACTCTTCCTTCAAACATGGTCCATAAGCCTTTGGTATGTACTGGTGTCCTAGTTTAGGGCAAATTTGGGAGGAAACCTCCAAATGGTGCTCCTCTGGAAAGCAAATCCAAACAGCCCCTCCCCCCCCGTCAGTTTGGGAAAAGAACTTCTTCAGAGAAAACTGGAAAAAACTATTTATTTAACAAACAAAATGCCCACAAGCATAAAGAAATAATAATAATAATAATAATAATAATAATAATAATAATAATAATAATAATAATAATAATAATAATAATAATAGAAATAATAATAATAATAATAATAATAATAATAATAATAATAATAATAATAATAATCAATAAAACCTCTCACCGCTCCGAAGAGAGATGGCAAAACTCAGAGTCTGTGCCAGGAGTTAGCTCAGCTCTCTCAGTCTCTTTATCAATTCCAGTCCCTTCGGTGCTGGAAAATGCTGAGTCCAGGCCCGGTGGGCTGCGACCGCAAGATCCCGGTGCTCCTCTGGGTTTTTTCAGTCCAGAGCAGATTTAAATAGTCCCAAGAAAAAAAGAAAAGAAAAAAAACAGTCCAGGAAAGCTTCTTTGCCTCAGCTAGCTAGACTAACAAAAGGAAAAAAAACTCTCTCCCTGGCTGCTGTCTGGGCATCTGACGAAAACACACAGTCCCAAGGACGAGAAAAAGATCCCGAGGAGTGAACACTGTTTTTCAAAACAAACTGCGCACTTCTTCTTTCCCTGCTCACTCTCAGAACCAGTCTTAAAGGTACAGAACACAGAACAGACGATGTGGGAATACAGGCATCATAGTCACCCTAGGACAACTGGTCATATATGGAGCACAAAATGCATCATGGAAATTTGATCCAGGTCCTCGTCTTCACTACAGTTAAGACTATTGTGGCAGCACCAACATCTGCTGGGGCTGTCCAGCTTCTTTGACTGTTACTGATCAAACAAGCCAAGCCTCTGCTTTGTCCTGCTTATTGACATGTGTATCAACACATGCAACTTGTTACTCTGCTATACGATAATTTTCTTAATTGCTATGTTGACTTGTTTACTAGTTCATTCATTGTTTTTGGTAAATAGCTTATGAGTTCCACCAGTCACCCAACACCTGTCTGTGCCTGTCTATGTTTTATCTCTATTTTCTACCAGTTAATTTATATTAGCTTCTTGTACGTCAGATCTTCCCCTCTTAGCACATCTCTGTATTTATTCTGCCCCTGTTAACATTTGCCCAGGCCTTTGCCTTTTTTTCTCTATCCTAGCTGTCATTGCCATTTCTAATTATCCGACTCACTTTTGAAGTCTCGTATCTACCATTTAGATCTCTTTCATTAGGAGGTCTCATTCTGTGGATCCTTCATACACAGGATGGTCAGAAATTATACTCTGCTACATGATTTTTCTGTCCATTTTCTCTTTTCACTGGTTTGAAGCAGTTCATTCCGCAGCATGTCCTGGGGTGCATCAGGCACAGCATCACCAGCTGGGCAAGGAATGAAAGAAGTTGTCCCACACTGCTCTCCCCTGGTGCAATCTCACCTTGAATCCTGTGTGCAACCAATTACCCAGAGGTATGGGTGGGAAAAAGGAGTATCCTGACCAGTAGGGAGGCACGAGGGTAAATGGACAGGGGTACGAGCCAAAGGGATTACAAAGAATGGGGAACCTGCTAAAAACCTGACCACATAAGGTCAACCGTGGGTGTAACAGCCAACAGGACAACAGGGGGTGTGCCACTGGGGTTGATTGACAACCTGTCAGTTAAACAGAGGTTCCATAGGAGAGGTTAAAGTCTAGGGGACGTTCTTCCAAGGTGTAACCCCAGGAAGTCCCCCAGAAGGCCCAGAGGCTTCCACAGTCAGGTACATGGTGTGACTTTTGGATATACTAGTGTGTCCCTTCCAACTCAGCATATTCCATGATTCTGTGATTCTGTGTTTCTGTGATCTCACCCATGCTGATTTTCTAGAATCACAAACTCTTATCCACCCACACACCTCCTTAAGTTATCCTGTTTGGTTCCTTAACTGCTTTTCCCAGTTGCCTGAGGAATCTCTACAAATTTTTGTGACTCTAATTTCTTTCCTCCTAAACTACCATAGTCTCACTGAGCAAATATTTCCAGCTAAAGTAGTCAGACCGTTTACCTTCTGCATCATTTCAGCCATGCCACTTTTTATTTTCCTCATGTCTCATGAAATTAATTTTTTTTTTAACCCTCATGGTTTTTTCTCATTTCTAACACTTGCCATTTACTATGTCACATATTTCAAATTCCTCCTTTTGTCTGTGATGTGATTTTTTTTTCTGCTCCTTCATTAGATGTCTTTATACTTTTTTCCGTTACAATCCTGAAACATGCTGTGCTCTTCTTGGATTCATATTTTTCTTAAACTTATGATGTTCTTGGATTCATATTTTTCTTAAACTTATGATGTTCTTTAAATAAATTGGCCAGCCAGTGATTGCTAAATTTTGCATCAGTGGAACAAAGCTGATGAATGACTCTTTCCTCTTCTTCTTGTCTCCCTGACAAGGATCCAGACCTTTGCACAGTGTGTAACAATCAAGTTTTACAGCTTGCATATTCATGTTGTCATATTTTAATTACAGTGTTCAGTTGTCTCTTCTTCTGATTTATCACATTCACTTATGATTAACTTCAAATTATGTTACAGATTAATTAAGTCAGGAATCATGCCTTCTTTTGTGTGTTTTTTTTAACTGGTCCAGCATGAAAGGATGCATTTTATTTATAAATGTAAAGGTAATAGGGTCTGCTGCTTTTAGGAATTCTCATGCTATTTGTGCATCCCCAACAGATTCTCAGGAATTGTTCAGGCATTTGTATAGACTTAGGCTCTTTTCCAATGGGCAATACATGTTTCAAATCATGGATTCTGACTGATCCATGATCACTGGCCTCAGTGACAAAGAGTAGTTCCTGGTACATTTAATTTACTGGCAAGGATGAAATCTCTCTTGATCCTGACTGGCTTTTAATTGCTACCTTTGCACAAAAATAGTAGTTCCTCTAATAATTGCAATAATTTAGGCTGAGAAAAGATGAAATGGCATTTGTAGTATTATTTTCATAAACTGAGAATAAGTCCAACCATAAGTCATCTTAAATAACTAAGAAGTTTAGATCTGTGTAGTACATGTAGCATGGTTTTTTCAGAGAATGATACATTATTATTTCTGCTGAGGTATTTGCATACCTGTCATAAATGGAGGACTGGTGCAAAAATGCCTTTTCTAGCACAGTTTTGACATGTAAGCTAAAGTAAGCAGAATTCTGTAGCTCTCCTTGAAAGATATTTAAGCATCACAGGCAGTTGCGGGTATAGGTATTCATACTGAATGGCAAAGGTATTATTTATTCAAGCTTTCAGACCTGTATCACTCTGCTGCCTGGGTTGTAGTTCTTGGACTGTAGATTTCTCCAAGAGGCACAATAAAGAAACTTGACTTTGTGGGTTACAGCTCATTATGTCTGTTGTCTGCTCTGGAATGTTTCTCTCAGTTTGGTAAGAGATAAGAAAATATGAGAAAGAAAAGATGTGTCAAAGGAAATTATTTGTGTCTTTTACTTTAATACTCTTTTTCTTCAGTTCTCTACCCTAATATCTTAGTTTCTCTCCACAGACAGATGTGTTGCCATGTACACTGCCCTTTTGACACCTCATTTCTCTCTTTCTCAAAACCTTTCTCTGCAACTTAGGGTAGGTATTCTTCAGCCTAGAGTTTGATTCTGCAAAAAAGTTATTGGCAATACACCCAGGGCTTTATCATCTTCTTCCTAGCCTCTCTTTGGAACAGTTGCCTCATCTCTGAGATGCCTGAGGTGTCAGTTTATGTACTTCTACACATCAACCTCTCTATTTCTCTAATCCTGTTTTCTTTACAGTGTTCTTTTTTATTTAATGTATTTTTCAAGCATTTTTCTTAAATGAGGTAAAGCAGGTGTAGTTGGACCTTAGCCCTAATGGATCTGCATGATTTTTTCCTTGATAAGTGAACAGTTTGCCTCAAAGGTTTGCCCTCAAATATGCTACAAATACTCTCCTAAAATTCTCCAAAAGGAAACCAGATGAGATAAACTGAAATAACTCTACTTTGTGAAGAGCTGAGGAAAATTTCACACTGTAATTTGAACTTTCCATTTGCATTTCACTGATGGGGTTTTTCTGATGCTGAATGCTATCTAATATTATGATTTCACATGAGTAGCATTCTTTGAATGCTTGTCCATATATATATTCACACTTGGTGAGTTTGCACTGCAGGTATGTTGAAAGTGGTTCTGTTTAACCTTTTAAACTATATAAAATAGCAAAAAATAATGACTAGCACACAGCTTTTCTCCTTAGCAATCCAGAAGTGTTTAAAACATAGGTTTTGAAAAGGGGAGGGAGAGAAATGTGGGTGGTGAATTTATAAATAAGCAACAATTGAAAATCTATAACAAGTACCCTCTCTCAACTGCAACCTCTTCACATGTATGTTCTCATGGTGCATTTTGCTTAGCAGTACTTTTCTTTTGTATTGAAAGTTACCTGGAAGTGAATCTTGAAATCTTCTTAGAAGAGCAGAACCATAGAACAGTTCCAAGAAGTTCATCCTCCATATGTCCTGTTCTGGAAAAGTAATTGATGGAACTGAATATGCAGTCCCAAGTTCCCACTCTGCCAGTCTCAATAATACTGGCAGCCTTCACTGGAATTAATACAGTTAGCATTTTGGCAGATTTTTCTTTCTGAAAATCATCATGTATTCTCTTTAGTTGGACAATATGTATCTAGACGTGTTGGTGTAATTTGATTTTTCATTACCATAATTGAAATAATTATTATTTTGTGGTACCTTACTCAGATTTCATCATCATACATGTTTCTTCCCCATAAATCTTCTGTAATAGTGGAAAGTTATGGGAGAAAAGACTCATTATTTTAATTTTAGTAATATACCCTTTATATAATGTATGTGTTTTTCAATGCAATGATATCTTTCTGTACAAATCAGAGTATTTTATTTACTAATACAAAATTTAGTAGTAAATTTCCTTTACTAATACTAAAAGATGTATCGACTTTTCAAGTGAGTATTAATATTTTATATGTTGCTATATAAAAGTTGTATGTACAGCCAAAAAGCTCACATTTCCACAGATTTTTTTGATGCCTTCTTTGTAAGCATTCAGAAGAATACAAAATGCTTACATAGTTTGTCAGATTGCATCATGTACTGATAAAATACCATCTTATGAAAAATGCCATGCAGAATAATTACAAGAAAATTAAACCACAAAAGGGCCCATGTCTGTGCATATAATTACAAGAATTTTGAGTCTTTCCCAGCCAAAGCTATTTCCACGTTTTTCACTGGTATTCTTCATCAATTTATTTGGGTTACACATAACTTATACATTAATTGATAAAATGGCTACAGACATGAGATGGATGGAAGGTAAGATAAGGGTCTTAACCAATGCTTGAATAAAAATATTAAGAAAAAGTTTTGAGTTGTCTTGCAAAATTATGAAAATACTACTGTAACATATTGGGTTTGGATGAGTTGAAGATAATTGTCTTTATAGCAGTCTATATATGATGCTGTGTTTTATGCTGGTGATCAAATTAGAGTTGACAACACACCAAGATTTTAGCTGCTGCTGAACAGTACTTCCACGATGTATTCTGTGTTTCTCACTCTGGCTCTTCAGGGAGCAGTCTGGGCGTGTTGGCAAAAAGCTGGGAGAGAAGACAGCCAGGACGTTCATTTTTTAAGACAGCTCTAGGTAGCCATAAGCCATGATATGTTTTCACTAGGGCAAAATGGAAGACAAAAAACAGAGCCTGCTTCCAAGCTCTGCAGGAACAGCGAACACATTAGGAATGATGGAATGAAGTGCTTCTCCTAAAAAGACAAGTAGACACTGACTAGTTTTAGTGCATTTTCAAGTTTTAAGTTTGACAAAAATCTAGGGTGGAAATGAATGGAAGAATTCAGATACAAATTCTAGATTTTTGTTCAATGAGATTAAAGGTGAGTCCAGATTGCAATTGTATATGTACTTCTGAGGATGAGAGAAGACATGGAAAATGCAGAAAGCAGGACAAAGGCTGATGATAATAATTGTAAATAATATAGGGTTAAAAGGAATTTCTTGCCTAGATAGAAAATAAGTGTCCTTAGATTTACTAGCAATGGGAGAAATTAATTACTTAATGAGAGATTAAGAAAAAAGTGAAGTAACAAAAGAAGAAAAAAAGGAAATTACTAGTATTTTATTCCTCATTTCCTACAAAATTTAGTTATATGTCATCACCCTTCCAATCTGTTCTCTAGAGATTTCCAAATCAAAACTAAAATCCAAATATCAAAGATAATTTTGTAAATTTTGTGAAAAAAAGTAGCTGCATAGTAAAAACTCAGGCTATCACTCCTTTTGAAAGGTGGGGGCTGGGTTGTCTGACTGAAAGCTAATCAGATTAAACACAGGACCTGGTGAGGCTCAGAGGAGCATTGTGAAAGGCAGAGAAAGAAGCCTTTGCAACCTAATGGGGCTCACTGAACTGGCCACTCCTCATACCATCAGAGGAGAATATTTAGCCTATTGCCCTTGATGTAACATCCACTAGCAGCAAAGAAATAGAATAGTTAGGATTGGAAGGGACTTTAAAGATCACCTCGGTACTGGCTAGGAACAAATGTAGTTCAGCAAAAAAAAAGGAAATAAAGAATCATATGTACAGTTTTCTGGCTGAACTCTGCACTTTTTCACTTCAGTGTATTCTGCAGTTTTACGAAATTCTGTTTCTAATCCTTGTATGTGGGCAAGCTCTCTGGCCTGAGCCTGTACATTTGAATGGTAACAAACTCCAAACTTGACAAACAGATGAGTAGGATAAGAGGTGTGACTGCCAGTGATGAGAGAGAGAAAGAAAGAGTTTGAGACAACATGGTCTGAAGGATCCCTAGTTCTGCCTGTCAAAAAGAGGATAGACCAGGATCTGGGAACCCCACTTTGACTCTCATAGGTCTGAGGCTGGAGAGCCTGTAATGTGTGTGGGTGCATGCAAGACGCTGTCAGGCTTCAGTCAGACCAGCTGATGGGTAGGGAGGGAGGTCAGAGTGCCAGCCTCCAGTGTAGGACCACAAGTCAGAGGGCTGAGAGTTGAGGGGCTGAGAAAATGAAGATCAGCATCTGGGGCCAGCCAAGGGGCAAGCCTGTGTTACGTCTGTGGGGCAAATTCAGTCCTGGTCAGATGGTGACAAAGGAGAAAATTGGACTCCCTGTGCTGTTCACAATTATGTAAAAGCTGTTTGTGTTGATGTGGACCACAGTATGGGCCACATAATTTCTCACTGTGCAATCTATGTGCTTGGCCACATGTGGATTGTTTGCACTATGTGTGTGTGTGTGTGTGTGTTTACCTGAGCACCTCCTGACAACACACACCTTACCAAACTTCTGCTGTCTGGACATGGAGATGTAGAGCACTGGGAGCTTTGTTTCTGTGGGGATGGAACACGAGAAGTTCTGAAGTCTGTCAGTGTCATCTGCCTCTAACTGCAGTGTTACACAGCTCAGGTAGCAGCTGCTGTCTGGCTCACCCTGAAACACAGGGATGTGACAGACTGGACCTTGCTGTAATCTTTCCAACTCAGAGATGAAAAGAGATAAAATATACAATGAATGATAAAACTTTTTAGTAAGTTAAGACATAATGCCCTGTCTACTTGAGGCAGCTGTTTGTTTAGATTTTCTTTGTTTTGGTTTTTGTGTATGTGTTTTTTGTCTTTTTTTTTTTAACAGAATGATAGTATCATGTCTGAACAATACAAAGTATTTAACTGCTATTTCATGAGTTGTATTATAATCACAGGATCTTTTGACTGAATGCAGCTTTTCTCTTTTTGTTGATTTTATTGTATTTGGAGATCTGTAGGTCAAGTAACAGGGACAATACCCAGGCATAAGTAAATATCTTTTTTTTTTTAATATATAAGTATTCTGAATTGGTTTATTGTTACTTCCTGCATTTCATATTATAAATTTAAATATTCTAATATTTAAGCTTCAGCTAAGTTTAAGACTATGTACGCCTTGGAACTTTTTAGCAAGATAGAATGCTAAAGCTTTAGACTTACCAGCTTTGGACTTCTGCTGACTTCAGAAGTCAATATTTGTGTTTGATATTTTACAGAGGCTTTTTGAATGCTTATTTAGAACAAATTAATATAATTTTCCTGTTAAGAGTACTGCAAAATGTTACTAATTGATCTGACATTTTTTAGGGTCTTGATTCTTTTTTAGAAGTGGTCATGGTATTCACAAATTTCTGTTTTGCTCACTTGTGGGTTTTAGCATCCTAAATGATTAGAGATAAAACAATCAAAACTGTGAAATCAGGCTTTGTTAGACAACTCCATTAAGAATAAGCTCTCTTCATGGGAAAATTGTATTGAAGCTTATTTAATTTGAACAGTGTGAAGAGTTGAGAAATGTATCTTTTAATCCATGAAATGTAATACTGTTTAAAGATTATGTTTCAGAAGTGTGCTATAACTATAATGCAATGTTTTGCTAGACTTGTTTTCAGAAGATTTCAATTTGAAAAATATCAACACTTCTTAAACTTGGATGCACAAAACTAGTCTCTCAAGTGTATGTTAGATACACACAGCTTGATTATGAAAAATAATTAATGGCTAAATCTCCAGATTGTGCATCAATTATTTTTTAAGATAAGTTACCCATTGGAAGCTAGTAGCTAAGGAGTTTAGATGCTATGCTAGATCTCTCAGTATGTCACCATTTCCCCGAGGACAGACTCTTGAGACAAATTCAATTGTAGCTACAACCAGTCTGCAGCACACATCCCCAGAAAACTTAGAATTCCTACACAGAAATTGCACATTTTCTAATAGTGAGAGCAAAATTAATATTCCAAATAGCAAACAAAAGTTATTGCAAAAAACCAAATATATAAAAGTATATATATAGCGAGACAGGCTTGGTTCACCAGATGGCAAAGAAAAACTTAAAAATAGCTTGTGGATTTTTTTAACTTAGTGAATTTAACCAATGTTATCTGAACATATTTACATACCATATGTGTGGACTGGTTGGGGTGGTTGTCTCTGAAATTTTATTTTACAACCAGAATGTAGTTTGTGCTCCTTGCATTCTTTGTCACTTCTAATATATTTGGCAATTCTTGAAATATTTGATGCTGCAAATACGACTTGTCATTTCAACAGATGGACAGATTGAATCTGTCAGACTGGTGGAATTTGCAGTAAATTCACTGCAGCAAAAGTGAAACTGTGAAAAATTTTATTGTCTTAAATAGCTGAACGTAAGTCATTGGTTTTCATCAAAATACTATCTGGCATTTAAGTACAAAAGAGGAAAGTTTATTTGTAAACAGTCTGCATAGTAGATTCAGTTAGAACATTTACATTGCTATAAATCAATTTTTAAGTATACAACTGAGAGCAGAAGTATTTTCAATCAAAATTGAGCACTTTAAAAATGTTTCGCTGTAGCTATAGTCTTGAGAAAAATATGTTAAATAATGTGTTCCACACAAAAATAAAGATTTTAGGAAGTAAAAAACCAATTTTTTTTTCTTTATTCCATTTATTTTGAAAATAGAATGCTGACTATTTCTAATAAGACTAATCAGAGATCCTCACAACAGAATCTGTTATGCAAAATTGAAATGCACCAGTGTATTCAGTAAAGGTTTAGTAGTTTGTCAAACACAACATTTTAGGTATATAATTGTCCTGTTCTGTCACTGTCTTATCTAAAACATGCTAGCCGCAGATTTTTTACAATAACATAGACTAGAGTATGACTTATTTTCTGATCTATATTACAATAAGTGATTTCTTTATGGAGATAGAAATTTCTTTCTTCTTGGTACTGAATTTTGTTGTGCTTTGTAGCTTGCTACTGTTTGAATAAGGACATTTTCTTTGTGAGGGCAAACATATTTCAGTGCCTGTTTTGCTGTGTTTAACCTAATAGTTAATTTTGTTATTGTGCCTGTATGAATACTAACACTGTAACAAAAATAATTTTAATAGTCCTGTGAAGCAGACCACATAAACCAAGAACACTTGTTTTCATCGAAGGCCTGTGCTAATTTTTTATTAAGAGATACATTAAATATTGATACATCCAACCTCTGATTGAACCTTCAGAGTTGTCACATATAGGGGTAGCTGAAGATTTATTATGCAATATAAAATTAGGCATATACAATAAGTTTCATTATAAATGACCTTTGCAGAATGGAGATTGCCACAGAGAGTAGGTTCTTTTATGGCACAGCAGTAAAGGGATTCAAAAAAGCAAATAAGAAAACAAAGAAGTAGGAAATCCTAAAATGAAAAAATATTCTGAAAGAAAATCCAAAATTATTTCCTACTGAGAAGACATATTCTAGGAAGTCTGCCTTCCAGTGATGGCAAACCAAACTATGGTAGATGATAGACAAACATATTTTAGCAACACTTTTTTGACATGTTACAAGTAGGAATACTACAAAAATGATGTGATAATAACTCTTAGCAACTTAGATATTTATAATATATCAAAAAATGGTTGTAAAGGTTTATTAAAAAGCTGACTACAAAAAGATTTCTCTTGTGTATATAATGTACAAGTTAATGGAACAGTAAGGTACTTTGGTAGAAGTAAATATGTATTAAGTAGTAAGGAATGATATATAATGATGGAAAGGTTAACTTATTTGTAGCGTGTTTAGAACATTACTTATCTTTGTCTTTTCTGTTGATTTAAATACACAGCTGAAAGACCAATAGATAATTGTTCATCAACATAGGCAGCCTTCAGCAGACAATCAGAATGTGCTTACAGATGAAGAAGCTCACTGGTGTGATGCCTTCTTCACTTTTAAATCTGATTTCACAGCAGTTGAAAGGAAGGTGCATCAAAGCTTTAATACAGCTCAGCCACTGAATAGAAGTGACAGAAGATCTCATAACAAAACTTTCAGATGGAACATGCAAAGTATTTTGAAAAAGATGCTGTGTGTAAAGCCTAAATAAATTCTGATTTTATTTATTTTTGACTGTGGAATATGCATTAATTGCACTGGAGTTTATTTATATCTGGTGGGAAAAAATATCTCTGAGTAAAACCACACCTTTTTTTTCATGGTAAGCTCACTGTAAAAATTTCATATTACTTACATGAACTATTGCTTAGAATTATAAAGGAAGAGATGGCATTATGTAGCTTATGTTTATACGAGTAAAATTAATCGATTTGGCTGTAGACTTTGTTTGCTTTTGAAACATAGAAAATGTCGTAGTATGTGAGAATGGCATGCTTCTCTCCTTTTAAAATCAAACTTTTTTTTAAATAGATCAACAAAGTTACCAGACTTTTATTACAATATATTTAGAATAATTTATTTATACCAGAGTATATAAAATTAAAAATGCAATTAAAACTGTCAAACTGAGACTATTTAAAAAATAAAGTTGATATATGTTCCTTTTCTTCTGTAAATGGAATTGGTAATGCCTTCACAGTAAGTAATGAACAAGTGATGTGTCACTGGAATTGTAGATGGTGCTGTCTGCAGTACCATCTTTGACAATTTTATGCCCAAGACTTCCACCATATAATGACAAGATAGTCATTCTAAAGAATGAGTAGTATAATGCACTATTACTACCTGTGTTGCATTTGGTTAAGGCATAGAAGCTTCTCTGGAAGGTTGTAATTTTTTTTTTTTTATTTCATAAAAAATAAAAAATGCAACTACTTGTTGCATTTTGGCAACTGGAAAGATGGAATAAATGTTCTAAACACTAAAGAAAAAACTTAATAATTTTTAATTAGGTACCAATATTAACAGAAACTAGAAAATTAGGAAAGAAGTATAATTTTAATAAATAAAACCCACAGAGCCTAGGATCATTGAATTGATGTACATTTTTCTTCAGTACATATAGTATGCATAGACTGCACCATCCGAGGTTATGAACTTCTGGGTAACTCCTTCACTGAGGAAACAGGGAAAAGGAGTTCACCTGAGTGCACACCTCTTCAGGGTGATTCTTAACTCAGATTGGTTTTGTCTGCATACAGTGTGTGTAGCATAACCTAGATCATAATGTCTCCAAATTTTCAATTACTGTAAAGAATTGTGAAATTTGTGAAAATTGTGAAAACTGTAAATTCATTAACTTTAGTTTTAAGCTGGTCACTTCAAAACTTAATTTTTTTTATAGCTGATGAAAATATTCTGGTTTTGGGTGTGTTGTTTTTTTTTTTTTAACATGTTTGGAACATTTCTACAGTGTTGAATTATGAGACCTGCAGCTACACATAAGTGTCTGGAGCAACCATTTCTTGTCTTACAGATGGGTTCTAGATACACATTGACAGAAACTGAATTAACTGAGTCATGGTAGCAGCTACCACTGTCAATGGCAGCGCTTTCAACAGTATTCCCTACTTTACATTTGGAATAGAGCAGTCATTTAAGTTCTTTCTAAATGTGTTGCTGTATTAACAAGAAATGGTGACACCTCTTGGATATATGAGGAGCATCTACTGTTTTGTTTCTCTCAGGCAAATCTGTTTTACTCTATGGTCACTGAAATATTAAAGTGGCATCAAAACATTATTTTCCCATTTTAAGATATACAACAGATCAGGTTAAAAGAGGAAATAAGAGATACCGAGTCAACTCTTTGCCTCATAAATGAGAGTTTAGTGTCATGAATTGCTCTTTCCTTCAATATCCTGCCACATGCCAAGTAGTGTTTTTTCCTCAGATTTTTTGTTTTGTTTTGTTTTGTTTTGGTCTTTTTTGGTATGGTCTGAGTAGTGGCAGCCAAGGAGAGTGCTAGGAAACAATCCTTTCAAAATACAATGCAAGAATCACAGAATGGGTAAGGTTGGAAAGGACCACAGTGGGTTGTCTGGTCCAGGCTCCCTGCTCAAGCACGATCATCCCAGAACACATGGCACAAGTTTGTCTAGATGGTTCTTGAATATCTCCAGTGAGGGAGACTCCACACTCTCTCTGGACAATTTGTTCCAGAGCACAATCATCTGCACAATAAAGAAGTTCTTCCTCATATTCTGGTGAAACTTCTGTGCCTCAGTTTCTGCCATTGTCTCTTGTCCTATTGCTTGAATCACTGGGCAGAATTCGGCTCCATCTTCTTGGCATCTCCACATTAGAAACTTACAGACATGGATGAAGTCCTCTTTCAGTTGTCTCCTTCTGATAGTTTTGTACATTTGATTGCTATATGAAATGTACATGTAATATCCTACAAGTATCACAAATAAAGGTACATTACTGCATATAACAATACAGGAGTCTGAATCGTGCACAACTTCTGGATTATGATTTTCTCCATCTCGAACACTGATTCATGATTTTCTTCTTGTGTTGCAGAACTTTGTTGTTTGGCTATGAAATATGAACTTGTTGGTAAAGGAATTAATATCCTGTGATATAGTCACTCAAGTGAGACTTTTCTATTCCAAGTGAGACTTTTCTATTCTTGTTTTGAAATAGGAAGCTTTTATTCTTTTAGCTTTTCTTTTGGTTTTTATTCCTCTCATGTACTTGTATATATATAAATGGGGAAGCAAAGATAAAGTAGCTGTAGGGATCTGTACACGGGACAAAAGTTCCCTATATATTTGTGGGGAGAAAATGACCCCATCTCTGCAATCGAGCTGAAAGGTCATTGCCAAGCTGTAGGTGACAGTCTTAATACAAGTGTAGTCACAGATCCACATTCATACACATTTCTCAGCAGTGTCCCATCTTCCTACCACATGGAATATTCTTGTCCTTCCATGAGTAGGAAAAAATCCAAATAATTTTGAAAGTATTAGGACTGCAAAGCATGTTACCAAATTCACTTGCTCCACCTGAGAGATTGTCAGTCAGGGTCAAGATACGAATATATTTTTGCTTTTCTGCATCCTCATCAAGAAGCAAATAGCAGGTATAATTCCTAGCTTTGATATCAGTCTTTCTCCTCGTTTTTTGTTGTTTTTTTTTTTTTTTTAACCCATGCTCCTACACCTGTTTAAAACCTTTCATCATAAATGTCATGACTATTACATATTGCAGACAAAATGGATGTATGTGAAGGATGATATCAGAAATGCCCATACCTCTTTAATACTGCATCTGTTCCTGGACTTTTCGATTTACTCTTTTTGGGCTCTTTGCTTTAGAAGGAAGAAGAGAATGATGGAGGTCTGGCTCAGTTTCAGTCAGCTAATTTAGTAATTAGGATGAAGAGGAGCTTATAATTCTAAAGTTTTCCTTTTTCTTTCAGATTTTTCCTTTCCTTTTGACGTGTTAAAATTCTTTGGCAAAATTGCCACAAAATTGCCTCAGTGGCAGCTATAATCCCTCAACACCAAGATTCTGGAAAAACTCTTTATGGATTTGGGATTAAGTCTTCTTTTACTTTTTGTATCTATTTCAGAATCCGTGAAAAAGGATGAGAAAATGAAATGGAAATTACCTTACTGTGGCATCCTACAGTATTTTTTTACTTTCCTAGGAAGTTATACAGCAGACCAACATTTATTTCTCTCAGATGTGTTGATTTGGGCTGTTATATTTTTAAGAAAAGTGATCGTCATTTACAGAGATTTTTTAATTAGCTCTCCTCAAATGTACTTCAAAAGTTAATAATCTCTTGAAGGACTCTATTCTGATTGATTTATGTATTTATCTATTTTGTAAAAATCTTGGGTTTTATTAGTTTGGGGTTTTTTGTAAAAAACAAAATTTTGAATATGCTGATTAACTCAACAGAGGGGGAGCTGCTCCATCAGGTGTCCCCAGACCTAGGCAGAAACAAGACTGAGCACATATTTTTAATAGGCACTGGAGCACATGTACACACTGTGCGTATAGACACACATATAGAAGTGGCTGGCCACACAGGTCAGTGAAGGCAGAAAACACTGTGCTCACTCAAACATCTTATCCCGTTTCTCTCCCTGACTGGCCACGATCAAAGACAATTAGTGGCAAATATATACATATATGTATGTGTGTGTGTGTGTATCCCTCCAGGAACAAGATCTTACACATTGCCTGTGCAATCAAGGTACAGGAGGAAATGTGCTCTATCATACAGTCTTTACAACTCTTGTCTTTTTACAAAATGTGTAAATGATATGTTAATTCCATGCTCTTGCTAAACAAAAGGATATACAGTGTGGAATATGGGTTCCTATAACATACGACACTCCTTTCTTTCAGTGCTGCACTTATTGTACTGGTTAGATTTGCTGTTTGATTGTTCGTTTAATTTTAGAAAGAGAAGCTGACTAGGTCTGGACTTCAAAAGGAGCTTTTTTATCTGTTTGTCAGGTTAAGGATGGCAACATTCTTGAGCTCTTTTGAAAAGTCCAGTCTCTGTAATTTGAGATTTCCAGGGGCATGTATTTTACATAAATCACCTCAGTGTTATTATTGCTGTGTTGATTTCTGATGGGATCATTAGTAGTCCAAGTTTATGCATGGACTTTGTATTATTAGGTTTTTTTTCCAATATCTGTCTTTTCAGAAAGCATATCAGTCTCTGAAGAAGGCACAGATTCTGTTGACACATCTTTGTCTTGGCAAATATTCAGCAATTGAATCTGTACTCTCATAGAGAATGGAGATTTGTAGAATGAATTTTGTGATGCATCCTTTCCTAGCTCCTGGAAGAATCGGTTTTATTTTTGTCTAACCACCCAAGCAAAATAGCCCCCATTCTTCTTAGGACCAATAGTCTATTTATCTCTAATATTTGATGCTCATCTCTGCTTTCGTTGTCTCCAAATAGGATTACACTCACTGTGCTTTCTCGCCTAGTAGCAGATCACTGTTTTCCACATGGTTGTATTTCTCAGCTGTGATGATGAAATCAGCTCAATGTTTACAAGAAATGTTCCTTCACTTACTGTGGCTTCCTAGAAAAATTATGTCCTGAGTGTACGTAGTGGAATGGCAAGGTTATTTGGACATCTTTGTTGCATGTGGGCCTTGGATTCAGGAGGAAGAGAAATTGGGTTTCAATATTTTAGAGCCCCATCTTTGCATTTCAGGCAAAATGTTCTAATTTTATACCCAAAATTGCCACATGCAATCAATGATATCTAACTAAATAATCCTTCACAAAATCACTGCTGGTGTACAGTTCATTAACAAACTGACAATGGGAGTTCTGCTCCATAGTGATTTTGGTGATCTTGATAGATCTACTTGTTTCCCAGCATGCAGAGAAGGCATTAGTTGTGCTTTCATTTGCATATGGGCTTTTTTGGAAGGACATTCCTTTTTCCATCATCCTATTGGTACATTTATTTCCACTGAGATGAGACATTCTGGTTAAGACGGAAGAGTAATGTCACAGCTTTGCTGTGGCTGACATAGCATAACACCCTGTAATTGCAGTTGTAGTTTGATTTCAGCTCTCCTTCTAAATCTTCCAGGGTTTCTATGATTTTATTTCTGTGGCTGAAATAAAACTGAAACAATGACAAATCATACTAAACAAGGAAACAAGGCTTTGGGTGTTTATTTCTGCAAGCACTGCAGTGGAAAAACTTCTCAGATCTCTAGTGATAGGACATATTTATGGATATGAATATACTCTTTCACTTGAAGACTTGGAACTACTAGTAAGTCATATCTTTATCCTTATTTACCAGGATTAATTTCTTGTAACTTTTTTAGTTATTTAATTTTGTCAAATTAATTCTAGCCCTGTTTCCCATATCTGTGGGATTTTGACATTTAGCTCAAGTACATGCCAGGAACTTATCTTGAACTTAGGTTATGTTTGGCTACTGTTACTTCATAATAACTGCAAGATATATGTGTATACATAAGGGCACTGTCATAAGGTCTTTTCCAAAAGAATCTTCTACTGTGAGCTGAGGTCCAAGAGTTAAACTTCTGGAGTCTGAAGACTTAAAATTCACACTATTAATATTACATATATTTTTAATTTTGTGTTTTAGCCCTGAAGAATTAAGGTTTTTCCAGAAGTTGCACCAATTAATGCAAAACAATTACCACTTTTCCC
>JANPWX010000024.1:453144-563144 GCA_024734555.1 Trochalopteron elliotii | reverse complement strand
ATAATAAATGTATCACTAGAGTTCATTATTTGTTTCCATCATGTCTTTGAATTTTAAGCTCTACCTAAATAAGGTAGAATAAGCAGGTTGCTCGTGTAGGCTACATGGCATGTATAACTACAAATACATGTAGAAGTCGTCATAAAAATTTTCTCAAAAGATATACCAATGAATATATTGCATTACTTTTTTGGCAGTGAAGGGTAATGAAAAGATTGATATATCTTTTGAGGAAAAAAAATTAAAGAAACAAAATCACTGGATATCTAGCTTTTCATAAGACTACTTTGAGAATGTCAAATCTGCAGCATTTATACTCTGGAGTTTTGAGCATCTTACATGAGTCAGAAGAAATTTCTCAGTAGCTTGCACCATAGTAGTTGTGCATTATATGCAGACCAATAGTAGGGTACCCTTATGTTAAGAAAAAGATTTCATCTCACTTGTAAAAACATAATCCCTCTGAAATAAACATAACCTGAAAAGTAACAGAGGCTGATTGGACAAGCTTGGGGATTTTTTTCTAATTGCTATGCCACATCATCCAAGCTATTGGATTTTCTATCTTTGTTGAGAATATGAATCTTTGCACACAGTGGCATATGCAGCCGTTTGCACTAGAGGACTTTTTTTGCCTGTAGTATATGATTACATTTAGAACGGGGCTTGGTAGTTCTTGTATACTCTTTGCAATTTGGGTTTTCTGATACTAGGTACAATTATAACTTCATTTTTTAGTGAAATAAATATTTCTGGCTGAACATCTAAGGGAACTGTGTAAGGAAATTTGACTCAATAATTTTTACTTAGTTTCTTGGTTTTTCCTTTGTGCATGTGTGTGTTCCCTGAAAACCTGTGCATTCAGCGGAGAACATTTTTATGGAGACAAGCTTTCATAAGATTAAATAAGCTTTCTTGTATCTCTTTGTTAGTTTTCTTGCTTGCTATCCAGGATCTTGTATGACTGGCAGAAAAACATTTATCAGGAAAATTTATGATGTAGATATTGTTTTCTAATATAATCAAAATTATATTTATTATATCTATCACCTACTTCCAGAACAGTAGTTTCTATATACAAAGAGAATCCAGGTATTGTGAGCTGTTTTGGGATCCTCATATCATGGAGTGGATTAAGTAATACTGTACCATCTTCAACTTGGTTGCAGCCCATGAACTTTCTTTCAGGCTAGACATCTAAATTTAATTATATTATTTGTGGAATGTCTGTCAGTGTTGGGAATGTCAGTAGGTAGCCATACATTCTGGACATTGGGGAGCTGATATCACAGCATATGGGCTTAATTTAAACAGACACTCAAGTAACTGTGTTTTACATTTACAAACAGCCAGTACCTGAGAACAGTCTTTTGTACAGGGAATTCTTGTATAAGTGACAGGAAGCTGTAGGTACAAGTCATCCTTGTTTTGCTCTATTAAAAAGTCAGCACTTTATAATGGAAACCACATGCTACTATGCTTATTTTTGTTATGTTGTGCACAGAAAAGAGCTGCAATACGTGCTGACAAACGTGAACTCCTTCTGCTAGTGTATCTGACAACAAGACCATATCTTTAAAAAAATTTAATCACATAGAGTAGTTGAATGGCAGTATTATAGGAAAATTCAACTTGGAAGAGACCTCAGAAGGTCTCTGGTCCAATCAGCTCCTCAAAACAGGCTCAGTTACAACATCAGTGAGTTGCGAAGGGCTTTGCTCAGCCTCATGTAACCATTTCCAGCACTTGATCTTCTAATCCAGGGTCTCTATTCTAAAGCTGCTTTATTCCAAGTAATGTCTTTTGTCTTTCTTGCTCTCACCACCCACTATTGCAAAAAGCCTTACTCCATCTTAAAAACCTCCTTCTAGTTATTGCACCCCAAAACTCTGCTGTTGATTAACATATAAAAGAGGAAAGATCCCAGTATGGAATCCCATTGTACTAACTCTTTACTGGTCTCCAGTTAGTGAATGACCCACTAACCACTACACTATAACCCAAAATTTCAGCCAGCTTTATACATTTGTCTTGCTGTACATCTATCCTTACCACAATGACTTAACTCAGATATTGTGGGAGGCAGTGTTGAAAACTTTGCTAAAGTTGATGCAAGTTATGTCTTTGTTATTATATGAGGATTGATTAAGGGAGTTGCAAAAATTCTTTGCTGCACATTTAATCACAACTATGGAAAAATAAACTAGTTTTAAACAAATATTTAGACTTTGACAGTTCACAGTTTGTTATTTAAAATGGACACTGAAGACTAATGTTTTGGTCAACTGAATAGCTAGAAGTTCAGAACATTTCTGTTCAGTTTACTCCCTAAGTGTCCAATGAATATGAAGCTTAGACATCTAATACACATCAGTAGTAATGTAAGAAAAATAAACTAAAATGCATATTGAAATGGGTGCTAAAATATTTTCCTAGGATTAAACTAAATAATTTAGGAATAATATTTTAGTTATGGAGGGTGTAAAATACTTTTATACTGATGCCCTTGTCAAGGTACCATAATGCGTGCACTGCCAAACAAATAATGGACACTTTATTTTCTCTTCGTTACATTTGCTGTTGTTTGGTTCCTCCTTTAGTTTAACAACTTTTGAGCTTTCCATTGGATTAAAGACTGCAATGTACAATGCACCAATATGAGGGTGGATGATGCTTGTGGAGATGTTTCAACATTGATGAAATGCTAAATGTTATTGATTTGTTGTATTTTAAAAGAATTTGGGAATTTTACTTACCAAAAATATTTTATTAAAACCAAATAATTTTCACTGTTAATAATACAATAATTAAAGATCCATATAACTCCTGGGCATGATTTGTAAGCTTGCGATTCCAGTAAAAAATGGTGGTTCCCAAAGCCACATTAGAAAGATGAAGGATTGCATGAATCAAAGATTCATAAACCTAGTTATGGAGTGTCATCAGAAAATTAAGGACAGAATAAAAGATTATCTGTGATGGTTCAGAAGAAAAAGCAATGAAAGGAAGGGCAAACAGGACTGTATCAAATTCATCATTTGTAGTTATGTGATGTGGGCTTATCTCTGCATCTACTTACTGTTGAGTAAGCACTACAGTTCTGCCTACCAAAATTAAGGAACAAAGGCTCAGAATATTGGTGTAAAAGTACTTCAGTTTGGGTATGTGCTTACCAAAGGGTTATTCTCAGTTATGTGGATTTGTTTGTTTTGTGGGTTTTTTTTGTTTGTTTGGTTTGGTTTTTTGTTTTTTGTTTAAACACTGTAGTACTCTTGAGTTAGTTGGAATCTAATGCCAATTACTTTAGCGAAATAAATACTAGATCATAACATGGAAAAGATAATAAAAACATATAAAATATATGTAGGGTTTTTTTTTCTGAGCATTATTTTAATTACATGATTATGATTATGATATTAACAAATAATAAGCAGATTTTAAAATTTCTTCTGGGTATTTGTATAAAGTATTTATATATTTATAAAGCCATAGTATTTAAAATGTAACAAATCTTCATTTATTTACACTCACTTATTTTCTGAATCACAACAATACCTGAAAAACTGCAAATGTCCTAAAATAATTTTAATAATTTTCCACAGTTTATTTATTATTTTAGATCTGTATCATAAAGATGAGACACATTCTTTGAAAAAGCTTTTCTCATGGTTGTACTAAACATCTGGAAGGTTAACACATGGCTTCATTTGACTACTTCTGATAGCTTATATTAAATTGAAAAAGAAGAAAAAAAAATCCATGAAATTCCTGAATAACCCATCATGAAATTCTGACACAAGTGAGTTAATTGATTAACATTTATTATAAATATTTCATATTGCTGCTTATGCTATGTTTACAGGGATTTGATCTGTAATTTTACCTTGTGTTTTTATGTTATGGTTTGTCCCTTTTATATGATTTTCTTATTGTATTAAATGTCACATTCCTTTACTGAGCTGTACTGTCTTTGTAAAAGAAAAGTTCAAAGCTGCATCTTTAAGGTGAATGCTGAATCATTCTTGTGGAGAGAAATTATGGTATATTTAATAGCAATCAATTTTTTCTTATTTCTAAAGGGCTATACAAAGATAACATAATTTGCCTTGCAAAAGTAAGATATTAATAAAACCTGATGATGATTGTAAATTAGGAGGTGAACTAAGAAAGTTTAAAGTACAAATTTGACAGAGGAGAACTGAAGTAATGAAAATATGTAACACTATTAACAAGAAAATTATGTCATGTAAAATGTATTTTGCTTAAAAGATGTTCTGCAACTCTGGTTTGTTGACTATGCACATATTAATTTATCCAAGCCTAATTCTTCTTTTAATGTAGTCACACTTTCCAGCACAAACTTGCCCTCTAAATTTCACTGGTTTTCTTTATTCCTTAATTCCAGTCAGGAGAATTTCTTATTTATCTGAGCATGTGATAGTTGTTAATCACAGGGGGGGTTTAGCATGTGTGAGTTTCCTAGATTCTTCATCTCTTTTTACCGAGGACTTTATCTTTTCTGAGTTGTATACATTCACTGACAAATCTCTTCACTGCCCTTGTGTTTCACAGAACTTGTACATTGAAGTCTTAATAGCTGTTTTGCATCTATTTTCAAAAGCCTTTAAAACACCACAGTCTACTGATAGAAGTTGTCAGATTTGTTTCAGTGGCATTTGGGCCTAACTGGGCAAAGAGATGGAAAATCTGTAATTAACATTATACCTGAATGTGGGCTGTATAGTTTTTAATAATGTCTACTTTATCTTCTTCCCTTTTCAAGAGAGAGAAGAGAGTGAAATATCATCTCTAGTACCCAAAGACAGGATTAATCAATTAGTCATACACAAATATCTGTGAACAGATGGGATGCATCTGAGACTGTTGATGGAACTGGCTGATATCATTGCAAGGCTGTTGTTTAACCTCTTCAAAAGGTCATGAATTTTAGAGGAGGTTCCCAATGACAGGAAAAAAAAAAAGATCAGAATTACAATGAAAAATGGCAACAGGAAGATCCAGGAGACTATGAGCTGGTCTGCCTCACCTCAGTGACTGGATAGGTGAAAGAATAAATCCTCTTAGAAATCATTTTCAGAGGCGTGAAGGACAAAAAGGTACTTGGGACCAACCAACATAGATTTAGCATGCACGAACCATGCCAGACCAACTTTTTATGATGAGATGAGAGGAGATGAGATGAGATGAGTAGTGGTGCAGTGGACAAAGGGAGGGTCAGTGGGTGGTGTATGCCTTGATTTTAGCAAGGCCTTTTACACATTATTATAAAGTCTCATTATCATGAAACTGGTGACATACATGCTGGATAAATGGATAATGAGGTAGATGGAAAATGGATTGGACTGCTAAGACAAAAGAACTGTGATAAGTGGTGCAAAGTTTATCCGGTGGTAAAGTAGCAAATGCCATCCTTCAGGGATTGGTACTGGGACTGTTCAACGTCTATCTGCATTAATGGCCTGCATGGTGAGACACAATTTATTCTCAGCAAATTTGTTCATGGTACCAAACAGGGAGAAGTGGTTGATACACTGGAGGACTGCTGTACAGAAGGGCCTGGTAAGGCTGGAGAAATGCATTAACAGGAGCCTCATGACATTCAACAGAAGCAAATTCAAAGTCCTATGCCAGGGGAAGAATAACCTCATGCAGCAGTAGAGGCTGGTGGCAACCAGCTGACTGAAGACAAGAGCTTTGAAAAGCTTGTGGACATCAAACTGAATGTGATCCAGTAACAAGGTGAACTGCATTCTGAGCTCTATTACTAAAAATGCTGTCAGCAGTTTCAGGGGCATCATCCTTCTACCCTTGTTTGGCACTTCTGAGAGTGCATTTGAGGTGCTGTGTCTGGCTTGGCTCCCTGTTTCCAGAAAGATATTAGCATACTCAAGTGAGTAGAGTAGGGGGTGAGCAAGGTGGCCAAGGACCTGGAAGACATGATGGATGAGGACAGGCTGAGGAAATGAGGTTTGTTTTGCTATGACAAGAGAAGTCTCAAGAGAGTCTTTGCTTCTGTCTGCAACTAGCTGAATGGATGGAGCCAGACTCTTGCCAGAAGTGTGTGGCTATGGGATGTGAGGCAATGGACAAAAGCTGGAATATGGGAAGCGACCACTAGATATAGGGAAAAGCTAGTTCTACCATTAAGTTTTTCAAGTCCTGAAACTGGTTGCCCTTGGAGTTTGTGGTATGTCCATCCTCAGAGGTGCCTGAGACTTGACTGTACACAGCTGTGTGCAACCTGCTGTAGTTAGAACTTCTTTGAGAACAGGGTCATATGTCCCAACATAAAGTATTTCATCCTTCCATGAAATTGTGAACTTGGCTCTGGTTAGTAACAGTTTTTATTATAGGAATTCTTTAAACAAAAATATTTAACAAGACAAGTAATTAAATCTGGAAACTGGAGCTGTCAAGGTAATCAAGATACCATACACCAAAGGTTGCACCAGCTTGCCAACTTTGTAGAGCTATGGAAACTGAACAGACTGTAACAGCAAAAGGTGTTTGCACTAGTGGATAGTGGGAAACTATGATTTATACCAACCACATTCAAACTGAGGTGAATAGTTCTTCCAAAACAGGCATGTTCAATTAGTTAAATTTCTTTGCCCGTATCTAAGATCCACTTCTTTGCCTTTGAAAGTACTTCAGCCTTTGGCTTTAGCTGGAGTCACTATGCTCCAGTCATTTATCCAGAGCTCAACGTGACAGTTCAAAGGCACGCACCAGTCAATATGTTGAAAGCGTTATCATAATTCTGTATGCATCCTCATTCAATCTTACCTGTCTACACTTTCTCTCAGCCACAGGAAACAGTAGGGACACCATTTATAGACAGCAAAGTATTGCCAGATAAAGAGTACTGAAAGGAGAAACACGTCTTTCCGTTTCCTTGACCTATACCATGCCATATTTTGCTGTCTGTAGAAAAGGAGAGGAGGTTGGCTAGTTCTGCACATCCTGACTCCAAACACCACATTTACCATGCACATCTCATATGGTGAATTATTATTTAACCATACCAATTACAATATACCAGGCATCCACTCTCAGCTCTTCCTCCATGTCCATTTGCTGCTTCCCCATAAACTTCTGTTCTAGTAGAAGAAGGGGCTACAGCAATTATCTGTTTTTCTCTCCTAACAAGAAAAACCTGTTCACCCAGCTGCTCACTCCGTTCCAGTGAGATCAGGACCTTGCCACATCAATTTCCAAGAATAAAGTTTACCCTATAGATCCTGAAAGAGTGGCTACATATCTATAAACTCAGTTATTCCTTCCATCAACATGATATAAGTGTCACACTTCACAGATTGTAAGTAAAAGAGACAAGCCATGGACATTGCCCAACCAGAACCAGCCCCTTCAGCAGGATGAATGATGTACACATTCAGCATAATATAAAGTTATAGTTAGCTCTACTTTGAGGAGGCAGTTGGACAAATCTTTTATGAAGTCTGGTTTTTTTTCTCTAAACTGATCATTCTTCACTTGTATTGAACTACCCCTAATTGCAGTGCCTTGAGTGTTCTCCAGCACTACCTGTCTCCAATGCCAGTGGTTTGTTGCTCTGCCTCCTGGATCTGCCAGTGTGAATGGTTGGTGACTTTTTGCTTTAGCTTTAAAGACTCTTTGGGAACTTACTCTTCAACCAGCTTTTCCTCCAAGAATTTCTCATACTTCTATACAAAGAGGAGTTCCTCTTATTCATTAGCTGCAGACTATGCCTCAGGCTCAGCTGTGTGTTTTGAAGGGTATAGTATGCCATAAAGCAATCTTTAAGACATAATGGCTGTGCAGGCAACATCACCAAATTTTTGAGATGTCAAAACCAAATTGTATGGCAAAGTGCATCTAGCAGTTAGTGCAGCTCCAAGACTGCTCTAAAGAAGCAGCCAAAACATATGAGAAGCCAGCAGAAATTGTGTCTTATAAAGAGCAGAGGAAAGATAAGAAAGACAATGTGTGGGGGTGTGTTTTTGGTTAAATGTTGATTATAAGTTATTGTTCTATTGTAAAATGGTTTGTTCCTTGTTCCCCTTCTGTTACTTACCTTTGGTTTCTCCCTACCTTCTCCCCAGTTACAGTTATGTGATTGGTCGTTCCCAAGTTTCCCCCCAGTGACAGTTATATGTCAGTCTTTATGTTATAGAACCACTGGTCCTGTCCATCACTTGGAGGCCTCTCCCTGCATCGAGAAGATTCTAGGAGAGGCATCAAGTGATTGGGCAGTGTCCTGGTTTAGGACAAATTAGGGGAAGGTCTCCAGAAGGACCCCCCCAGAAAACAAACCTCCACCACTCCTCCCCCCAGCTCTGGGTTTGGGAAGGAATTCCTCGGAGGAGAAGTGGAGAAAACCTATTTATTGACAAATAAATGAAAACACTCCCCAACACAAGGGAAAAGAAAAATAGCCCCAGATGATACTCAGGCAGTTGCTGTGACGGGAGGGCACAGAGCTTCTCTCGCGGGCCCCGGAGATCCCAGATATTCCCAGGTCAGGTCCGGAGCCAGTCCAATGATCTTCGGGGGCGGGGGGAAGAGAAAAGGGAGAGGGAAAAAAAAAAAGAAAAAGAAAGAAACCGGAAGCAGCGAAAGCTAGCAAAAGCTAGCAAAAGCAAAAGCAAAGCCAGCAGCAAAAGCAAAAGCCAAAAAAAAGTAGCCCTGCCATGGCAGAACAGCCTGCCGAATGGGGGGGGGGGCAGCTGTTAGACATAACAATGTAGAACACAGGGACAAAGCTGCACGATTGGGATAGGAGGCACCGTCAACCCAGGACAGGCAGCATCCAGGCTTCCCCCTCCCACCTCCCTGTGATTTGTTACTATGTTTGTCTATTATGTTCTGAGCCACTCCCCTGTTGTATCCTATTGGTCCCTGGTTGAACCCTTCCCTGTGTTCCACCTCCCTTTAAAAGTTCATCCCCGGGAGCAGTTCTTGTCTCTCCTGAGGCAGACGTCCTGGGGTGAGGGCTCCATGCAGGATCCCAATAAACTCGTGTTGACTTAATCTCTCGGGAGTGCCTCCTTTCATCCTCCCGTCGATGTCTTGCTTATGCTCCTGACCAACCAAGTCCCACCGGCTTGCAGTGGTGCCGGGGCTGTCTGAGCTTGACAATGCAGGCACCGCCGCAACAATGGTTGGAATTTACAGTGTCTTGAGACATTTGAAATTTGATTGGTCATGGTGGATTTAGGGTTTCTTCTTGAAACACAGCTTGAGAAGACAGTAATGTGTGTGGAAAGGGGTGTAGATTGCCTGAGTTTCCATAACCTTTCTCTGCAACATTCCTTTAATCATGTGATAGCTTACTCTAGACTGAGACTACATAGCATTACGGACATTGAAATTGGTCTGTCTAAAATATTCCAGGTTACTGCAGAGAATGTCTGAGCATAAAATATGAGTACTTCCCCCTCCTTCGCCATTGCCTCACTGCATTACCTTAAAAAAATCTGTTTATTTCTCATCTGGAAAATGGGCAATAATAAAACTGATGTACCTTACATCAGCTGTTAAGATTAAGTAGCTAATGCTGTGGAGCTCATTTTTTCAGAGGTATCCTATGATTCAAAATAGAGGCATATAGAAACAAAGGAAGAAATTGCATGTTTAAGCCAGACAGCTTCCTTGTTCAGAGAAACAGAAAGGATAGACATAGATTTTCTGAGATTTCAGTTTCCTTTTCTTTTGCCATTTACATCTACATTTGGAAGACTAATGCTCTAATAATACTTGCTACTCATTTGGAAATTCAGATGAGACATTTGGGTTTCCTAAGTAGTTTTGCATTAGACTTAAGCTATCTCATAAATAAATGATGACTTAAAAAAATCTGTCTACATTTCATCTTATTATAGAAAGAAGGTCTATTACAGAAAGAAAAACCCTAGGGTGTTACTGTATTGGTCCTTCAATATGTATGTGATATTGTCCTGTGCTTTAACCACACCAGTCTTTAACAAATCAATTGATTGTACTGTGCTTTGGCCTCAGAAATACTACATTGTATATACTTCACTAATTTTCAAGTTTGAATGTCTGCATAGATAAGAATACATATAGATATATAAATATTTTATTATATATACAGATGTATGTGTATACCTTGTATGTACATATGTACATATGTACATGTACAATATAGCTATAAATACATATGTATAAAATTTTATTTTATAAATTATTAAATTTCTAAAATAATATGTGTTTTCTGAACAACTTTATATGAGCCTGTCTGAGAGCCTATATTCTTCATCAGTGGCAGAGCATACTGCACTGACTTTGCACCTCCATCAGCCAGATTGCATCTGCCTCCACTCTGACTGAGTTATCAGTGTAGGCATATTGACAGTCTTAATTTCCTACCTGTAAAACGAAAGGCTAGTTGAGCAGATAAACACATCAAAGACTATGAGGCATGTACTAAAGTACATAATAAGACTATGTATTTATGTAACTAAACCCAAGGGAATCACAAAGATATGATGATTTTATTCTGTTTTCTAAAAATTTCCAACACTTATTAAACATCTTGGAGAGTCTGATTCAGCAAAGCAATTAAGCATGAACTTAACTTGAAGTCAATATACTTAACCACTTGTCTATAACTAATTATGTGCTTAAATGATTTGCTGAATTTGTAATTTAAATGCATATGAAGTGTGGGGTTTTGGCTTTTTCTTTTCAAAATACAACTTAAAGAAGAGGTTGTTCGACTTCTTCATTTTTAATTGATTTCTTCCCATTAAGATTTTGCAACTGAAATCTAACAACCTAATGCAAAAAACAATTTTTCTTCTCCTTTAAAAATCAGATGATTTATATGAAATATTTTTCACATCCTTTCCTGAAACATTGTATTACATCTCATGTATTTTACTAATATTTGTATTTTCTTAATTGAAAAATCTTCTTGTAATCATATTTTCTTTCCTAGATAACTGTTCTCTTGTTATTCCCTTGTAAACGCTCTCTTAATTACTCTGAAAAAAAATTCTAATAGATGCAATATGTTAATTTCAGTGTTTTCCTGTTATTCATTTAAGAGCCACTCATTATTCAGAAAAAAAACCACCCAATATGGTTCCTAAAAAAGTTTATTGTGAGATTAAATGAATGGTAAAGCTATGAAAATTGCAATGTTTGCATTTTTCCAGCTGTACAAAAGTAAGCATTTAGAAAAACAGTCAACGGGGAAAAAAAATTCCATGAGGAATAGGATGGCTTTTCAGACTCACTGAATCCAGGAGTAGTGCAATGGGAAATCTGTGATGGTTACATTACTAAAATCAAACAATATTTTGAAAAGTTAAGTTTTTGTAGGCAAGTGTGTTCCTCAAATGTGTGTGGTTTTTAATCACAAAGAATCATCCTAAAGCACTGATAAATTTACCTCTTGCTTTACAACTTTTTCCAGGTCCTGCTTTATGATTTTTTTCTTTTTTTTTTCCTCACTATTTACTGCAATCAAGTGCTTTTCCTGTAATTGCTCCCATAATTTTTCCCGGAGTTGAGTCTGCAAGATGTTGCAGTAATCGTTTAATCAGTAACAACACATTTTTTTTATTCCTACTACATGATTAAATTAGTATAGTTTACATGTGTTACATTTAGAGAACTCACTGACTCATCAAACCAAAATAAATATTGTAGTCCAATTAAATCTTTTCTGATTTTGTAGAATATAAAAATTCTCAAAATAAGGTCAGGATTTTCCATGTTAATTACAAATAAGCGACTGTTTCTAACAATTAC
The DNA here is from genome assembly GCA_024734555.1 of Trochalopteron elliotii. NCBI lineage: Eukaryota > Metazoa > Chordata > Aves > Passeriformes > Leiothrichidae > Trochalopteron > Trochalopteron elliotii. Next base: position 551,363 of record JANPWX010000024.1, on the reverse strand, counting down.
ATTATAGCTAAACTTTACTCACAGGGAAAAAAAATGAAGTTAGACAAAATATCACTAACACTATTTACAGTGATAACTTAATTTGCCTGGTTCTGGAACAATTAAGTTCGCTCTCATTGTCTTATGATATGGCTCTGATCTCTTAGCAAAAGCTTACCAAGACCTAAAAACAGCCCAAGATCTTTTTCAAACATCAACATGAGATGTTTAAAAAAAATCATGTAAACAATAAATCATGAAGGAAAAATTTCTGAAAAATGAAAATTTATTCACTTCATTTGGAAATACATTTTATTATTTGTCACATTTTTTCTATGCATATTTGTTCACCATTTGGTGATTTTTGCCTCTTGCTATCATTGATTCAGTTTCTTCCAAGAGTATTAAAACCCCCCAAAACAACAGTCTTGAAGGTAATGTTTTATACAGTTAGTTTTTAATCACAGGAAAGATTTTAAATTAGGAAGTTGTCAACTGTAGACTACTTGAACTTCCCTGAAAAGTTTCCCTCTAACTGAAAAAACATCAAATTTCCCATACTTGGGATGACTGGGGTTTTTTTACCACAACTTGTGAAACAGGACTTGCTTGAACCATTTTCAGCCTAAACAGAGATTCAAACAGATAGATCAAAAAACCTGTATAACTTCTGGTATATGATGGAGTTCTACCAAGTAGGGACTCCATGCTGACAGAGGTCTAAGGAATAGTTAAATATATTGTGTCTTCATGCTTTGGCAAATGCAATTTGAATTAGCAAGTGGAGCTATTTCCTAAGTTAAAGATCAGCCATAATTTCTTGGACATAATGAAACAGCCTTTTCAGTCAGGACAACTGTAACTGTTCTAAAAAACAGTATTTACTTCCATCTTTTAAACATTTTTACTGTATAAACCATATATACCTTTGACTATGATTACATAGTCACATATCAGCTTATGTGTTGACTTGATCTTGGCAAGCAGCCAGCTGCCCACCCAGCTGCTCTGCTGCTCCCTCTCCTCAACAGGACAGGGTGAGAAAATAAAATGAAGAAATGAAGAAAATCTAATGGGCAAAGATAAAGGCAGGGAAATCAGTTATCAACATCACAGACAAAATAGATTTGACATGAAGAAAATCAACTTAATTTGTTGCTAATTAAAGCAGGTTTGGACAGTGAGTAACAAAAGAAAAAGATGAATATTAAAACTTCCCCTGCCCCTTTTTCCCAAGTTCAATTCCAATCCTTCACCCCGGAACCTTTTCCTCCTCATCATCTGCCCCTGTCCACATACCAGAACATCCCAGGGTGTGGGGAAGGGGGTACTACAACCTGTCCATAACAGCTCCTCTCTCCTTTTCCTTCCTCCTGCTTTTCCCCCTCTCCCAGGCTGCAGCCCTGCAAGAACCACTCCAGTGTGAGTCCTCTCCACCAGGTTACAGTCCTTCAGGAAAAAATCTGCTCTACTGCAGGTCGTCCACAGGCTGCAGTGTAGATATCCACTCTCCAAACTGAAGGGTTGTCCACCTTGGGGTCTTGTTAATGAAGGTAAATCTCTGCTCCAGCCCCTGGAGAACATCTGTTTTGCCCTCATCCTGCTCTGGCCTGGGTGATCATCCTGTTTTTTTTCCACAGTGTCAGGGGTGTGTTTGTTTGTTTGGTTGGTTGGTTGGTTTTTTTCCTCCTCTTTTGCTTGTCCAGTATATTTCCCTTTCTAAAATAAGTTTTCTCAGAGGCAGCACCAGCCTTTCTGATGGGCTCAACTGTGCCCTGGGGTGAATTCATTGGGACTGTCTGGAACTAGCTGTATCCCACATGGGAGAGCCCTGGCCTCCCCTTACAGGAGCCTCCCTGCCAAGACTGTGCTATGGAAACCCAATACATCTCAAAAGTTCTAGAAATTGAACTGCTACAAGCCTTCAAAAATTTTTGTGTTAATTTTGATCTACTGAAATTTTTATGCATCACTTTTACCATGTTATGTGAAAAAACTTTCAAGACATAAAATTTGTAGGATTTATTTGTCATGATCACAATGAAAAGTTGCTGTTTAGTCATTGTACTACTAACATTGTCTGTGATTACTGTCATCAAGACATAGTTCTCACCTTGTTAGAATAATTCTATGTGAACTATTTAAATTGCCCTTTAAAAAAATACCCCACAGCCAGATTTTTTTAATAGGACTATAATTTGTTAATAAATCTAAATGTTAGAAGTTCTGAGCAATCAGTACATTGTTTAGTCAGAGTGATAAGTACCAAACTCCAAATGACCAGGGTCACTTGGTTTGTTCAGTCCTTGGTTTTTTCAGCCTGGAGAAGAGGAGAGTGTGGGGAAACTTCATTGTGGTCTTCAACATCCTCACCAGGAGGAGAGGGACCAGTACTGATCTCTTCACTCTCATTACCAGTGAAAGGATTCAAAGAAATGGCATGAAGATGAGTCAGGGGAGGTTTAGGCTGGATTTCAGAAGGTTTTTCATGCAGGGCGTTGTTGGGTGTGGAACAGGCTCCCCCAGGGAAGTGGTCACAGCACCAAATCTGACAGAGCTCATGAAGTGTTTGGACAGTGGTGTCAGGCCCATGGTGTGACTCTTGGGTTGTTCTGCACAGGGGCAGGAGTTGGACTTGACAATTCTGATCAGATCCCTTTCATCTCAGCATATTCTGTGATCCTGTGAATCTTTAACCATTTCACCAGAATATTTACCTTTAAACCACAGTTTTTAAACTTTGCTTGTTTGGAAATATGAATGGATTTGGTTTACTGCACCAGAAGTCCTACTCAAGGACTTTTTCATTGGTCTTCAGTACTTTGAAATAGCTTTGCTAGGATTTTTACCTTACTCTTTAACCCACATGCGCTCAACTGGTAGGCCCAATAATCTGCGTATATAAAGTCCTCCTTGAGCAGTGGCAGCCTCAGAAAAAGTATTTATGAAGAGAATACGTAACATCCCCAATATTCATGATTTTATGTTGAACATTATCTTATGATATATAAATATGTAAAATGTCAATTTATGACATGCACTGTAGTGAGCAGCAAAATGAACAAACAATATATATTTCAATTCTTATTTGATAATAAATAATGATAAATAAAGGTGATATAAGATTCACTTTTTTGAGACTAATTTCTAACTGTACTCATGCTCATAATATTGGACCTGCACCTGTAATAGCTGAGACATTGTTCTATCTGCTGCACCAACGCAATGTGTATTTCTGTTTGCCCATTAAAAAGCTTGGCAGACCTGTCAAGCACTCAAACCCATGACCTGAAAATATTAAATTTATTTCCATTATCTTAGTTCATCCTGGGTGTAATTTTACATGGCAAGAGCTTTCCCATAATATTATATGACGTAATATTGAGGTATCATGCCAGCAAACATTCATCAGTATTTCTGTGTCTTTGTATAGTAAATACTTAGGCCCCTGGTGAATCAAGTTCATTCTGTGTTAACAACTGCCGAATTGCCAGTGTGTTCATTAATTCATAATTTGTGTTTTATACCAGATTCCATTTAAAAAAGTTTAAACTCCAGCAAAAAGTTGTGTTTAAATGAGTAAGAAAAATATCTTGCATAGGTCAAAATCTTCTTTGAATTTTCAATCTTCTTTTGCTTGCGAGACATGCCTGAAATGCTGACAGCAATCGTGATTTATGTTTAATAGACAACAAAAGATTAGAAATTCAGAACAAATTTAGTGAAAAGCTTCTCAAATCTGTAGGGAACTAGAGATCCTTTGTTAAGAGAAGAGGAGAGGTGATGTTGTTGTCAATTGAAATCTGTAGTGGGAGGAAAGAGTGATTTGAAAAGGAAATAAAGTTACGGTCATTTTAGCTAAGGGCGTAAAAAATCTAAGATATCAATTACACACAAATAAGTTTATACTGACTCACACAAATGTGTTCCAGGCATGGCAAAGAAATATCTTTGTCATTTCTTCTGCCTACAGCCTTTCCAAAGGCTTTATCTTTCTCTTATTAATCTCTTCAAAGCTGGTCTTCAGATTGTCTACATAGCTTTTATAATTTCTGACTGTTATTTTGTTTTTTCCTGTTTTCCCATGGTTTGCCTCCTCTCTGCATTGTATTTTTTTATGGAATGGCTATGCACTGCTTATCATTGCCTAAGATTTGGGTGAAAATTTTACACACAAGCAGTGATACTCTGTAGAAAGTTGTATTATTATAGTCTAGTGTAAAACTTTCTTATGTATGATGAAAATGTATATAAACTGCAGGGGTGCCTCTGGGCTTACCTATATGTGAATTTCTTTATCTTCTATCAAATTTTAATATAGACCATTTTTCTTTTTTTTTCTTTTACTTTTCACCTCCATAAGGTAATAATAATTCCGATCATCACAGATCATCAAGGCTTCTTTTAAACTGTCCATGTTTTTGGCAAACACAGTGTATCTTTTAGATTTAAATATGATGCATAGAAGGCTAGTTTCCTAAATCAAATTATATGATAATGCTATATTTGTTTCTTGTCAAATAATTAAAATTTTAAGTATGTCTGTGAAATTGTATATTTGTTTACATCAAGATTATTCTGATAAAAAAGGATGTGAAAGAGGAAAGGTTTTTTGTTTGTTTGTTTTTCTCAGATAAGGAAACTATAGCAAAACTATTGGTTTTGTTTGCTTCCAAATTGTGTTACAGTGGAACACAAATCCAGATCACTCTGGTCATCTTATGGATGCTTCCAGCTTGAGGTAGAGTTGTTATTTAAGAGGTGTGGACAAAGAAAAAATGCTAGGCAGATTAAGAAGCTAAGAGTCTTGTTTTAAAAAGTTTTTTATATTTTATCCCAGTTTAAGCTAGTGAGGCTAATTACAATCTTAAAGCAGTCAGGATTTGATATTTTATATTTTGCTTAAATTTATAATTGAAATAAAATAATTTCTGAACTTCCTGATGAACTACTATAAGATAAGTAAATCCTTATACACATATAATTAGATTATAAATTTTGGGCTTGGTATCTGTGCATTTGTACAGCAAATGGAATACAGTTGTATAATAGAATCATAATCCTGAATAAGGTACTGTTGTAATATATATTTATATTAGAAGGCTGATCTAAGTTTTCCTTTACTTATATGAATATATATTATGATTTCCTCATATATGTCTACTACTTAAATACTGAAACACTGTACAACCTGACAATTTTCAGAATATTTTTTCATTGATGGAAGAACCCTTATTATTTCTCAACATTTCAGTACAACCTCCCATTTTCACAACACATAAATGAGGGCCAACACATAAACGAGGCCCAAATAAATAATTAAAGAACTGACTTCATTCTAGAGTATTCAATCATTGACAGAAAAACCAAAAATCCTTAATGTATTTAATTTTGGCATGTAATTGTCACCACAATATGAATAGAAACACATGCAAACATATATTATTATGGATATGTATACACTAAAGATTTAAAACCACTTTTATAAATATTTATATGTATATAAAATTTTAATTGGCTTTTTGGAAGGAGCATTTGATTTATAGAACATAAAATCACAGAATGGTTTGGCTTGGAAAGGACTTTAAGGAACATCTAATTCTGGCTCTCCTGCCATGGTCAGGGAGACTTTCCACTAGACCAGGTTGATCAGAGAACCCTTTCAGCCTGACCTTGAACATTTCTAGGGATGGGGCATCCACACCTTCTTTGGGCAACCTGTTCCAGTGCCTTTCCACCCTCAAAGGAAACCATTTCTTCCTCATATGGAACCTACAGCTACCCTCTTTCAGCTTAAGGCCACTCCTCCTAATCATATAATTCACTATATGCCCGATAAAAAGTGCCTTTCCACCTGCCTTGAGGGCCCCTTTTGTACTGGAAGGCTGCTGAGAGGTTTTGCCAGAGCCTGCTCTTCTCCAGGCTGAACAGCCCCAGCTGTCTCAGTCTATCTCCTTAGGAGAGGCCCCAGCTCTCTGATCATCTTTGTGGCCCTTCCGTGCTCTTGTTCCTAAAGGTCCAGGTCCATCTTATTTCAGGGGCCCAGAAATGTACCCCATGTATGGTCTCCTGAGAGCAGAGCAGGCAGGATCCCCTCCCTCGACCTTCTAGCCATGCTTTTTTGATGCAGCCCAGGATATGGTTGGCTTTCTGGGCTGCAAACGCACATCACTGTAATATACTCTGTTTTAAACCACCTACAAAAAAATTTTATAAATCTTCTACTTCCACCATTATCTACATCCCTTCCATTATTTCAATCAAAAAGTTCTCAAGGATAATTGAACCATATATTTAGTAATCCTGTAGTTCAGCTTTGAAAATATGAGTCAAGTTATTTAGCTGAAGATCTTATAGACATGTGCCTCAGATGAGAGGTATGTGGCTTACTTCTTTGTATGAGAGCAAAGGTGTAAAATCATGCTATTAACTAAAATGTTATTTTTTGTTCTAAATTATTTTAGTATTTATATTTTAAGCCTTTTGATACATTACTTCATCACTTTTGACTTTTCTAGTACAGTTGTACATCATGTGCAATTGTCCTACATTTCAGAACAAAACTATCAAATTAGAAAATGAAAGCAGCTTCTCCAGTATCTCATATGTGCTTGAGATTACTTCCAATCTTCTGTCTGCTTGGATGTAATTTTGGCTGTTACAAAAATGTACCTTTTTCAAATGCACCCACACTACTAAATAAGCCATGCTAATAATCATACTGCTGTGTTTACAGCTCTACTATTTTAAAGCCAATTCTGAACTTATGAACAATTACTTTTTAGCTACTTTTATAGTACTGACTAGTACTGAGACAAAAAGAGTTATCTACAGAATCTCTTGAAAAATAATGACAAAGCCTGTTGCTTCCTTATTTTAAAAAAGTCCAAATTCCCTTTTATGTTAATAACTATTTATATAAATTTTAAAATATTTATTCAATATATTTATTATTATGTAATCATTTAAAGCTTGCTTTTAGCATGTTATAAAATGTATGATGAGCTATTTTTCAATTTTTTTTCATGGGTCGTCATTAGTAATGCTTTTTTTTGTTTTTGCTGGTACTGGCTTATACATGATTTTGCTTTGGATCAGTATGAGGCTAACTAACACAGACTTAGCCTACTTGTAACATTTCCTTCTTAAAATATTGGAAAACTCTTCTCTTTTTTTTTTCCTAGTCTTCTGGAAGCTTCCTCAGAATTTTGAGATTGATTTGTGATAATGATTAATTGGTAATTGTGATTAATTATTCAGAAGAATCCTCAAAAAAATAAAAAAAAATCCTTAAGTAAAAGCTGCCCAATCCTGATAATTACTGAAATTTAAATTTAACAACTGTCATCTAACATAGTTGTAACAGATGGAACAGAAAGAATTTTCTTGGCACACTAAATTAGAGTTATGTAACTTTGCTTCCAACAATAGTAACATGTAGAAAGTGTAGGTCTCATATCTTATCCAGACTGTTCTCTCTCTTTATTATTTTTTATTAAAATATTTCCTATGTGGCACTGTTAACATTTGTTTCATCTTGGAATATTGGAATTTTGCAGTATTGTCAGAAAGAGAGAGGTAAGCATTGAAACTCTTTTTTCCTTTTGATGTGTTTTTGTTGTATGTGTAAAAGTGTTGCCAGCGGGGACACCACAGAGATTGTCCAATATTCGATTGGCTGATTCCAGCCAGCCCCTACACACCCACCACCACACACCACTAAACCCATCAGCCAAGCTGGTAGAGCTTCTGCTAAAAGATATTTAAGAAAGGACAGAACCATTGGACTGTTGGAGAGGTGAGGTGGAGAGACTGGGGAAGTGAGAAATTGTAGAAGGCATACCAATGTCAGCATCCTGGGGTGACTTTATGATGCTTTTATCCCCAGTTGTCTGTTCTCTTTATGCTGGATATTAAGTTCTACACCTTTGAGACTGGTTCAGAGAGTGAAGGGTGGGAAAGAAGTGGCGTGCAGTTTGTTTTCAGAAACTGCACTCCTCCACTTTCTGCTCCTGGACTGTGTTTTCTATGGACAGACAATGAAGAGAGATCACCTTTGCTTTTTAGTTAGTCTTTAGCTAGCTGAGGCAGAGAAGTTCCCGGGACTGTTTTTTTTCTTTTTTTCTTGGAACTGTTTATACCAGTTCTGGACTGAAAAACCCGGAAAAACACCAGGAGCTCACACCTGTGGCCCACTGGGGCCCAGGACGGCATTTTCCAGCACAGGAGGGCCTGATGAGAGACTGAGCTAGCTGAGCTATGCCCATGGCAAGGACTTTCTCAATTTTGCCATCTCACTTCAAAACAGTGAGAGGTTTTACTGTTTAATATTATTCAATTTTTTGTGCTTGTGAACACTTTTGCTTCAAAAAGAACCAGTTTTTTCCACTTTTTCTCTAAGGAATTTTTTCCTGAACCAGTTGGGGGAGGGGCCACTTGAATTTGCTTTCTAGAAGGACCCCATTTGGAGGTTTCCTCCCAAAATTTGTCCTAAACCAGGACAGCCAGGGAGGTGGAAGAGGGAGACAAGAAAGGGAGACAAGAAAGGGAGACAAGAAAGGGAGACAAGAAAGGGAGACAAGAAAGGGAGGGAGGGAGGGAGGAAGGAAGGAAGGAAGGAAGGAAGGAAGGAAGGAAGGAAGGAAGGAAGAGAGGAAATGGAAGTGCTTCAGGTGCTAGAGAAGCTATCTACTGCAACTTGTGGAAGACCCCATGCTGAAGAAGATGGGTATTTCCTGAAGGGTCTTTGGCCCATGGGCAGCCCACACTGCAGCAGATTTTGTCCTGAAGGACTACAGTCTGTGGAAAGAACCCACACCAGAGTGAGGCAAAAGTGTGAGGAGCAATGATCAGTAGACAGAAGTCATACTGACTGTAGCTCTCTAACTCCCACTCCTATTATATTTCTTGCTGGGAACATCCTGGAGTTAGCAATGAAGAAACAAATTGAGCCTGGAGGCAGAAAGGTGCTGTTTTCATGTTTTTCTTATTTGTCATTATGTATATATATACTAATTATCTATTAATAATTTTCCCTAAATTGAGTCTATTTTGCCTGAGACAGTAGTTGGTAAGTTATCTCTGTCTTTTTCTTTTAAGTATTTCTAATTTAATTTCCTTTTTATATTTTCTCCCCTGTCCTCTTGAGAGGGAGAGTGAGTGAGCAGCTGGATGGGAGTTCAGCTGTTTCTCAAGATAAGCCCATCACAGTTATGTTATCTCGGCAAAATAGATCTATGTTATTTTTATGGTTGCACATACTTAATACATTCTTATATGTGCTGTATATAAAAAATTACTAAATTGTAAGTAAATTTGGGTAAAATGTGTTATGTATTTAAAATTTCAATTATATGGAGTTTGTATTCTACTCTAAAAGCTATGCATGCTGGTTGCATAGATTTCAAGGTCTTGATTGAAGTAATAGCAGCATATGCTTTTTGTTTTCCAATATCAGTGGAAAAATTAAATGTATTAAGTTTAAAGGTTGAATTATTAAAACGCAATTTTCAGAGAAAAGAAGACACCTCTGAAGTGCTTAAAGGTTGAGTTGTGAATACATTCTGAATACTGTGAGATGCTAAAAATATGTAGACTCCTGCAAATAAAGTAGTGACTCTGAGGGAAAAAAAAGTGCTATTTTTAATTCATGATATCATAAACCTTGATCTTTGTTGTGTCAGCTGAGTACTGAATGTGTTTTCAAGTTGTCCTTTGTGAAGTTAGCACACAGTCAATTTGCCAGGCAAGAGTATTTCAGATAAAACTGGCTGAAATTTGTCTACAGTTTGTAAAAAGAATACCTTCTATATTCAGAAGTTTTCAATACAGGCAAAAAGGAGAAGCATTGGGTATTTTTCAATTACTGGTTTACATTTTCCTTACATTAGGAAATTACTATGAAAGTCATATGCTAAGTCATAGCATGGTTCCTAGATGCTTGCAGATATGTCTTAAAATACAGCTTAGAAACTAAGGAAACTCCATCTTTAGAGTATATGGATTTTTTTTCCTGCTACTCCCACCCTTAATTAGAAATTTGTTTAGGATTTTCATTAACATTAAAGTAAAAGTTTCTGTGATTCAATAACATTTTTAAGAAAATAGCATCCTGAGATACAGGAATCTTCAGATACATTACATGCAACTCCACTCCTTTGTGTTAATTTAAAGCACAGTAAGGAGTCTGTATTACTCTACCACAGTAACAGCAAAAATAGAAACTATAGTCACGAAGCTGAGTAAAAAATTAGCCCCTTTTAACTAGTTTTAAAGAATACTTTTCCTACATTTTTCATTTTAAATGTGAGCTACAAAAATGTAAAATTCTGAATAGCTAATAGACTGTATACCAATAGCCCAATTTAAAGACATGAGAAATCACAATCAGGTAAAAAATTAGTAAATAGGACTATGATTTATCTTTCAAATAAAACATAGATTACTACATGTATGATATAAATTTCAAATATTTCTTTTTCTTAATGAAGATAAAGTGTAGAATATGAACTATATAAAAATAAAATATAAATAAATAATTTAAAAATAGCACTATATACATTGCAGTGAACATAAGACTTACAAATAAAAGTATGAATTTCATAGTTTAAAAAAATTATTTAGATTTAGGGTGGGATGGAGCTATCCAGAAATGACATTGAAAATTATAAAAAACTTAGAATTTAAGCTGCTAATTAACCTGGGAACTCAACCTAACAGTTTGGGTGCCACTCCAATTTCTCACTGGATGAAATAAAAGTTTTACTAAGAAAAGGACAAAGACATAGAAGAACCGGACAGTGCTGAGTAATTTAATAATATACAGCAAATTAATTACTTGTAAAATTACTCCATAAGACTCCATGACTTGATAAAAATGTGGAACCTTGGAAGAAAGGCGAATCATGAATTAGTGCACAGACACAGAATGCATCATGACTGTAAAGGTTTCTGTTTAAAGACAAGGAAGGATCTGCACAATGCAAATGAAAGAGGAGGGGCAGAAAATAATGAGGAAGTCAATGACATTTGCAAGCCTGAGCAGTTGCAAGGGCCAAGTCTCTTCCTGCAGTCTGAAGGAATGAGCAGGAAAGGAATTTCTCAAGATTGTGTGTGTTTGTGTGTGTGTGCATGCAGGTATACATATATGTTCTCTATGATTTAAGGAAGAATTCAGTATTTGAATTTTGCAATTTGATCTTACTATATGCTAATCATAATGTAGATAACATATAAAGATTATCAATATCTTAGCAGATCTATAAGTTAACACCTGTGATTTATTATTGAGTAGGATTATTTGCAATGCTTACAGTTCTTTATAACTTCTTAATAACTATTTTTTTAGTTCCGTCCACTCACACAAAACTATGCATAGAGTTGAAGATACTTTGGAAGGAAATTTTGTCAAAAGAATTGGTAAAACCATAAGGAAAGTATTAGACATAGTTTTCAGTAATTTAAATTTCTAATATTTGATTTTTAAATGATGAAACATCCAATAACCCAAATGACCCTACACAAACATATACATGGAATAAATTACTTCAAATGAAAGCACAGAAATTATTTGTTCAGCTGCTCTAGTGGCTGGACGGTTAGGAACAAAAGCTATTATTGTTCAGTGTATTTTTTCACAGGAAATAGACAGTGGCAAACATACAGTAGTTCAACACATGAGATCAGAGACACAGTTTTTATAGTAAACCAAAACCAGATGTTGGAGGGACTCAAGACCTTTACAGAAATTATTACTTATGTTTGCCTTAGAAAGCAAAGAAAGTTTACGGAGAGTCATGTACCTGATTAAGAAAAAGACAGGTTACAAAAGTTATTCATTCAAGGAAAAATATTTGCTGTACAGACTGTTTTATATATAGGAGTTAGTTATGTACATAGGATTTGAATTTACTTTTATTTGGTTTTTGAATGAGTATGCCAACTTTTTCATACTACTAAGCAACTTTAGAAATAAGAAAAAAGTTAAATATTTTTAAACTGAAGGCCAGAATTTTGCAGTAAGCCCTTGGAGTTTAAGTTCCATCGTTAATGGATACAGAATTAGACATTAAAGAAGGTTCATCAGGGAAAAACATTGAATATGTGGTACTATATAGACAGTATATAGCTTTTCATGTAACATAGTCTTTCTCTAATTAAATATTGATGATTTGATATCACTGGATGCTAACTGGTTTAATAGAAATTTGGTGGAATGGTCAAAAATAAGATCTCAGTGCTGCATTCCTGCAGGTTTCTTGCAAATAGGCACTTAAGTAGAAAAAAAAAGGCAAGACAATAGCATGTTAGACACCAAGGTTTATCTGCCATCGGGCACAGATCTATGGGAAAAGAAACACTGCTTCTAGTACCTCCCGAACTATTTGGTTTGTTTTGGCTTTTTCCGATCATCTTATGCAGACATTGGGGTAACTTCTCCTAGCCAATGTTTTATTTCCTAGCAAGGATTTTGGTTTTATTTCTGTATTCTTTTTTTGCAAGGTTGGGTTTAAAGGAGTTTAAAAAACAGAGGTGCTCAATTTTAGACATTTTTTAGTCCATAACTCTAAGGCTTTAAAATCTTGAAATTCTGGAGCTGGGTAATCCTGCTATTTTGGAGATGTCTGTAGGTAATATGTAATGAGTAACAGGAAGCATTGCAAGAACCTCTAATACCAGAGAAGTTGTTGGAGGGTGTAGTAACCATCAAAGAGAAGTTTGTGCCACTTTATTTTAACTCATAATTTGAAACATTAGTCTTTTTCAAAGCTTCACGTACATTAAATATATAAATTAAATGCATTACAAGTAAAACTACAATAATCTTAATATAATACAAGTAATTAAATGAAATTATATGAATCATAATTCATGTATTTGTAAGCAATCAGAAAAAAACAACCTGAACCTCAAGTTTCTTGAAGGTTGCTTATTAGAACTTCATCCTGTTAAATACTGTTAAGTTTCAAGTGGAACTTCCTTGAGCAGAATTTGTGGAATTTGCTTTACTCAATACCCTCTTGATGGTGCAATCTGGTGCAAACTCTGTTAGTAAAAAGGAATGCCTTTATGTTTTCCCAATAAAGTTTCAAGGATGCGGTTTGAGTTTAAATTGAAAATAAATATATAAGCCTGTGTAAAATTCAGATCTTAATAAAAGCAGGAAAACATGGACTAGACTCTAAAAAAATGGATCAGATAGAATGCCTTTAATCTTCTGTGGTTATGCTTAGACAATAAGTACTATTGGTAATATTTTATCCTGTCTGTTTGATGAAATACTTAAAATTGTGTAAATGTGCAACCACTATAGGCTTTTTCATGATATTAAATGTTTAAACAATTGATAGCAACAAATTCACATTATATTCTAGTTTTTATTCTAGTTCCAAAAATTCTTACTAAATTTCCATAGGAAAAATAGTCTATCATGAATTTTTATTCAGTTAAAGTTCATTTATGGCATTCTGCAGTTTGATCTACACTCTGTACTGTTCATAAGGCATATACTATAATGTACCTTATCTTATTAGATAATTTCAACTTGTTTTTAAGAACTGGCTTTTTGAAAATTTTCTTGCAGTGATGGTCTACTTAAACATAGAGGTTGAAACTGAGGACATAGATTTACATTGATCTGGGAAGATACCACTCGCATACAAAGGTGAGCACGATGGCACCTATTGCAAAATGATCTTGGATCTACTAATTTTCTTTCTTCTTACATTGTTCTACTGTAATGAACGAAATATATAATGTTAGAATTCATGGGATGAGCTAATAATTTAATATCCCTTTGAGATTTAATGGAAACATTGGACAGTTGTCCTTAAATGGTTTTGCAAGCATTTATGAAGGATTCAGAACAGGCTGATACTGGAGGAAATGTTCTGAGCCAGATGACCCGAGTACATATTCAAATCTTTTGATCTTGGTGTAGATACATATGAGCAATTGTAAGAAAAGAGATTTTTTTTTCTGTCTGGCTTCTACTAGGAAGGTGTAAACATCACAGGTTAAGCTACAATGATAAAGAATGTTTCTAATTGGCATCCTTGCTGATCATTTCAAAGAGATAAATGATCAAAGAAACTGGGCTACCCTTCTGTACCTAGAGATGACTCTTCCCGCTCAGGATTAATGTAGTTTCATGATGATTGTTTTCCAACACAGCTATACAGAATTGGCAAATCCTGTTTACTGTTACTTTTCATCTTATAATACATTAAGGAAATAAATATGTAATGGCCAACATTAAAGAAAAGAAACTAAAAATTCTACTGTCGCTATTCTATTAGTGGAGTGGAGCAATAATTAATTTCATGGGTAGTATGTTAAGTATGGAAAGTCTGCAAATGAGGTAATAAGGATGTGTTACATTAATAATCCTTATAAGACATCCATAAAGCTCCAGGGTGATTTTCAAGACACTTTGAAAACTAAATTTAACAACAATGAAATTCACAAGATACTGCAATGTGAAAAAAGATGTAATCTTAATTAGTAAAATAAGGCTTATTATCTGCATTAGAAGATAAAATGCCAGCAGGTGTAGTTCACAAGCTCATGTGTACTTTTGTCTGTTTAAGGCTAAAACAAGGTTAAGAGTAGTATTGCAGAAGAAACTGTTCCCTTGAAAATAGATTGATTCGGTGTATATTACTTACTTTGCCTCTACTAACCAAAAGGATTGTGAGTGAACATGAGGCAGACATTTTGGACTCAATTTCCTTGTTATCCTTACATTATATTGGTGATAAAAAGGTATTACACTTACATTTTTTTAATGAGCAATCATACAGATTTTATATAATAATTTTCAAAATTTTATAAGACTGGAAAAAACATTTCCTTTATGCTAAGAACAATGAAAGTTTGCATAGTAAAATGACCTTGAATTTAGCTAGGTCAAGACTTTGTAAATTCAGGTAAGTGGTAGGTTCAGCTAAGGGTTAACAGGGTTGTACAGGAGTGAGGGCAGCATCTGATGAACAGTGGATGGAGAAGCAGGAGATTTCTGCCTCCATTTCTTTCTCCTGCTTGACAATACCACTAATGGAGTCACCGGAGCTCTTTTCCCTACCCCTTTATTATTTCCTTTGTTTCACAGGAATGATCCATATTCTCACCCTTCTCCCATACTGCCACACCCTTTTGATAATAAAAGTCAGCCTTAACTACACTTCTGGGGAACCCAAGACAACTCTTTTCATGAGTACTAGAAGGACAAATAAAATCCAAAGAAAATTACTTCTGTAATAGTTAATAGGGTTAGTTAAGTTAGCATTGAAGGTATCCAAAATAAATATTTTTAAAATTTTTTTTAAACCATTATGGGAAATAGCACATAAAGTTAAAAAATGCTAATTGTTTATCATTATAGTGTGATGCTGTTTATATTTATAGTGTATTAAGAGGCGTAGTAGTGCATAAACATCAATTCAATTTTGTATTTCCTAGTATTGTTGCATAAAATAGAAAAGTCATTATCTCACACTAATGTGTTATTCTGTTTAAAGGAAATGAAGGATTAATTGATATTGAGTTCTAATGTAAAGGTACATCTTCTCAGCTCTAGATGTCCATGTTCTATGTAAAAATAAAAACTAAAAATCCAAAACACTTGAGTTGATCATAAAAGCCAAAACAAATTATTATAAAATTATATTTACAAGTCTTCTGCATATACACTCATCTACACATTATCCAGTTAAATATTTTTTCCAATAGACACTGCACAAAAGGCCTCTCCAAGGCCTTTTTGACTTTAACAAGTTTTAGATCAGTTCTGATAATGTCCTATGTCCTTAAAATCTTGCAATAGTAGCAGTCCCCACAAACAATTTTCTTACATTAAAGAAGCATATTTTGCTGCATATGTCGGATAAATTTATCTTCTATCATTTATATTTGTATTTAAAAAATACATTAAATTCTACTACTTTGAGACACTACACTTCTAGCTTTCTTAATAAATACCTATGCTGGGAAAGAACTGCACTTCAATAACCTATGTAAATATATTGCATATTATTAGACCTTAAAATTACATGTTTGACAGATAGCACACAGGTTCTCAAGGGTATTATTGCAATCTGTGAAACTTATTAGCTGTGATTTCATAGCCAGTGACAAAAGATAATAATAATAAAAAATCATCCGTTCTTTAACTCCAAGCATTTGTCCATAGATAATAAAAAGTCATAATTTCCATACATGACTGAGAAAAACAAAAAAGTCACCTCTATCCAGTTCCATTCATCTGATCAACAAGACGTAGTAAACAAAAATTTCTATATTTCAAAAGTTTATAAATTTGGGATTCCACATAACAATCTTTTTGGACTTGACTAAAAGCCAGTTAAAATCCTGGAAGTGCAAGTATGTCTGCAAAAAAAAGATAAAGAAGAAAACCTGCAGACATTTTCAGTCAGAAACGCAGGGTTGGGGAAGATGTACAGCAATACCAGATGCTCTTGGTTTAGACTCCTGGAAGTTGTGGATCCAAATAATTTTCCTATACCATACATATATTAATACATTCT
This sequence comes from Trochalopteron elliotii, assembly GCA_024734555.1. Lineage (NCBI taxonomy): Eukaryota > Metazoa > Chordata > Aves > Passeriformes > Leiothrichidae > Trochalopteron > Trochalopteron elliotii. The sequence continues at coordinate 534,840 of JANPWX010000024.1, read as the reverse complement.
GCTTTTCCTGCTAATATGAGCATATTTTATGCTCTTGTAGAAACTTCTGCTGGTTTAGATTTTTCTCTCCACCTTCTCTCCCTCTCCCCAGTGATTATAACAATTTCTGCTTCTTCAGTAATGTGGGGATTCTAGATGATTTTTCTTTCACTGACTGCAGTACTTCAGCAGCTTCTTATACCTGTTCATTTTTAGTGACCCAGCAGCTGAGCGATAATGGAAAAGTTAAGCAAAGAGTCCATCCTGAACAGTTCATAGTCCCGTGTCTTCCTGAAATAAGCCAATGTTTGCTGCCAGAAGTGCTTTTATTTTTTTAAACATTTTGAGAATTATAACAAAGATTTTAATAAGTTTTGCTGGAATTAAGTAACCATTCAGAATTACTCTCTCACAAATCAGAAGACGAGCTTTACCATTCTGTTCTCCATAAGAGTTTATTGGCTCATAGACAAGGAAGAGAGATTGGAGAAGTTAGTTTGAGTTTCTTGAGTGAAAAGAAGAAATTAAATCTGTTTTTTGCAATGTAGAAGAATAATCTAAAAATTGGATAGTAATTTGTTTAAAATACAACAAAATGAACAAATTAATGAAAAAACATGAATGCTAAAGTGGCTTTTCATAAACCCATAATTTGTGGTGTTGTAGCCCATATACAAAAAAGTTAAATCTACGTTATAGTGATTTTCTTAAAACAAGTGTCTCGACATATCTTTTTATGATAACATCAAGAACGCATTTTGGCATGGAAAAAATGGAAGGGTTTATCGTTTAAAAAATTGGTAAACAATTGATTAACATGGTTTTGGTTTCCCATCTGGTGGATCCAAAGTACTTCTGGCGGCCAGGCAACAGTGTGGTGGGTTTCATTATGTTCCAAGAATAAGTAGCATATGAAATAAAATATAAATCTCTGACTTTTCAGTGAAGTCAGCTTGGGTTCTCCAAAACATTATTATTTATCTTTTCTTTTAGACAATGTGCTATATTAATGTTAATACCTCTATGAATGAGAAAATAATTAGCAAAGGAACCATAGTCACTCTCAGGGTTTTTCTTTTCTCTATCACTATCTATTTTATCCCAATGTATCCCAATCATCTTCAGGAAATTCATTTTTTCTTTTTTCACTTGCATCTTTCTTCTCGTGTCACTCTTTTGCTGCCCAGCACTCTCCAGTTTTCTGCAGGGAAGTAGGGAGAGTGACACTTTATACTGAAGCTTGATAAATGAATTCTTTGCCTTCTTGTTTCTTGGTAAGTGGACCATTAAGCTGTATGTCCTTGACTTTCCCTGTTGGTAGGATGAAAATATATAACAACAAAAGGATTTAACATTGAGTAAATTTTATTTTACTTACTGTGCTAGTATATTTTATATATGATTTCCCTAATATACTACATGATTGAAAATGTGGTAGAATGAATAAAATCTGATGTACTTCATGTTTCCACAAGTCTTTTTGAACTTTGTTGTTTAAACATCTTAACTAAAGCTTTCATTCCAACTTGCATTATGTGAAGATTATAATACAAAGAAAAAAAAAAACTCCTCTGAACCAGTTTTTATAATGTGCATCCTTAACTGACAATAAGTAATTGGAAAAGAATTGTTGTATTTGTAAGGTTTGACCTTGACATTGTTTGTGTAGGCCTCCAAAGCAATTATTGTAGAAACTGAGATGGAAAACAATGGCAAAAAGCAGACAGAAATGCTTGAATTAGTGCAAATCACAAACAGAGCTGAATGGTATTAGATGACAGTTTGCTTTTAATGAGGGAAGACATGAAGTAATTAAATCTTGACATACAATTATGAAAAATATCAGGTAACAAGCCTGCTATGCAATATAAAATAAGAAAAGACATTTTCTGAAAACTTGCCTGATGCTCTGTCATCTGAGACTGTTCTTTATGAGTGCAGGGTGAAGGTCAAGGAGGTATCTCAACTCCATCAATCCTTTGGACAGTTACAAATGACCTTTCACTTTTCATAAGACATTCAATATTCTGAATGGGGGGGATACATTTTTCTGTGTTTAGAAAATAGCAAAATTGAAACCTTTTATAGCGCACAAGGTGCATTTGTATTTGCATCTCCTGAACAGTTCATTCATTTTTGTGTTCATTGACACCAAAATCTCATTTACATGAAGTAAATGATTTTAAAATGCTGTATCTATTTCAACATGTATTTTAATTTTTCATATTTATATTGCAATAATTTTTATGATTTTTTAAATGCGTATTGTATTTTTTCTTCAATAAATGTTTTAAAATACTATAGTGGTTATGATGTCTGGCTTTGAATGGCTACTGTTTTGATTTGATATTGATGCAAATCCAGATGCTGCATCATATTTTTGTTTCATATTTATTTTGGGTTAAATCTCAAAGTCTGTTTTCATCTTGATTTTTTAAGGTGTATATGAAAATTTTGTTGTTAGAATGTGTACCACCAGATGCATATTTTGTAAACTTCCCTGACTTACAGGGTTCAGCTTTAATCGACAGGAGTTTCTGTGTGTAAACAGAGCTTGTTATTTGGTTACATAAACTTGGATTCCAGTGGTACCTGTGTGAAGTAAGAATTGAGGATTTCATTGTTTGTTGTTTTTTGTACTGAGTAAAAAAAATGGTGTCAAACTACTATTTCACCTATATTTTGGAAAGTCCTAAATATTTTTTGCCTTTTCCACATAAATTAATTTATTCCTCCCATTTATTACACAAATTAAAGGAACTTGAAATTCTAGACAAGAACTGTTGCTGGACCTGTCTGATACTCCCCATTATGAGCCGGTAATCCTTTTGCTAACTTCAATTGTACTTTAGTATATAAGTATAGAGAAAATAAAGGAGAGAAAAATTAAAAACCAAATATGTGCAAACATTACAACAGAATGGGATATCTTCATTAGAGAAACGAAAAAAAAACCCCTTTGAAATAGAGCATGATAACAGACTGAGACAAGTTTTGGAACAGAAATGTAAACTTAGGGAGAATGCTGGTGCATACCTTATAGTATCTTGGCCCACTTTCTGTACTTAATCAAAGATGTTAGAACATACAGTATAATTTTATCAGTTTAGAAGAATCTACACTACTTTTAGTAGATTTTGAAAGATAGGTTTACTTTCAACTGAACATACTTATTTAAATCATACATAATATTAATTTCCTTTAGAAATATGATTCAACGTCTGCCATGGGCAAAAATTTGAAATAAAGCATAGTTAATTTTATTGGATTTGAAAAGCTATTCAGAACAGAATTATTAAAACAATTATCAGAATCTCAAATTGGTTAAACCAAAGTGACATTCATAATATCTCAGTAATTTGTTTTCCAAACTATGTCATGCTACTGTCTTCAAAATCTTGTGATCTAGTTTACCTGCATCTTGCTGCTAATTTGTTACTTGCACTTTACACTGAGGTAGTTTATATACTCAGACTAGTGTAAATCACAGGTTAGCACAGTTTGAGTCTTTCTTCTTTCTCACTGTATTTCTTCATAGGTAAGCTCTGAAATGGAAAAATAGGAAGAAGCATTTCAAGACATTTTAAGGAAGAACTCCAGGGCAAATATTGTCCAGTATGTGCTCTTCTATGTATAAAATACATGAGCTTGCCTTTCAGGAATTTCACCAAAATGAAATCAAATAGAATTATAGTCTACATAAGCAGATATTTGGAAATATTTCCTAAGACTACTTAATTACATTGAGATATAATGGGTATATATATGGCAAAAATGTTGAAAACAACTATTTAAATATTTCAGAAAACTTTCCTGAATTTTGATGAGGTACATTCAGTTTCAAAGCAGTTGCTGAACCAACTTCTCCTCACAAGGAAGTTGCAGACTGCAATGAGGTCTCCCCTCTGTCTTCTCCAGTGACCTTGGCCACTCCTCTTATGGCTTCCCCTCATGGCCCTTCACCATCCTTGATACCCTCCTTTGGGCACTTACTAACTGCATTATATCTTTCTCATATTTTGGCACCCAAAACGGGACTTGATATGAGACTGCCCCAGTGCAGAGCAGAGTGGTACAGTCCCCTCCCTTGCCCAGCTAGTGATGCTGTGCCTGATGCCCCCGAGGACAGGGTTGGCCCTCCTGACTGCCAGGGCACTGCTGACTCAAATTCAACTTGCCATCAACCGGATTCCCAGGTCTCTCCAGCTTCTCACTCCCTAGTCTGTCCACACATCCAGGCTTGCCCCATCCCAGGCACTTTCCCTTGTACCTCATACATAATGGGTGATTGCCCAGCCTCTAACAACTTTCCCCCCACATCTTTTAAAGGACTGTGCACGTGTCTTTCCTGGAATTCAAAAACTTATTTAAATTTGTCCTTTCTTGAAATGGTAAAAGTTTTTCTTTTAACAGAGGGCTTCTGAAAGTATTCCTGTTTAAAACTTCTGATCTGTTTTCCTGATAAGTTGTATCACTCTGATGTGATACAAGCAAGGACCAAATGTAATGTATGATATGGTTAGTCTTTCTCTTCAACTAATGAATGTATAAGCTGTATTTTAAAGCAAATTGGGAAAAATAAAGTTGACCCATGCAAGACATTCCTTTTTCTCTTAAGCTGTTATTAATTTGAGTTTGTGAATGTTAATTGGGCACTCAGTCCAAAATTGCACCTTAATGAACCTGTTAAATTGTTGTGGCAGCCTCAGTAGATAACAACTGAGTTCCTGCCAATCCTTCCTTACATGTAGGTTAACATGGTGGAAATATAGATACAGCAAATGACTTTTTTTTTTCCCCTTTGTCTTCTTGGTTTGAAACTAAAGCTTGAGCTGCGATACTGGGAAGGAAAAGGCCAAAAGTGAAAAACAAAATCAAGCTGACTAATATCCAGTGAAATAAAATTTATTTAAGCATATTCATGGCTCAGAGTAAAGCTCAAAAACATACTTACCTTTAAAAGCAATGACTTCTAGCCAAGCCATATACATCGAAATAATACACTATCTTCTTTAAAAAAACCCAAACAAGCAAACCAGCAAAAACAAAAGAAATTGAACATAGAAAAAAATGGCAACATTATTGTGGAGATTTTACATTAAGAAAAATAGAAGCTCAGTTTGTGTTCCCAGAACAACCATTACTCAGTCACAGTGCAAATATATGAAAATACAGTGAAGTTAATACTGCACAGTATATGGCACAGAAATACAATATAATATGTACCGAAAGTGCAAAGCAGCAGAATTACAGTTGCTGTGGGAACCATACTTGGAATTTAATGACATTTGTTTGTGTCATATCTCAATCATAATGTTGCATTAACGTAGTCATTTGCATTTAATTCTATATTACATTCCCAGTTTAGAAGAACACATTTGCAGTTGCTCATGTCTCTGTTTCCAACAATGATTCAAAATTATATACTTTCTAAGATTATTTTGACAGAATTATATATTACTTCATGATGGAGCATCTCATTACCCTGGCAAGAGACCTTGAAGAAGGAAGTAGTTTGTGAAAGGGTTTGGTATTGGCAACTAAAAATCTTGTTTCTAAAGATGGTTTATGAACTACATTATTATGGTGTTGAATCTGTACTTTCATGGATGAATATTTTTGTTATGAGACACAGAGTGTTTAATTATTTCTCAGTGACCACAACTTTAATATAAGTGATCTGAACTTGTAAGAAAATAGCATGCATGATCCAGTTGAGATACAATTTTGTTTTGGTTTTGTTTTGTTTTTGTGGTTTTTTTTGTTTTGTTTTTGTTTCTGTTTTTGTTTTTTGTTTTGTTTTTTTGAGAACATAGGGAATCAGAAGAATGGATCTGGGAAGAAGATACAGTCACTTAGGATAGAGGTCCATAAGCTTCTGTCATCTCTTCTACTACAGAAAAGCAGTGAAGAGAAGCAGGTAGAACAGCTACTAATCAGGATAAGGAGAACTGTGTATGGAAGTAATGAAGTAGAGCACAGAATCAACATTTTGTTTGAAAACAGTCTTATGGGCAACATGACTAAAAGAAAATTATATATACTAGGTATAAAATAATTCAATAATAACTGTAAACTGATTATGAATTTATTTGTATATGGTACTGTTATTTGAATTGAGATGTCTCTTAGGTAATCTATGCTTAGACCAAGATTTTTTTTTTCAATCAATTAAACAAGGAAAGCAGGTGCACTGTTCATACCTCTCTTATGAAGAACCATCACTGACATGAGGATACTTATTATGGAAATAAAGGTAAAACAATGATCCCAAAAAGAAGTGAAAAAAATTCAGTTTCACCAGGAGAAGGACTTCACCTTGAAAATTCCACCTAAGTTTCTTTTAAACCAAGTTGCAGAATTTTTATTGAGTATACAGAAGACTGACAAGATCTCAACATATCCATTTACTTTAAAAGATTGCAAGGATTAGAGTATGTTTCCAGGATAAAAGACAGCAGAGAGAGTGAGACCAAATGAAATATACATTACTCTTGAGCACAAAGGCAAGGCAACGTCATGGAAATCTCCTAAATTCTTTTCAAACTTGTGAAGATATTTTGTTATGAAAACACAACCAAAACTCAAGCACAGTTATTGGGACCTGTTGAGATAATTGCAACCCCTTGCATGAAATTGCTGGCTTGAAATTCAAGTCATATTCAAGGTCATTTCATTGTGAAAAAAATCCTCTCTTCTACCACTTGCCTGCATATAGTTACTGAAGAGATTTGGAATTTAACTTTAGGCTCCCCACTCCCTCCCCCCCACATTCATTTACATTGGGTATCATTTCACAACATAATAGTCTTCATTTATTTATGGTTATCTATTTTGAGCGTGTCAGGAACAACAAACTTTCCTACTTTAGAGAGGAATTAATTTATTTCTATGTTACATCTTCTTTTCTTTGACGGGTTTAAATTATTTAGTTATTTAATAAGAGACCTTATACAATTTCTTCCTGTCCTCTTTCTACAATTCAAGTTACTACTACATTTTTGCTCTTTTTGTGTTGTAGGGTTTACTTCACTCAGTTGGAATGCTTATCTCTAAAAAATAGATACTTCTCTTATAATTGCAACTAATCAAATAATCAGCATGTGATTGTAAAATCTGTAGGAGCAATAGCAAGGTATTCTCATTAACCAATCTTGTTAAGTGGTCATGAGTAGTTGTCAATTGTTTGTCAATAGGCAGCTGGTGAAATGCTTAGTGATGACAAAAGTATTCATGCAGCAAGCAAGAAGCACTTGCTCTGAAGAATTGTAAGGTCAAGAATTTTTGATTAAAAACAGAATTGTATAAAGAAATATAGTAGATGTGAAATGTCTAGCAGTGTTCTAAGAAATACAGTACGAGGAAGGTGAGTTTCACACAAGCCTATCCAGAATTAATTTCAAACTCATAAAGCGTCGTACTGCTAGCAGATTTCTCTTGAATGAATATAACCATAAGAAATACAAGGCCTGAGAGCTAGCTATTAGTTTTCTTCAAGTACTTTGGCATGGATATATTGGCTTGACATATTCACTAAGAAAATGCTGAACATCAAAATTAAGGAAAGGGATGTTACTTGTCTTAAGACTGTAAAACCTCATAATTTATTAATGGCTTTGTAAATATGGTATATCCTGTTGAATGAGGTATGCCACATCTTTTTTTCCTATGCTTTCTCCTTCTCAGGCCGCAGAGTACACTTATCATTGAATTCCAGACCCATGGAACACCAGCTTTAAAGTGGGCTCTCTGGCAAAAAAAGTTCAAAGAAATTTTAATAACCGTTAAATGTTTTCATTGATGATCAAAGATCAATTGACTTGACTGGATTACATTACATTGACTGACATTACAAATCTCATATGTTGCTATTAATCTTTTTCTATCATAAGCCATGATAAACTTACTTTGGGTCATAATCCAAAAAACTCTTAAACTATTATCCAAGCAAGTGCAAAATATCTACAGAATGAGCCGAAATTAGCTGATGGTTGTAGCCCTGGTTCTGTGCCTGAGATGTTTTGGTTTTCTGAAATTCTTTTCTCAGGGAATTTTCTATAAACAGGAGAGATGTTTTTGTAACTGTACTATGTTATTCATTCCTTTTCCTGTGAGGGACTTCTTGATGTCCCTCTGGTCTGACCAATATGAGTGAAGAGGTTTGCCTTTGTGTCATGAATCAAACTGGTCTGTGTAAGATAGTATATAAGGGAGACACATCCCAAAAATAAAAAAAAAAAAATCATTTTCAGCCTTCTGAAGCTTGGAGTCTGTGTTGTGGTGTAAAACAGCGTCAGATGGTCAGGTGCAGAAAAGATCTACCCATTTTTAATTGTCTTTTGTTTTACACTGAGTATTTGAAAAGGAACATGTAAAATGTGTCTGTAATATGGATAATAGAATTGGAGGGATTGTCCCAGCAGTTAAAGCCTTCAAAGCCATTCGAACACTGTTGATGTTTCCAGGCTTTGATTGCCTGTTGTAAAACATCTCCATTTTTCTATTTGTTGGCAAAGGTCTATGCTGGAGAAACTTTTCTGTAAGGATAAATTGGCAGGCAAGAATCTGTTTACATTCTAAGACTTGTGTCTGTGGGGCTAGATGCCTCCTTTGCTTGTTTATCTGTGTGATAGGCTTGCTTGAGTGGCTGGGCTCTGTGGAGGTTTCCTTTTCCTGGCTTTGAGAAAACTGAAACATTGGAACACATTATGTGTAATTTCAAGAACAGTTAGTAAGCCAAACTTGGAGAGCCTTCGGGCATTTTGGTTTGTGGGTTAAATAAAGCATGAAGTCATGGGAGCAAGAATCATCTCTTCTTTGCCCATAGTTGGCAGCATAGGAAGGAATCAGGCTGGTGCAGAAACTGGAAAAAGAAAATCAGCTGAGTTCCCCTAAGGCACTGTTCTCATTATCAGCCAGTGAGTAGCTCTGGCTAGAAATAATGCTGCTCATCTACTGTGCATCCTGCTCCTGGCTATAATGAATCACAGTTTGCCAGGGTGATGCATACACCTTGAGTTTGGCAGTAATCCACTGTCATAGCTACCTATTCCCTCGTAAGACAACAGGAGGAGGGAACATTTAACCGAGGTAGGAGTCTGCATGAAGGCAGTTCCTTGCCGTCCTGGCAATGTGCCTCTCTGATTTCACACAGCTCCAGGCATGCGAGCTCTCACTGGGCGAATAATGTTTGAAACAAGCTGGTGGTTGATTCAGGCAACTGACTGGTATTCTCACCTCTCAGTTTGTGGCAGTTCTCATTTCTGTGCATCTTCTTAGTCTTTATTGCTTCTGGTTATTTCTTTTTCCAGGTCTTGTTTCCTTAGTTTTCACATGAAGCTAGCATGTTTTTCACCTTGCTGTCCTCTCTGATAAGGATCTTACTGCTGACTTTCCTCCATGGTTTATGTATCTCAGTTGCTCAAGGTAGAAATGATGGTGAAGATTAGGTTATGAGCCAGAACTTACCACTTTGTTGCCAAAATCAGTGTTACAGGCTTACTAAGCTTTGAATATAAGTAGAACAGTGTTGAAAAAATATCAAGGTTTTAAGCACTACGGAACTTAACAATTCTTCTACATTTCCATGCAAAAAAGGGTCAGTACCACTGAAGTAAGACTTAACTATTTTATATTTCATTTCTTATCTTCACTTTACTGTTTGGTTAATCAAGAGGATGAAACAGCAAATGCTTAGATAAGAGAATGGAGAAAGTGAATGGAACAGCAGAGCAGACACTGGGGCCCCTGTTTGCTTTAATTGCCAAGGAAAAATGAAGGACATTCTTGACAATGCTCATTACTTATTCTTGCACTGGAGGTGACTGACATGTATCTTTATGATACCTGCCTGTCAAGCTCCTGACATTTAGGCTAAGCCAGTGCTATCCTGTTGAGATATAACCATGTCACTTTCAAGTATCATTCGCCTACATTGCAGCTCAAAATTGCATTAGACTCTATTTCCGGTTCTGCTATGCTTGGTAAATTCTCCTTGCTAAAAAACATTCAAATCCCCAAACAAACCAAGAGTCACCAATTCCCACTGGTGTCTTTTTTATGTTAAGGTAATTCAAGAAGTAAAAATAAATTTTCAGCCTTTTCTAAAGATGTTTATGGATACCTATAAGAATGCTTGTTATAAGTTTAAAATTTAATAATTTTTGTTTCTCTTATATCAGAAACATTTTTAAAATAGAATACCAAAACAATAAAGTTAATAACATAACCTGTGGTCAAGTTAATGCCCAGGTAATTTTAAGATAGAAACTTCTGCAAAAAAGATTGACTTAAGGAAGGAAACTCCAGTTGCATTTCACAAGCAAATTTAGTAAAAAGTAGAAGTATTTAGAAATAAAATTTACAATAGTTTCAAAGAAAGTGAGGAAATGTGTATAGAGCATATTTATAATGTCTTATAACACCTTCTTTGGTTTTCTTAAAGGTGTATAACTTTAATGAAAACTCATCTCACCAAGTGAATGTCTACACCTGTGTTAGCTGTCTAACTCAAAGATGAGAAAAGAGAGGCAATTGAGAGATACCACAGGACATGTTTCTGTATTACTTTATCTGCCTCTTTTAGACTAACAATTTGCCTTTCATAGCAATTTACTTTTCTTCACTGGCCGTACAGGGAATTTATGTGACTGATTCAGATTTAGGTATCTCCATCATAAATAACTATGTGTGATGCTTCCAAAAGAATAGCTAGAAGAAATAGTCATGTTAAATTTTAATGCAAACACACATTTATAATCTAATTTTGGAATTAAGTAATGCATATTTTAAAGTTATAGGCCTCATAGCTGGCAATCTGTGGGAATTATGTCCTCAACAGTTAGATGTTTGCTATTATAAATATTCACCTTCTACAGAGAATTGGTAGACGTGATCCTATTGAAGACAGGTGCCTTACCTTTCAGATAAGGGTGCTCAAGAAAGCATCATCCTTAGGTGTAAGAACAGTCCTGATACTCAAAGAGAAGTGTAGATGTATCAGGAGACCTGTGTGGCTAAGCAAGGATTTTCCTGATAGAGCTCCAAGGGAAGAAAAAAGGGACAGAATACACTGGTGAAGTCTAATAACATTCCTCAAGGGGTGTAGGGATAATGTCAGGAAAGCCAAAATTCAGCTGGAGTTCAGTCTTGTGACAGACATTGAAGGCAACAAGAACTTCTAATTCTATGTTGTAAAATATTGAGCAACCAGCATTTGTGTCCAGTGCTAAATGGAGTGGGTGATGTAGCAACAGCAGACACATAAGGCTTAGGTACTCAATAGTTTCCTTGTCTCAGTCTCCCAGGTTTCTCTGATTAATGGAAGAATTCAAGAACTATCATCAGTGAGTTAGAGATAGCTTGAGAGGACTTAACCCATAGAAGTCGATGGGGGCTGATGGACTGCATATGAGCACACTGAGAGAACCGGTTTATGTCCTTGCAAGATCATCCCCTGTCATCATGAAAAATCATAAAATTTAGGAGAAATAGTCAAAGGTTAGAAGAAAGAATATGTTTCACAAATATGCAAACAAGAGCATGGAAAATATCCAGGGAACTACAGGCTATTGTAATTTAACTTCAGTCCTTAGAAAAATCAAGGAGCAAGTCCTCTTGTAATACACTTCTGGGCACACAAAGGAGGAGAACGATGCTAGGGAAAGTTGGCATGTTTTAGAGAAAGTAATTCATGCCTGATCAATCTGATCATCTTCCATGTTAAAGTGTCTTGATTTGTGGGTAAGGGAAGAGTAGTAGATATAATTTACCTTGAATTTGGGAAGGCTAGCAGCACTGTGTCCAGAATATTCTCATGTTCAACTTTATGACATTGCAGTCCAGATGTGTGGCTAGCGAATAGATAAAAAACTGGATGTATAGGCTGGTAGTGGGGATCAGGAACTGGACAATTATGAAGTTCTGTATTGAGGTCTGGTTTGTTTGACTTCTTTATCACTGACCTAGAGGAAGCAATAGAGTGCTTGTTCACCATGTCTGAAGATGACATCAAACTGGGTGGACAAGTCAATGTGCTCAGGAAGGGTTGCCATTCAGAGGGACTTGGATAGGCCAAAAGAATGGACAAAGACATTCCTTATGATATTCAGCAAGGACAAAGACTTAAGTTCTGCACATGGGAAGGAAGACCTTCTCGCCCTTATACAGGCTGGGGATGGACTGCCTGAGGAGTGGCTCTGCTGGGAAAGATCTGTGGCTCTTCACAGTCAGCTGGGCATGAGCCAGCTCTGGGGCCTGGCAGTGAAGGCGACCAACAGCATCCTGGGCTGCACTGGCAGGAGCATAGCCAGTAGATGAGGGAAGTGACAATGCCCCTTTGCTCTGTATTTGTGAGATGTAGTCTAGAATTATTCAGTATTGCTCCCACCTCCCCACCCTCATCTCCAATCTGTTACAAGGCAGATTCTGATAGTGAAGTGAGCTCATTAATGGAGTGAGTGGGAGGCCATCAAACTGGTCAGAGACTGGACCTGCCCTGGGCTTGTTCAGCCTGCAGAACAGACAGCTTTGGAGGCACCTATTAGAAATTCTTTATGATGACAGTCATAGGACACTGGAACAGGCTGTCCAGGGAAACCATAGATGTTCCAGTCTCTGGAAGTGTTTAAGGTCAGGTTGGAGGGGGATTTGATCAACCTGACCTAATGAAAGATGTTTCTGCCTTTGACTGGGGGGGTTGGAACTAAATGACTTTAATGTCCTTTCCAACAGAAATTGTTCTATGATTATGTGACTCTATGGTTCTATAACAGTCCAGCAGTAAAACATCTTGTCCAGAAAAATTGTGCAACTTCCATTCCTCAATGTTTATAAATTATCAGTGTAAGTTTCCTTTTTTGTTGATTTGTTTTAACAATTAAGAGAGCAAGTTTTCAGTACAGTTTTTGCTAATATGGGAAAAGGATTTCTCAGGTCTTCATAGTCCTCTTCAGTAAGTTTTTGACTTACAAAGTTTGGGGATTTTTGTTTATGGTGCTTTGTTTTTTTGTAAGGAGCAAGCATAAAAAAGTGATGTTGTGAAAAGAAAGAGGTTTTCATTTGCATTGTGGACTAGTGATGCTAGCACGTCTCTTGAAAATAAGACATAATGAGGGCTTATAATTAGACTGATCAAAGAGAGAGAAAGATAAACATAATCTATATTAAGTCTCAACAAGAAGCTTGCATGCTGGAGAGTTGTATAAAAAAATGGAACCTTTTGTTTCATAGTGCACATTGTTCCCAGATTGACTAAAAATATTCTTTCTTTATTGCTTATAACAGCTGAGAACTGACAGAATTTTGATATTTGTAAGAGCAAATTAAAATGCTTTACTTCTTTATACTTTCTGTATTTCCCCAGTAGTCAATCTGTAGGTTAAGAAATCAATTTAATTCAAAATTAATTAATTTGTTTTAGTACCAAAGCAGAACAGATAAATTGTACTTGGAATGGCAGCCTTAATGAAGATGGAATTATAGAAATTGTTCAATAGTTTTAATCAGTTAGTTGAGCATATAAACAATTTAAAAATTCTAATTAACCTTACTCAAGTTTTGCATTTTGTGTGTCTTTTTCTACCTTGCAGTCAGGACACCAATATGAAAACAAAGAATACAATGATGGGTTCAGCAATAAAGAGTGACAGCTTTTTTATTAATGATGTTTTGTGGCTCTACATATACATGTAGGTGAAATCAGAGCTGAGATCACACCCTATTTAAAGTAATTGGCAAATTAACTCATTTCTGAGAACTTTTAAAAGGCACATCAGATAGGGAACACTCAGACTGCAAAGGTTTCAGTAATGCCAATGAGATCTTAGCTTGCCTAAAATAATATGGATACATTTTACCAAGTGAAGAGACACTGACACTTTCAGATATTAAAGTACCAAGTAGAATGAATGTTAGAGAGCAAAATGTTAACAGCTAAGTAGTTCCTACCTCTTGGACTTTTCTTGCTGTGTAACAGGATGTAAATATCTCCCTTTTCTCTGTGTCAATTTTTCAAGTGGTGGAAAACCTGGCTGAAGGTCCCTGAAGCCAGCTCAAGGTCCCTTTTTGTCCAGGATTGCAGGTATTGTTTGTAGCTTTTTAATCCAGGCAAACATTATCCCATCTTTTTCTTCTTCACTTTTAATTCAATCATTAATTAATTAGTACTGTTATATGTTAATGTGTGTTCTTATTGTATGTACCAAAAACATTTGAATCCTCCCAGCCTGAATTTTCTTACTGACCCTATTTCACAGGCACTCATAATCAAGCTCGTATTCCATGTAATAGGCAATTGAATCATCTACAGAATTTTTATTTGGGTAAATATTTCCTGAAAACAATTTATTTTAAACATAGCCAGTTTGTTATTTATATAATCAAAAATACATATAAAGTAAATTCTCTTAAAAAAATTGAACTGCTATGTTTTACTAATGTTTGGTCTATTAGTATTCTGAAAATTAAAAGTCCTGTATTTCATGCTCCAGATTGAAGGAAATTCTTCCTCCCACATCTATCATCTCTGAATGACAGTTCTCTAAACTTTTCCAGAAGTTATTTAACATCACTATTAGCATTTTTTAGCTTTACAGCTGCTTACAAAGTAACCCAAAATGCGGGGATATGGGTAATATTGATTTGCTTTTTTTTCTGAGGGAGGAACTCTGTTGAAATGCTCTGTTGTGTCTTTGACATATTCCAAAATAAAGTCTTTGAATCAGAACTACGTGCATTGTGCTTCTCTATATTAAAGCAGTTTGTCCCCAGCAATTATCAGATTACAGCAGTCCAGTTTTCAGTACCCATTTCTATCAATTTTGTGAACAGGGATTTATTCCACAGTGCCTTGATGCTACAACCCACCATACTTTGTTATCTTTAAGTTCTTGCAGAATGAGAACCTGCTTGAAAATTTCTCTGCATGGTTTGCTATCCCTTTTGAATGACCACAGCTCCTTCATCTCAAGCACTGTCTTCTATTTCATTGCAGACCCACATACTCTGGGCGTGGTGACCTCTTTAAATATCTCACCTATAAACCTTTCATTCTAGTGAATGCTGCATACTGTGGCAATTTGTCTGTTGGGATCATCAGTCTTCCTCTTGAGGTTCACATATGCTCTCTTCAGATGTCTTCATCCAGGAAACACCACATCTCATTCTGCTCACAGATCATAAGATTCCTCTTTGGTTTAGGTCCCTAATCCCTCAGACTCAGAGTCTCTTTTAACTTGTAAGAATAATACTGAAAGGGTAAAAAAAGACAATAAAACTGGATGTAACGACAGCCAATCAGTCAGTAACACCACCACCTCCCCCTCTGCCTTATATCTCCCTTTCCCACTTACAATCAGCAGCAGCTGTAGTGCAATTAAACTCAGCAGGTGTTCGGAGGAATTACATTTTATCACCACCATCCCCTCTCCTCCTCTGCTCCCCCTTTTCTCCCCCCACTCCCACAAGACCCAACTGCCTTTCTTTATGGGTCTATAAAAAATAGAGCAAGTCAGATATATAACAGCACTAAAGTATCCAAAGAATTAGTAACAGAAGATGGTGATATATGGAAGAAAATGTGTTCACAGACATTCAGGGGGATTTTTTGGAATAAAAACATTAATATTCCTTAAACTGATAGTTATAAACTCTTCAGGGTGTCTTCATTGTCTTTTCACTTCATGTAAAGCCCTTAACTTGATTGTACAAGGTTCTGAACATTCTTGTCTGGATTCAATAATGTGATTCATCATATGATTATGAAAGCCATGATGATGCTTTCATGTGGGCTACTTGCCTGCTTAAAATTACCTAAGAATGCAAGTGCACTGATGATCATAGTGCTTAGCACTTTGCAGAATCAAATGTTAAATAAGTAATATTATTATCAACTCTTGAAAATACTAAATCTGAACGGGTTGGATGGAAGACCCAATTTTCTTGTTACTAGCCACTACCATTAGTCAATGAAAAACTAATTCAACAGATATTTTATACTGCATATTGCCCATTAAAAGGAAAAAATAATTCTTCCTATTTTGTATTTCTTTCTCTGATTGTTGTTCAGTGTTCCCTCATTTTCTGAAGTTTCTTTAGTCTTCCTCTATGATCAATCATCATGTTTTCCAGCAGATATTTCTATTTATATTCATTCAGCTTTACCAGTATACTGAATCACTGTAGGACAGTAGTCAGGCTGACAAAAATAGTCAAGTGACAATGGAAGTGACAGAATATTCTAATTATAAAATGTCAAAATAAAGTTACCAATTTCTATTAAAGGTCACTCTTTTTTTTTTACTCTAAAATACGACTTTTTTCAGACCTCACTGCATTTAGATTGAAAATCACAAGAGCAAATTATAATTTTTTTAAACATTCTAGCTGATATTAATATTATTAGAAACTTATTCATTTAGAATTGATTATTTTAAACACCTTCAGAATTTAACATTTTACTTTGCACTGCTTACATTTCTGTGTGTTGTTGTTGATGCAGAAGTTTTCTGTTACAGTTTTTTCCTAAGAACTTGTTCTAAACTGGATCTCATGCTCTTCTGCTGATAAAATTTACTGGGGTGAAAAATAAGAGTTTTAATTAGTAGGACCACATGTTTCAGCACCACAGGGTACATTTGTATCATTGACCTATGTACCCTGTTTGTAGACTGGAGCTGTGTATGCCTCTGAATTAGGTGTTTTAGTGACAGCTAGTAACAATTTCAATATTTTGCCCCCAAAATACATGAATGCAATGTTCTAAAAGTTTATAGTTTTTCTTTAAAATCTTTAAAACACCCAGAAATATCAGATTTTTTTTCTCTCTAATGAGAAATACATGCAGATCAGAATTCTTTTCTAGTTTGCAATTTAATTTCATATAAGATGTGGAAAGGAAGCATACATTCAAATGGATCAAGTCAGTGCAAAAGTTTCATACTGTTCATTGTATAAGCATGAAAAGTGTGAGGAAGACAATAATGTACTCATATAAATAAGCATAGAGGCAGAGGAACATTGCACAACCAGATCTAGCTGCTGCAATTCTTAGCCTCAGACTGTTGAATATGATATTTTTTCATCATAGCTTTTTTCCCAATGCAATTCTCAAGTATTAAAGCAACGAACATACCAACAAGGAAGGCTAGAGCCTTATTGACTCCTCTGAACAACTTTAGCAGGACTGGAATCTTCAGAGTTAATAAGACTTTTCAACAAGTGAAGCTTTGGAATATTATAAATAGTGAATTTTGACACATTATATGGATTGACCAATATAGTGGTACTTGGCCCTAAGGTATTGGGGTATATAACTGCTTAACCCCTAAATCTTGTTGAGCATAGTAAGAAATCCTGGGCTGTAGTTCAGGTTTTACAAGACAGTGTGCTAAAGATCTTTTTGTTCTCTCCATTTCAGCTTTCTTTTTATTTTTTTTTCCATTCCTTTTGCGTCAGTCTGTCTCTTTCTCCCTCTAAGCAGCCAAGAAATCAATTGCTCTGGCATTCCTTTCCCTCTACATATAGTTGGAACATTTCTAAACCTTAGTTAATTGTAAAATTTTTGGTTTGGCTTGGAAGTTATCAAAAGATAGACATTTCACCACATTTCTCATAGCAGTTTAACCCTCTAGAAGGAACTCATTAGAACTGAGTGAGGTATTAAGACATAATTCACTTGCCAAAAAATATGACTTGAAGCTAACAATGGACTTAGTTTGAATTCACCAAATATTTTCCATTTTTCAGTGTTAGATATATGTTTCTGTAGGTGTAGTTTCTTCTTTTACCCTTTAGTCTGGTGGCTGAGGAGCACTCAGGGTTATGAAACCCGTTTGATGTAATGGATCTGAACTGCTGTCTCTCTTCTTTGTCTCAGTGGTACATTACATAATGTGGAGTATAGAAATGGCCCCAACAGAATAATTATTTTGTCTAAATTAACTGGCAGCATTTTTACTGGGACACAGTAATGAAATCTCATTAACAAAGAGGAGTATTAAATCTTTATCTTAGCATTTCAGGAGTGGTGTTTGAAGAAAGGGAAATAAATGTCTTCCTCCTTTTTTTTTTTTTTTTTTGCCTTATAAATATCACATCAGGCATTCTGGAATGGGATGTGTTAATTCCAGTACAGTAAATAGATCCTGCAAGTCAAGGATGTTAACATGATCCCATCTTTTTATAATAAGCAATTAAACAAGGTCTGGGATTTTGAGTACAAAGACTTTGGTCTGCCTCACAGAAATTCCTGTATAAGTGATCACAACTGAGTGAAGCCTTTTGAATTATTTCTAAAGAAGGAGAGAAAAATGTCAGTAAAGCATTTTTAAAGGAAATGCTGAAAAATACTTTTATTTTTAACAATTTTTTGATTTTGTCTTCTTTGCTGAAACAATCTTTATGAAAAGAAAACCTTTTATTCCTGTAGGTTAGACAGTACTATGTACAGCTCTGGTCTCAGAAAGAAAATATTGTGGAATTAGAGAAACTACATGTAAAGGCAACTAAAATGGTTAGGAGATGGAGAATGTACTTTGTGAAGAGAGACTAAAATGTCTTGGCTCTTCAGTTTGGAGAGGAGATGACTTAGCAGTGATGGTTTATAACTGAGTTTTATACAACTGTAAACAGTGCATAAAGTGAATGCAAAACTGTTATTCATTAAATCTTGCAGCACAAGTAGGAACTGCTCAGTGCAGTGTCTAGTTTAAAACATTAAAAAGAAAAAAACAGTGAATTTATGGGGTTTGCTGCCATGAGACTGTACAGAAGCAGAGAATATAAGTCAATTTATAAAAAGGGATTAAGACTAATACATGGACAATAGGTCCATAAATAGATACTAAAAGCACTCAGCATAGATTCACCTCTTACACCTCTAGCAGAATAATTGTAGATATTGGTGAAGGAGATGGACTGTAGAAAGTGTCCAGTCTCGTACATTCTCCCTGTACAGCTTCTCCTATTATCACTGTTGGAGACAGAAAACTGGACTTGATGGTCTGACCCTGAAGAGCAATTTTTTATGTATCTGTCAGTGTCTTATGTGTGATTGCAAAAGTTGGAAGAGCAGGAAGCTATATCATCTTGAGTGAAAGAGTGGTATCTATGAGAAGCAATGGCTTCCATCTTCTGCTGTTATCTTAATTCAGAACTGTGTTTCTGAAGGGAGTTTCTGTTTGTCATAGCTGCACTATACAAACTGAAAATCAGTATTTTGCCTTTTTGGAATGCAGTTTTCTAGTCTGCTAAATATTTATCAACATGCATCTTTTTATCAATGAAGAATACAGTACTCCACAACATATTTGATCACTACCCTGATTTTAAGTAATCAGTAATCATAGTAGTAAATGGGGTTTTTTAACACAGTAGAGGCACAAAATTAGTTTGTTGATATTACCTACATGGCATTGTTTGTCATTTCATTTGCTGTTAGACCATTCTGGATGGATTGGATTGAACATAAGAATGATGTAATTAAATAGTAGGATCCAGTTTGATTTACATCACACATAGGATACATTAAAAATCAACTTTATGCATGTGTTAAATATAACACATTTTGTCTAAGAGTAAGGGAATGCCATTAACTTCTGTTTTATTTTAGACCTGCTTGAACAAAGCACTAGGACCCTACATCCCCTGAATGCAAAAGTATTTTCTTACTTTCGAAGAGCTACATAAATGTGAGGTCCAACATTGCCAGTCCTATGAAGTATCTAACAAGACTATGTGTCATTATTATTGTTCATTGAGGTAGGATGAACAGTAAATCATAAATTCCCCTGGTGCATTTTCTGTGCGTGTGAAAATGTTAGATTTGTCAAGATAACAAGTTTGGTGGATTTGGTAGTGTTAGGTTAATGGTTAGACTCAATGATCTTAAGGTCCTTTTCCAACTTAAATGGTTCTGTGCTTCTATAATAGTTCCTAGCTCACACTCTGGCAAGGCTCCTAGGGACCTGTCATTCCTATATTCTTTTATGCATTCTCTTCACCTGCTACTATTAAAACTTAGATTGCTTACATCTGTTTGTCTCCTAATTCTTTCACAGAAAAAAAAAATATAGTTTGAAAACCTATAGTCTTCCAAGCTGTATTGCATTTCATATTTTCTGCTTCCTGGAGGTTGTTCTGGGAAAAGGATTATAGATGTTGGAGTTAAGGCTCTGCTCCATTTTCCTTCCTGTATTGTAGTTTCTCTCCTACCACTTCTGACCTGCCATTGGCTCAGAATCTATTATGGACTTCATTGATCTTTCTCACCACTTCACTCTCATACAGACTGTCTACTCATCATCCTAGATAGCGTTGCATAAATTTGCATAATGTCCAAAAATATTTACTCTTGTTAAAAAACATAGCCAAGACTCCTATAGTGAAGGACCAACCTCCTACAGTGCTTTCTGAGCCACTCTCATTCTCTGATCTCGCTGAGAGGGGTCTAGGTCTTCATTTTCTTTGTCACTTGAGAAGGGAGAATCATTTTACTCCTCTCTCACAAGAAATCTCTCCTAGTCGTCTTGCCTGCAGTCAGCTGTCACACATTTCTAAGGACAGAAGTCTATGTACTAGTCCTACTCTTGAGTCAGATGAGCATTTGCTGCTGAATGGTTATGGTAGCCAAGCAAGTTAGTCACCAGGGAACGTATAAACTATAAATGCTTTATCTGTTTTCCACCTCATCCTGTCAATCTTTGCCTGAGGCATCTGGTATTGGAAATGGCACTGTTGGCTAACCTCAAGGACTATCTGGATATTATATTTCTTAAGAGTGTAATTCATCTTACATTTACAGCCAAGGGAGTATGTCACGATTTTGCTGGTTTTTTAATTGTGGACTTCTAAGTTATCTCTGTGCGTATGGTTAATTCCATGCTTTTCCACCCCAGTTTTTCTTTCCATTTTTCAAATATTGTAATTATCCATTAGGTTATGGAGGTGCCTCTCTTTGAAGTACTAATCATGTTTATTACTCTTTATGATTCTCTTTTTTCCTTGACCATATCGAAAGTTAGTGCTTAATAATCACAGATTCTTTGGTAACCATCAGTTTTCAGCTCAAAAATTAAACAGTCTTTATCTCTTATGATGATGGTCAAAACACCCTTAATTACAATAGCATTATGCAGTAGCTGTATTTCTTAAAAAACACTAATGATGTGTTATTGGTAGATATTGTAACACTCATTTCTAATCATTCCTTTTCTTCTCCTTCTTTCTTTGTGTATAACTCTGACAGTTTCCATTCTGATTTTTGTCCAAGTGCCAGAAGCATTTTCTTTTCAGTGGTTAATTTTCAGTTGTGCTGTCTGTTACCATTACAGCCTCAATGTGTAAATAGCAATCACAGCAATTTCTTTCAAGTTTAGCTGAAAACTGATCTGTTTCAGGTGGGCTGTTTAGGAAATTTTCCATCTGGGGGACACATCATGTTACTGGGTTTGCCTGCATGGCCCAGCCTTGGCAAAATGCTGGGATAACAGCAACTGAAAAAGGCAGGAAAAAGTAAGAGTTACAGGTTGAGTGAGTGGGAGTCAGACTATTCACCACAGACTGATAATTCTGAAGAGGAAGATGACCATCAGCTGAATTAAATGCTAACCTAGGGACTTCAGAATCTTTTGAAACAGAAGACTCAGCTTGAAAAGAAGTATGGGAGAAGAGAAGCTCTGAGACCTGTAATGTGGGGGGAAAAAAGGGAGCACAAGTGACAGGGACGACATGACCTTGGCATATGTGACCTAGTGGCTCTTGGAGCTCTGACTGGACCTGGCCACATGACATCCCTGTGGATGCCCCAAGGCCAGCATGCAAGCACCCAGCTTGCATTCCATGGAAAGGTGTTTAGACATTTGGATACGTGTGATAACATTCTGGAGTATTGGGGTTTATCTCTTGTGTTGCTAATACATATCCTAATGTATAGATTATTGCTTGACAGTTAAATCTTTGATAAATCAATAAACAAGTTTGAATCTGATTTGATTGAAATAATACGAATATTTTTTCCTTTTATTTTTTCCAGTGTCATATAGTAAACACATACGGAGTGCTCAGCCAGTGTATATACAAACTTGAACTAAAACAAGAATGTGCAAGTAGATTATTTTTGGATTTAAATTAAACCACACTGGGTAATACAAATGCAACATAATGAATTTTTGGATCTCACCAGGCAATCAGAAGTTATTGAGTAACCACTTATCAGTTGTTCACCTTCTCATTGGCAGTGTCATCTGCTTCATCATTCAACAGCAATTTAAAGTCAAGTTTGAAAGCAAAAAGCAACATATAATTTAATTGCATATTTGATTGTAGCAATTTTCCCATGTTTACATTTTAAAAAAAGTGATTTTACTGGTTCAGGCTGATATGAAATTTTCATCACAGTAATTTTCTAATTTTTTTTTCTCTAGGATGTTTTCTCTTAGACATTGCTGAGGGAACATTTCAGTGTTGGAAATGAGCTCTACTTTTTAATAAGGTTGAAAAGGAGAATTTAAAAGGATTATAATTAGGTAAACTCCCAGATGAGTCTCTCCTCAAAAATAATTAATTGTAAGGACTTAGGAGGAAATAACCTTGTAATTTCTGATTTCTTTGCTTGTAAAAATCTGCTATTTACATTGTATTAGTTGAGAGTTAAAAAGTTATAAAATTTCTTTGTTTCCATAAAGTGATGTTTGAAGTCAGACTTCTGTCAGACTGAATAGTGAAAATTAAATCTGTCATGCATCTCAAATGTTCTGTGTCCAGTCTTTTGACACAAGAACTTTTAGGCTGGAAGTTGAAAACCGTTGTGTTTTTTCCAATACTCTACTAGAAGTGGCAAAACTTTTGCATTATATTAGCTAAAATCTGTCTAGATTTTTTCTTTAAAATAATCTTTTTCTTTTGCCATATAAATATTCTTTTAAATTTAGAATTTCAAGAATTTGAAATCTGAAATTTATTTTGGTTGTGTTGTTTTTTGTTGTTGGCTATTTTTTAAGGAAGTTTAAATTTATAAAAAACCATGAATTACCAAGACTACCATTATGGTGATAGTATAGTGAAATGGTACTAAAAACTCTTTCAGAATTCACTTTCTGAGTAGTAGTAACCAGCAAAATCTTTAAAATACAACAATGAAATGACTTAAGAGTTGAACTTTGGGGGTGTTGAACTAAGAATGCAAATATTTTGATTTAATAACAGGAGAAGGAATGCACAGAGTAACTCTAAAGCACATAGTTCATTAGAGTAATCTCAACAAAAAATAGGTTTGGAAATGTGTTTTTATTTATGTTTGTTATAAGTTACTGGCATATTTTTTTAAATTTCAGAAATATTCACAGAAATGTCAATTTGTATGTCTTATCATTTGCCAGTGAATATTGAAAACTGCTCTCCTTTGAGACCCACCCAAGTGTGCTGAGAGAGCTGGCCGAAACCTCTTTCGATCATTTACCAGCAGTCCTTGTTATCAAAGGAGGTCCCAGTGGAAAGAAACACTAGCAAATGTGATGCCCATCTACATGGAAGGATGAAAGGAAGGTTTGGAGAACTACAGACCTGTCATTTTGACCCTGGTGCCAGGGAAAGTTATGGAGGAGATTGTCTTGAGCACCATCACGCAGTATATACAGGACAAGCAGGTCATCAGGCTTGGTCAACATGGGCAGGTCCTGCTTGACAAACCTGATCTCCTTTTATAGCAAGGTGACCCACTCAGTGGATGAAGGAAAACACCATGCACGTTGTGTATCTGGGTCTTAGTAAAGCCTTTGACACCATCCCCCACAGCGTTCTCCTGGAGAAATGGCTGCTCATGGTGTGGATGGGCGCACTGTTTGCTGGCTACAAAACTGGATGAATGGCTGGGCCCAGAGGGTGGTGGTGAATGGAATGACATCTGGTTCATGGTAGGGTGGTCATGAGTGGTGCTCCCCGGGGCTGTCTTGGGGCCAGTTCTGTTGAACACCTTTATCAGTGATCTGGGTGAGGTGATCAAGTCCAGGCAACACCAAATGAAGCCTATATGATGAATTCCTAGATTTGACAATGATTATCTCTGCTACTTCATGGAAATACCTAGGAAAAGCTACATTTTTGTAGTCTCTAGTGAACTCCTTCAGGTTTTACAGTTTTGATGAACATGGCATATATAGAAAGAATTTCCAACAGGCAGTGCAAGCTCTTTCAAAACTGCAAGCCACATAGTTTAGAAGCTTCATAATCAATGTCTTATTTAAAATTGTGCTAATTATGTTATTTTATTTTGCTTTGCATAAGCATTACCTTTTTTAGTTTTAAGTACTTTTCTAGATATTTGTGTTAACTCATTATCATCTTTTTTAAAAACCTTGTATTTTTTGAAAGAGAAAGCAAACAAATATTTGTTTTTCTATGGTTTTGTCTGTTTTTCTGTTTTCAGTATTCAAGCACACTGTGTCAAGACCCAGTGTTACTGATTTATTCTTTGAGGAGCAATTGAAAAGAAGCAAAAGAGGATTCTCCTTTGCAGGGAAATAGTTTATGCTTTCCAAGCATTATCTTCTGACTTTGCGCACAGCGCTGTCATTATTTGGATGAACATTTCGTTTCTTTGGAATGTATTTATTTTCTTAGTTTCTATATTTCTGTATACCAGTATGTCAGACTCTGACAGTGCTTCATTCCTCAGTAGGGTATGCCAAGGCTGTTATGAACGTTTGTGACATGCTTCGTTCATGTCCATTTTTGCAGAACAGAATTATGCCAGCAAAGTTTTAAAATATTCTTCCTTCTAACCCTGTAACTTCCTTTTAAAATTAATTATTTACTACCAGCTAATATTCTTTAAGGGAGTAGAAAGAAGAAACACCTTTGCTACTTATATACTGGGCACTAGGCTAGTTAATTTTAATTTTCATCCCTTTGTCAGAGGAAAATTCTTGTCTAGTATATAAAAAGATAAGCAAAAACCACCCAGCTGCTGGTTTTTTTTCCAGTCAGCTGTAGTAATCTGCTTCCCAGAACTTGCTCAGAATTTGGTCATCAGACAAAGAGGAAGTCAATTCCTTCCCTCTCCTTTTCTTTGGAGTTGGTATATTATACACATAGAAATACTTCAGTAGTGCAAAAAAGGGGTCTCTCATTCCAGTTAGTTTGCTAAAAGCACCTAAACTTAGAAGTATTATCTGGTTAGTGATGGGGAGGGACAGTATAACTTTCTCATGAGGAAATCAAACTGGTCGTATCACTCTATATTTAATGTCTTGCAATGGTTGATCCGGCTGTGAATATATAGTGAAACAGTAATGCCATTTTAAACCAGGCCATATTTGTATTTTACTACCAGTATATTTTGCAGAAGAAGGCTGTGCTTAATATCTATCACTATCTTCCATGCAGTGGAAGAGTGAAATTAAATACATACTACAAAATACAGGGATAGAAGTTAATTTGTCCTAGACTCTATAACCCAATTTTCTTAATTTATTTTCAGTATTTTCGAATTTTATCCAGACATCTTGCTAATCTCTGAAACATCATTGTGTTTACCTCCTTGTGGTGACATGTTTCCTAGGTTGTCAGTTGAATAATTCAGTACTATTAGACTTGAAATTTTAATCTGATGGTAAAATTGAAGAAAAAGGTGGTTTGAGCTGTCCTCTGCTTTAGGGCAGTTGCTTTCCATTTCCCTGTCTTTCCTGTCTGACCATTGTATACTTTAATTGTTCATGTGAAATCCTGGCTTTAGTTTACATCAGTTAGAATTTGGCCATCAAGCTCAACATAAAGCAGATTGACACTCAGATTGTATGTTGATGCAACAAGTAAAAGATGTAACCATTTTTGATGAATTTGATCAATGAAGTATGTTAATTCATTTGCTATTTAATAGAATATTATTTAGTTTCTCTTTTCATTATTATCTTTCTTTCATTTCTTTTAATTAAATTGCACACATTTCAATTAAAATACAATCATTTCATCATTAATTTCTAAAATATCTCAATGTGTTCTAGGAATAATCTTTTGGTTTTTAAGCAAATGGAAGCCACAGAGACATTCTTAATATCAGTGTTTCTTTTTGTGAGAAAATTTCCAGCATAAAGATATGGATGAAAAATTTAAATGTTTTTAAATAGAGACATTTTGAATGTTCCAGATATTTATTTTATCTTAAAAAATACTTGGGTCACAGTGAATAGATATTAAATAGTAAAGAAAAATTTTGAAAACAGGGATCCATTGCTCCAGTGAACCTCAGCAATTAAATATCTTCATTTTTATTATCTGAATATTTATAAAGGCTGAGGTCAGTAAAGTGAACCAGAAGGGGAAAAATCTAGTTAGCTTCATGGGCAGCATGCTAAATACAATGAACAGGAAGATCAACTCAAGTTGAGCAAGTGAACTAGCAACTGCAGCATGAACAGATTCATACATGACTGGTATTATATTCTTCTTTTGTTCTTTACATGGGACATACATTCACCTAAAAGAGCATTTACTGATGTGACTAAGGCTGGATAAAACCCAAAACCAAACACTGAAAGAGGGTTGTTTAGATTAGATTTTTGGGAAGGTTAGAATTTTAAGATTAGGTATTAGGAAGAAATTAATTACTGTGAGGGTGTGAGATGCTGAAACAGGTTTCCCAGGGAGGCTGTGGATGGCCCATCCCTGGCAGTGTTCAAGGCCTGTTTGAAATGAGACTTTGAGCAACTTAGTTTAGTGGAAGATGTCCCTGCCTATGGCAGGAGGTTTGGAACTGGATGATCTTTGAGGTCCCTTCCAACTCAAACATTCTATAGCTCTATGATTCTATGTTTTTTTTTCTTATAAAGGTGTTATGACAGTTTCATATAAAAATTATACTTATTATAGAAAGGGCTGAGAGATTCAGGGCTAAGAAAGCTTTCTCCATTTTGGGTGAAACTTCCTTCTAAATTGTTAAGTAGTTTCCAATGTGTTTCATTTTCAGATATATATACATGCAGCATAATGACATTTGAAGCGAAAGTTGGTCTTAAACTGGTGTTGCTATGCTTTACATTAAAAGGAAGATAACAACAATTTAATGGTTTCAGTGTCCTTACTTGGAAATGGCTGATAGCATCATTATTGTTTCTAACACATTGTTTTGGCACCTTCTGTAATGTCTTAAAAGCAGGGAAATAGCTTAGGGTGTGATAGGTTTGTTGTTTATTCAACTGTTCAAACCAGATGTCCTGCCAATGAAGTTGGAAAATATACTGAGGCATAGCTAACGTGGCTGCTGATGTGCACCTGTTGCATGTTTTATCCGAAAAAATGATGACCTAGTCTAATAACTGCCCAAACTACAACAAGAATTTTTAGAGCACAAAGAGTTGACATAGTTTTTTTTTTTTTTATTTTTTAACACTCCTATACATTTTCATTCTCAAAAAATTAAAGAAACCTTAATATACAGTAAAAAAAGGTGTGTGAGAAAGCTTGAAATAAACTATATGTAGCAAATCATAAGTACACAGGAAAGCATAATTTCATGGATGGAAATATCTTCAAATATAGGAAATATTGTGAAAGTCTACTACAGTTTCATACATCAGAACCATGGATATAAGGATATCTGAATAAAGATATCTAAAAGCAATTTATTAACTTGCAGTAATTTTATACTCAAAATTTAAAACCCAAATCCCCCAAAATAACTAGAGGAAAGTTAATGAAGGCACACACAGATACGCATACACACACAAGTATAAAAAACATCTGCAGCTAGTCGGAAAATGGGAACTACTGAACAAGCAACAGAAGTTTAGTGTTCACTTAAAAGTGCTGGAGTTGTTTCATTATTTATATTACAGATGTGTAATTCCAATAACATGTCTTTGAAATTCCAAATAGAATTAGTTCTTGTTACTGAGAATAATTAGCACTTGTACATCTTGTAGAACAACTGTATTTTGTACTGCAAATGCTCACATGAAATAAAATATGAAACTTGCGTTTATGTTTTATATGTATTGCTTTGGATATAATTATTTTCAAAAGATAACCCTAAATAAAGAGATGTCACGTAGATAATAAGCATATATAAAGTATATTAAATGCACAATAAATGTACAATATAAATACATATTATTTAAATTTATACTCAAGATAGATCAATATAAAAAATTTTGTAGCTTTTGGGGAATATTTCTGTGGTTTTGCCTTTATTTGATCCTAACAGTTATAATCTTTCAAGCTGTAATTTTGAAAAAGTGTTGATATTACAAAAAAATTTAATTAGTGAATAAATCTTTTACAAATTATAATACTTCTGAGCATGAAGAGGTAAAGATATTTATTAAAGTGAACCAGATTTTCAGAGTTTCACAGTTCAGTACCTGTCATACAGCAAATCAGCTGGAGACTTGCCCCTAGACACAGTTCTGTAGTTTTTCATGTTTTGATACTCTTACATGTTCCGCTCACAAAAAGTTTCATGTTAGATAAGTTTAACAGTTTGCTATGAAATTCTGATTAATTTTTTTGAGAAAGGGAAATCACCTCTTCATGAAACATGACACCAACCTAAAGTAATAAGCTTTAAAAACCAAAGTTATATTTTAGCTGTCTAAAGTATTGTCCTTCTAACAATTTACCATGGGTTAAAATCCTTTTTGTATCCTTCTTCTCAATTTTTAATAAATATGCTTCTACTCATGTTGTTTTATAGTATCATCTGTACCTTACTGTTCAACACTTTTTAGGGTATATAAATGTAGATTGTGACTTATGGTCTTGATTAGAGACAGATTTCTGGATGCCCTCAAATGGCACAAAATTGGCACCAGAGATCTGTATAAACTCTGCAGCACTAATAACTGCTAGTTTAAAACTGTAGCACTGCCCATACAGAGTTTTGGTGTATTTTCCCCATATACTGTCTTCAAAAGCATTTTGAACAACTCTTTTCCCTGGGGTCTTTTATTTGCCTAATTTGGTTTGCTTTTTGCTGAAGATGCCCTGTATCTTCCCTGATGATGGTCAGTTGGTCATGGGTAAATGTCAATGATAAGATGAGCTTTTTAGTCTCTTTGATGCTATTCCAAATCCTTCATCTTCTTTAGATGGGTCTTCCTTGTCAGTACATGTGCATGTATGTGATTTGCCAAGACATTCATTGGCCTTTAAAAATGTCCTCTTTTGGTTTTTAACAAGCTTTCTGATTAAAGGAAATTTTGCAACTCCTTTTAAAAACACCTGTTTCTCGAATACAAACCCATTATCTTTCTGCTGTACTGAGAGGAAGTAGCATTTGTTGTGTGTGCACATAAATATTGACAAATCATCTTAACATACCTGTCAGTACAATAATTCCAGAGATATATTTCTTAAAAGATTTTTCTTTTCCCCCCAAAACTGGTACATTCACGCATCCTGTGTCCTGTACTTTGCAGAACTTTTAAACATTATTGGAAATATCTCTTCTCCAGCCTTATACTGAACTACCATGTCTGGACATCACTGCTAGCTTGCTGGGGTTAGCAGTCCCTGAGTACTGAGCCTCCCTCTTGCTAGTGCACAGAAATGCTACTTGTAGCAACCTTCTCATGTTTGTCTGCTACTGTGAATTTACGCTAGGCAGAGCAGACACTTGGGAAACAGTATTAACTTCTGTACCTTACTATCATGAATGGTATTTCTCAGTTCTGCAGTTTGTATACAATACTTCGGGACAATCACTTAGAGTGAGTGGAACGTACACCGACACACTTGAAAAAGGATGAATGTCTTCTTATTCTTAAATTGAAATCCTCATAGATGTTGGCAACACAGCTTATATTGCAAGTTCATTGATCTTGCCTTGAGAGCTTTGATTTGCTGGGGTGCTGAGGCAGAAGCATGGTAGTTTTTTTTTAATTAACTGACATGGGAGTGAAATTGTGCACAGTGATTAGAGCAACACAGCTATCATAGAGTAAGGATCAAATTTTTGCTGAGAAATAGGTCCTAAATGAACTGTTGTTCTAACAGAGCACCTATCTCCTCATGATAGTAAATTGTTTAATTTTCAAGGAGATCCCCCCCAACCCTCCAAACTAGCTTATGGAAACACCACTGAGTTTATTGTTTTGTACATGCTCTCGTCCCCTGTAGTTCTGCTGATAAACTCCTGTCAATGTGGTTATTTTCCATATGAGGAAACTTGGACATAACATATTTTAAAAAGCTGTTTGGTATTCTTATAAAAAAGAAGTTTGAGAATGGATGATTATTGGACCGAAGCTTCTACTTGCAATACTACTACCTTCTAACAAAAATGCCACGTCATCATAAATGTAATTCAAGGACAAGATAATTGTAGAACCCTTAAAAATATGAGATATCAAGAAATACTTTGGTGAAATGCTTTATTAGGCAAGAAAATATCTATGGTTACATAAATATATTAACACATAACTCTCAGAAAGAACAAATGCTAGCAACAGAAGTTTAGACTAAATAATTCTCTTTTGGGGTTAGATGCATATTTTTGGATGGAATCCTGAGTACCTATTTTGATATTTAATTGGTAGAATTTGAAATTTATTTTATTGCCGAATAATGTACATTGAAACGCTGAGATATAAAGGAATCTTTCCCTTAAATGTCTAAATGGGCAGACTGTTCGGTCACCCCAAAAATATTAAGTTTTAGAAAAACGTATTAATAAATAATGCTACATAGTTTGGTCATAAAGACACTTTAATGGTATGTGTCTTTAATGTGATTTGCTCGCTACACATCGATGTGTGAGTTTTCTGTGCAAAGTGGACAGGAAGTCACTGCAAAGGCATAGATGTTAGTAAGCTACATGCATATAACTGTATGAGTGCTGTCTTCATCAGCTGAATTCTCTTAGTTAATGTGATTAAATAATGAGCTCTTCTAAATTGAATTCAACCTGAGTCATGACATTAAATCCTTATTTCCTGATAAGCTAGACCTTGTTCTTGGTTTGAAGATAACTGTCTTCCTTGTGCCACACTTGTTTTGTGTGGGAAGCAAGGACATAATCTGAGGAAGTTTTCCGTCTCCTGAGACCTAGAATAGAAAAGCTCTGCACCAACAAAGCGTGTCAAAAACTGTTTATTACTTTCAAGTCTAGTATTTCATGGCTCTATAGGCTAAGAAATTGGAATGCACTGCTATCCAGGGCAATCTTCTGAGGACACTATGAAGAATGGAAAACTTCATCAAACATGTAAGAGCTTTAGATAACTCACATGTGGGAAGAATAGATACAAAACCAGAATGGTTGATATTGGAAAAGACCTCCAAGTTCATCAGGTCCAACCCCTCTGCTCAAGTAAAGTTGCTTAGAGTCAGTTGCCCAGGACCATGACCAGACAACTTTTGAATATCTCCAAGGATGGAGACTACAACATCCCTTGGCTGATGCGGTGTACATTTTGGGTTTTCCAATAATTTGGTATGTTTTTGTTATTTGTTTATAATAGTTTGTTCTGACACCCCCATCCCCAAGCCCCGTGGTCTTTCCCTAGTGACAGACCTTGTCAATCACCTTGAAAAACTTGGAAGGTTCTGGTGAAGATGCCCAGCGATTCGGCAGGCCCCTCAGGTTCCCACCTTTCTTCATTGTTCTGTTAAGTATCCTTGTTCTAGGCCACACCCCCCCTCCTGGACTGGTTCTAGATTCCCCCTGCTTAGTGTATGCCCCCGAGATACTTAAGGTGAGGACAGAGGGCCAGATCTCGCTCAGCACATGGGCAGCTCCCTGGGTGGAATAAAGCCTAGTGAAACCCACATGCAGAGTCCACTCTTTTCTTCCATGCCGTTGATCACGCTCCAGCCTGACGTTCAAACCCACCAAACCTTCTTTATATACTGGTCAGAGAGCAAGCTAGCCAGTAAAGCAGCTCAGGACACCAACACTTGGCAACCTGTGCCAGGGCATAGAGTGAAAAAAATGTCCTGGTGCTCAGAGGGAACCTCTTATGTTTCACTCTGCCACTTGCCTCTGGTCCTGTCACTGAATGCTACTGAGAAGAGTCTTCTTTACACTCCTAGGCATAGATAAGGACCTCCTGAGCCTCTCCTTCTCTGGGCTAAATAATCCCCGCTCATGGGAGAGAGGCTTCAGTTCCTATATCATATTTGTGGCCCTTTGCTAGACTCGCTCTGGTTTGTCCGTGGCTCTTTTTAACTGGGGAGTCCAGAACTGGACAGAGAGTTCCAGGTGTGGCCTCACCAGCACTGATTGAAAGGGAAGGATCCCCTACATCAAACTGCTGGCAATCCTTTGCCTAATCCAGATGAAGACAGCATTTCCCTTTCTTGCAGCAAGGACACATTGCTGGCTCATGTTCAACTGGTGTTCCCCAGGAACCCCATGGTGTTTTCTGCAAAACTGGTTTCCAGATGTTCACCCTGCAGTATAAATTGGTAAATGAGGTTATTTCTCCCTCGGTGCAGGACTTTGTACTTCTCCTGGTTGAACTTCATACTGTCCTTGTTAGCCCATTTCTCCAGACTGTCAAGATGCCTCTGAATGGCAGCATGACCCTCTACTGTATCAGACACTTCTTGCTGTTTCAGGTTACCAAAATTGCAGGGAGTGCATTCTGCCCCATTATCCAGATTGTTAATGAAGATGTTTAACAAGACCGTCGTGAAAGTTCTTCAAAGCATATACTGAACAGAAGCACCTGTGCCAAATTTATGATAAATCTTTTTTGATGGAAGCTTCTCATTAAATATTCTGGAAAAAAAAAAAAGATTTTCAGAATTTCTTAGAAAACTTTTGTATCAGAACTAATTATTATTAGCTTATTACTTATTCTATTATTATTATCTGGAGCACAATTTTCCAATACTACAAATATTTTCCAAAACTTTTGTCGTAATAATTCCAAAACATTAGTCTCCTACAAGTACTTGCTACTCAGTTTCAGATAAACCACTTCCATGCTACAACCTCCGATTAACCATTAGATTGTGAAAGCCTTTCCAAAAAAAACCCGCCTAACTGAAGTCCCATATATACAGCGTTCACACCTGATAGTTCTATCTCATTAATTTATAAACTACTGGATGATAAATTGAATAAATACTATAGTTCTAGCTCAGTACACATCAGATAAAAATGAACCTGAGATTTTTAGTTTGATACTATCTTAATTTTTCATATTTTTTTAATACTTAGTAGATTGCGTGAAAAACTAAGGCTTTACCACCTTTACATCTTGCATAGCAAGCATAGCTGCACTGACACAATAGACAATAGCATGCAAGATAATAATTGTCTTGACTTTGCCTGCAGAAGCTATCTGAAAAAAGCATTTAGCTTTTTCCTTTATGTTTTCTTTCCTTTTTGTCCCTATGACATCTCAAACTGAAATGCTGCAAATCCTCTTTACCTTTAGTTTTGTTTGTGTGTAGAGCATAAACCACATTTAATACATAATTATTTATTACGTATTTGTTGTAGTCATTTTAAAAACCAAAATTACTTCCTTCCCTGCTGTTTTCAATCCAGTCGCTGGATTCACCAGGGATAGAGGCTGACCGGTACAGTAAAGAGTAAGTGGAATTTTTTCATCAAACTTTACTGTGTGTACCAAATTCTAAGATAAAAAATGACATATTTATTATTTTGGAAGGCACCTTAGTTAGTGGTTAGAAAAGCATTGAAGTTAGTGATGAGAGACAGGAGACTACAAAGAGCTGATAAATAAGGTTAAATATGCAGAAAGAAAAAAATAGAATTCTGAAAATATGATTAACTTAAGGGGGAAAAAAACTAAACTCTGATATTCTTTTGTTAGTTGAGGAGGAAGGTAAGATCCATCAGTATGCAGATAGCAGCAAATGTTCAAATATATTTGGTTTGTGTCTGAAAAGTAGCTGAATAGGGCTGTGGTTTTCTGAGTAGCCAGGTGGTGGTTATATCCTCGGCACGGTTGCTTCATCTCTCTTGCAGATATTTTTCCTTGAGTTTCTTCCATGTGTTGTTCAGACACCGCTGTTTCTTCAACCCCAGGATAAACCAGGTCAAGGAGATTACTTGGAGCTATCAGAAGTGGAAAAAAAAATGCAGAGGGATTTTTCAGCTGGGTCATCTTCCATAAACAGTCCAAACTTTATTTTGTGCTTTCTGTCAAAATCAAGTTTACTGAAATACCATCTAGGTAAGGGCATTTGGTTCAGGAAGGGTGTTTGTCATCTTGTCAAGCATCTGACACCTTGTCAGATCATCACTGAATAGCTACCAGAAATGCATTCATGGATCATCAGCATTAATTGTGTTACAACTAGTTGTCCATCCACTGGGACAATGTTTTTCAGACGTCTGCTAAGTATGAAGGAAGCATCTGTGTGAGCAAACTACGAATCAGACAAAAATATTCCTTTGATAACAATCTCTTGGCAGATTGGTGTGGAGGTGAAGATCATCACCATAATGTATGGTAAAAAGGACTTCAGGTGATAGAGACCAGGAAAATTCTTTTCAGCCCTTCATTATGGCCATTATTTTGACTATACAGAGTCACAGTAGGATGCAAATACAGTAACAGTCATCTGAGAAAAGGTGATAAACTTGCAAATATAATCTTATGGGGCATTAGTGAATTATCAGAAGGCCCTCTTTTTGTGTATTGTCAGTGCTCTGGAAGAAGACAAGTTTATTGCTGATATGATGTGTAGATGAAATAAAAATGCTGAAGTGCTAAATTACAGTTTTTAGATTTTTTTCTTGACTGATTTTTTTAGTTTTTCTTGAGATCTCAAAAATATCATCCTTGCAGAGTTATGAATTTTATAATTCAAAACCAGAAAATTATAGTAGAATGAAAGTATGCTGGATTTTATAATTTAGTATTTAATTCTGTTGGGATTTACATTCTGGTAAGATTTTTAATTTATAACTGCAAAATTTTAATACAGTTACAGAGAGGTTAGTAGTTTTTGAATGAAGACAGAGGATATTGTTACTTCAATATAGCTTTTTTATTGATTGTCTCATACTTTGAAGAATAGTATAGCAAACGTTCATGGTTTCAGAAGAGTTATTGGAAATATCTGGAGACTGAGAACTAACTTACTGAGAGACACAAGAAAAATCTGGTCACATTAATCTTCGTAGAAATATAAGAAGAGTTTGTTTTCACACAATCTCTAGCAACTATAAAAGTAGAAAATTAGTACTAAAGGCCCTCAATGTAGCAGAAGACAACGAGTTTCAAGAATATTGAAAAGAGAAAGCTAGAAAAATCAGTATCAGAAATTAGGCATTTTCTTTTTTCTTGTTGAACAAACCTTCCAGATGCTAGAGTAAATTCTTCATGTACCTGAATTGTTTAGTTCTAAGTTACATATGTTTCTAAATAATAAAGACCTAGAAGAAATGCTGTAGGACAAAATAAATACTTGATGAAATTCGTTGTTCTGATTAGAACAGATACAGTTGTCATTCTTAGCTTAAAAATATTTGTTTATGATCTTGAATATGAAAAATCATATTTTTTACTTTTTAGGAATAACTGGGCATCTTTTGAAAACTCATGAGCAGGTTTTGATTTTTTTTAAGGATACTGAAAGCAAGTTCAAACTACCTCAAGGGCTAAATGAATACCACATGCTGTCTTAGATCCTAACACGTTTTCACTTCTGAAGAATAAACAATAAATGGGAATTAGCCTTAAAATTTATTTTTTTAAACTCTCTGTCACATAGCTCTCTGTGTTCTTTGTACAAAGGGAATTCAGTGAGTTAGATTTCAAAAGAACTCAAAGAAATGACATCTCAAAGAAATGGCCAAATAACTCAAAACTTCTCTCTCTGTCTCTGTGTCTTCATGTCTGTCGCTCTTTCTCTGTCTCAAAACTACATGATGAGAGTTGTTTGTGACACAGGTTTTTGAACAAATACCCCAACTGTTACCTAGGAAATAACTGAGGTAGTTCTGAACTTTAAGAAACTCTGTAGTGTTAAGTTCCCAGGTTGAAAAACAAAATCCAGGGAAGTCATAGAAATTATGTTCATCCTTTGTCCAAAAAATAAATTGTTGAACTTAGCAAAACAGTCTTAGAGTAATTTTGTCTTGTCTTTAAACTTGTTTTCTTCTCTAAATTGGATAAAAATCAGCCCTCTGGGATAGCTAATTTGACGGCTAGTTAAGTTCCTTTCGATGTTGTCCTTTTAAGCGGGAACTCAGTCTTAACTACGAAGCTGTGAAATGGCAAAAGTTTCAGCAAAGATATAGCATTGACCTATTAGGTTAATATTTTCCCTATTATATTTACTAAATAATGAAACAAAGTACAAATTTTAGAGAAAAGTAATATCCCAGATAGTAAAACAAGTTCTAAAGATTTAATCACTGAAGATTTAGAAAAAGAATTATTATTGCTTATCTAAGGAGCCCACAACTGGCACATTCAAAGTCTTACTTACATTCATAGTAACTAGAGTTTGATTAGGAGCAAGGTTAAATATGAGAATGAAATACTGGCAACTGTCCTTATATATGTTTTGCTACTATATGACTGGATGTTTTTAACTACCAAATGAGTAAAATTGAACAACACTGAAATCCTGTTAATTGAACTCACCTAGTAACACCAGACATTTGAAAATGATTGACCAGCAGACTGAAGATCTGTCTTTATCACAGAGTGATCATAAAAAAAACCCCTAAGAAACAGGCATTCCCAAAGAATACTACAAGCAATATGCCTAAAGATTGAAAAGCTCAAGGACTATCTTCAAAAGGCAATTTATTCAATTTTTTTAAACCAGAAGTCAGCATTGTAATTTTTAACCATATTTAATTAATAGTTTATCTTATGTATTGTGTGTATCAGAATATATCCTGACTTTTAAAAGATTTCTGAGAAAGAGAATGCTGCATTTCAACTTCAGCCTGATTTGGCAGATACCAGTCCAACAGCGGATATCTCATGTAAAATTTATGCACTTGAATTTTTAAAAAAAGATAAGTAAATACATTGCATAATCACAGAAATTAATTAACCCAGCCAGAATTAAATAAAATTAATCAAGTAGTTATATAGACTTTTTGGAGTCAGAATAATAGTACTATTATCTAATTGTGTCTTTGCAGATAATGAAGATAAAACTCTGCTTTTTAGAATTACAAATGAGAAATTTTTTTTACATATAAATTTAATAAATCTTTCCAAATATTCTGTTCACTGAAAATAAAATACAAATCAAAAGTAGAGACATGTTCAACATTTGAAATCTGGAAATGGAGCTATAATTCATGTTTGTTAAATGATAGATAACTGAATCAGGACATCTGGTATAATGCACAATAATTTCTAATATAAAACATGAGCTTGTGATGTTGAAAAATCAATACAATGAAAAAGCCTCCAGAGCTGAAGAATGTGAGTAGATCATACAGGAACAAAAAGCTGAAGCTGCTAATATACTTGACCAAAAGAAAAAATATAAGTCTGTTCTTGAAATTGAAAAACTAGACAAGACCTTGCAGTCACTGCATCTGGATGTAATAGCTTCCTAGCAGAAACACAAAGTGGAACTTTCTCAGCTAGAAGAGCAGATAACGCAGCTTGAAAGAGACCTTAGAGATGCCAGGTACTTTACTATCGAAAAGATCAGGTATGCTTTTGCTATGAGAATGAACAAAACACCTATCTCTTCAAAAATCACATTGCAAATGTGAAGGACCTGGGCATGCGCTACCTCATACATATTTGTCATGAATTCAGTGAAAAAAAATTACTTTATCATTAATTTTGTAAGTACATATTTCTCTGGGTTTTGTCTCTAAATTCAAGATACGTTAGAGTTTGTGATAGCAATGTTGACAACATGCATACTGATAAAAACAAAATGAGTACAGTAATATGACTTCTTCCATTATGTTTGCAGATATTTTTATAAGTGCATTTGCCAGTTTTAACTGTAAAACCCATTCATATGCATTTTCAATGTCAGGAATCTATCTTGTCGTACTTTTCCTTGGGATGAAATGTACATACGAGTTTTATTTACTCTTTTCACTTTTCTCTGTGGATGCTTCCTGCAAAAAATGTTCATAAGATGGAAAGGTTTGGGCTTTATTAATAGCGTGATGTCTCTATCAATAAAACGCACAATGAGCAGAAATTATTTCTATTTATTTGGGAAAATTGTCAAATATATAATTTCAATTAGCAGTGACAGAATTTAGGATACACTGTTTCTGTTGTTAATATTTTGTTGGGTTTTTTTACTGGTATACTGAAAACAATAAAAATTAACAAGCCTTTAATTTTCTCGTTGGCTTATGAAAGAGATGTACAATACATAAGACATCTGCAGACAGCTTTGAAATCAGCTAATGAGGAAGTAGTGTTGATTGTTTAATTTCTAATCTTTTGTTAAACAAAAAGGACAACAGGAGGGAATTAATTTCCCAACAATCTTTTCCTTGTAATTAGAACCTTTTTATTATTTAGCAAATAAACAGAAAGAAATAGAAACATATTATTGTGGCAAGATATTATACCCTGTCTATTATATTTTGCACACCTGAAAAAATATGTTAATACAAATAATTGTTGTCATGTTAGCATCACCGGATTCAAGCTGTCTGAAACAATTTTACATTCTCAATAAGGAATATTTAACATTTGAACCAAAAACAGTACAGCACGAATAATTAAAGGCTTAAGTTAAATACATAGACAGTCATTTAAATTTAGATCTGCAATAACATTTACTATTATTCTCTAAGGCTTTGACTGTGCTTGACAGAAACAAAGTACTCTGGGATTAATTTCAAGAAATGGTGCCAACTGTGTGCAATTTGCTGTAATTAAGACATGAAAGAGTACTAAATATTCAGATTAAAAGAAGCATGATGGAGCATGATAGAGAATCAAGGTGTGGCATCAAGCCAATAAAGCACAGTCAGTCATGAATGCTCAATAGTGATTGATATGAAACTTACACTATAAACTTGTAGCATATACTTAACAACTGTGCAGATAAAATCATGGCACTGTGTCTTAAGGAAAAGGACTCTTCTAAATCCAAAGTCCAAAGTGTGTGTGACATCTTCAAATAATAACAAAACAGACCCTAATAATGTATTTTTACACAAATAAGATGTCTAAACAGTGAAGGGGGAGAAAAAAAGGTAGCATGGCACTTTTGTTCCTTTGGGATATCCCTATGCTTTGGGATATCCCTATGGCTACATCAACCTATAGCATTTGCCAGAGTGCCAAATGAGAGATCTGTAGCAGTTGGAACCAAGAGATTAAGTACCCCCCTCCTTTTTTTTTATTCATCAAACATTTTCCCCTTTTTTAAAAAAGGAAAAGTATTCATTTAGATCAAACTGCATTTCCCATTTTTCTCTCAGAATTAGATG
The DNA here is from genome assembly GCA_024734555.1 of Trochalopteron elliotii. Classification (NCBI taxonomy): domain Eukaryota; kingdom Metazoa; phylum Chordata; class Aves; order Passeriformes; family Leiothrichidae; genus Trochalopteron; species Trochalopteron elliotii. The sequence goes on along the minus strand of JANPWX010000024.1, from coordinate 495,497 downwards.
GAATATTTCTTCTTGCCTTTGAACTTATAAGTATTGATTAATGATGTATTTATTGTAATACTGAATCTTTTCTTCAACAGGCTTTTCTAAATTAAAGTCCTTGTAACTTTTTGATCCTAGAGGAGATGTGGGTACTTGACCCAATTGCTAATGAGGTGCTGTATAATCTCATGTATCCCATAGCTCAAAATAGCAGGATGCAGTATAAAAAGTACATCATAAAAGGCCCTCTTGGAATGCTTTTTGTCTTCACAGGCAATACGCAAAAGAGATGACCTTCTGGGAAAGTCGGGAGCCGATTTCCTGCGGGCAAGGGATGGTATCAAAACAAAAGTGGCTGAGGTGGAGCACCTTGACAGTGTGGTCAAGAAACTGAAAACCAGTATCCAGGACACACAGAAAGAAAAGAATCAGACAGAGACAGAAACCACCATACTGAGAACTGAGATTCAGCAGCTAAATCAGTAACTGCAGGGTGTGCATAAGCAGTGCAGAAAGACAGGTAATAACGTACAAAAATAGTAATATTACAGAAATATGAATTTTGTACGGTCTAATGGAATAGAATTTTCAATCATATAGGCATATGATTGTTGCAATCAAATGAATACAAAAGGTTCCCTGTTCGGCTCTAGGGTAAATTTACAGATACAGACTGTGACTTCATCAAAACAAAACAAACACAAGCGATTTTTGGGTTTTTTTTTTTTTTTTTGGTAGTCCTATTTCTGTTCTGTAATCCCTGTATTGATTTGGTGAAACATCTATTTCTGTCCCAGAACACCTGTTCATTCATTGGCAATGCAAAATGTAATTTGAAGTTAACAAGTTTGATATAATTCTTAATATTTTACGTCACTTTTTAAACTGATATGATTAATCCCTGTATAGATAAGTAAACAGATTGATGATTACAGATTTTTTTTTTCAGGAGTGTAGTGTAAACAAAAGCAAAACAAGATGGAAAAAACAAGGAATCATTTCAGTATGGACAATAAACTGCTTTAAACAATTTTTGGTTGTTATTTTTGGTTTTCCAGCTGAACATGTGCACTAGAACTAGTTTTCAAAATAAGCAAATGCAACGAGGAAATTGCATTATTAATATTTTGAAGTCACAGTATCGTAGAGCTTGAAATATACTACTTTTACCAAATAAAATATTAATGAAGTCATTTGGAACATAATAGACAGCCTGTGTCAACCCCTTAATTTTCTCTTCCACTATTCACAACATTGCCAGATACGTGTTTCTGGATAAAACCCCCTAGAGGTCTGCTGCAAATTCTTTTTCAATACAACCAGATCATTGCAGATAATTGTATTACACAGGGTATTGATCCAAAATCGTTGTGCACCGGAAACATCTGAAAAAACATGATTATAGCTTTCTGGTTATTGTTCGTACATCATATAAGCAGGCTTTTGTGTGAATCACCTGTAAGAAAGGCAAGGTGGAAACATCAGAGAAATTACCTCTTTACAAGAATCTATTGATCACTTTAAATCAAAGAAGTATGTTTGACATAAGATTACCTGCCAGTTTGAACATTAGGTACACTATGTTATAGCCTGGGGCAGTTGTAAGTCTGACAAAGGGATTGTAAATAAAGCATGCAGCTGCTAGCGCCTCTGGCTTGGGATCAACCAAGGCTCAAGTCCAAGGCATAGGTAAACTTAAAATAATTTAACCCTTTTTGACCAGGACACATTGTGAGTTAAACCTGGTTATTAAAAGTACTGATTAAGTCACGTCTTGTATGTTTAAATAGCTATGCAATTACAAAAAAACTCCACGCTGTTGGATCTGTTTACAAATCAAAGCAGATAGCAGATACAAATAAAATAAATTTTGGAAGATTAGTCGATCTCCACACTACACATCACAGCTCTAAACTACTTCTAAGAACTTCTAAAGCATTGTATGTATTATCCAGAAGCAGATATTTAAAAATGCTTTAGAAGTTCTAAAGTTCTAAAATTAAAATAAACTTAATTTTTTATATAAAGGACTGTGTTCTGGAAAAACAATTAAACAGATCAACAACTGGTAAAATTTTAATGGCAGAAGTTTATATTACATGTGAAATATTTACCTTTCTTTTGATTTCAAACCCCAATCAAATACTCGGAGCCCACAGATAAATAAGGTTATTTAAATAAATAGTCATATTAGTTCCAGTGAGACCATCTACCACACTAAAGTTATTCAAAAATGTATTGCAAAAATGGGTCCGAAATGCACTGACAAATACAATTTTTTCTATATTATAATTATTACTGAATGATGACAGCTTAGGTTTGACTTTACCAGTACTGCTCATTTTTTAGATATGAAAGAAAAGTCAGTTATACATTGTTTTTTCAAGCTATACGTTTTTTTAAACACATGTTGACACTAATAACTGTTTAACTCATTATTTCACAAAGATTCAGATTTGTTTGATATTCAGTAAGGATGAGCTCTAGGTGATATCTACAGCTTGTTAAACATTTGGCTGTTAACGTTAGCTGTGTACCTTTCTGAGGCACAAATTTAAATTTAAACAGTTTATATACAGTACTTTTACTCATGGAAATGGTGACTGTTATTGTGTTTTGTGAGAAGTCAGGTTATGTTACTGTCAATTAGAAAAGAACAAAGAAATTTTTTTATATGAGGAAATTGATCTTCTGAATATTCTGAATTCATAAAAGAAGATAAGATAGCTGAATTTAGATCCTGTGCATATGGTGAATGTTGTCAGACATTAAAGACAATACATGCAGAATCATGTTAACAGAGCACAAATCTTTTTCTTTAAGGGATTCTATCAATCTAAACCTGGAAAATACTGTTTTCTGACTTCATTGAAGTCTGGTGTATTTTCACACTTTAATGTTATATTAGGGCACATTAAAAACAGGAGGTTTAATTTATGATCACATAAATGCTGCTGTTATTATACTTACTGAACGGCAATCACAAAAAGATTCTTAATGTCTTATATTTTTTCTGGTGTCAAATTTCAAAACAATTTGAATACTGCATAATAAAGGAATTACGTGCTGTAAAATGCTGGTTGTGAAGCGCTTGTTTTAATGCTTAGTTTTATGCCATGATATCCTAGACCTGTTAACTACGTGTGCCTATACGTCTAAAGCCATATACTTATGAAAGAGTATAAAAACAAATACCTGTGTGTGGATTTGTGTCTTTGCAGGAACACATACACGTGCACACTGACACAAACTCATGTGTATACATACTAAGGACTAAATATTTAAATTAAAGCCTATGTACATATATCTTTTAGGAAAATGGTCAACAAAGAACAAAGGAAAAATGTCTTTGTCTTAAATCACTTATTTTTCTGAGAGCTGGCAGAGCACGGCCATGGTTTCTTTTGGTCTAAGGAAAGATTGCCATCTATTGGATGACCTTGGAAAAGAACAGGTTTTTACTATGCATGTGCTCTGTAATTCATGAAAAAAATTTAATGAAATTGAAGACTTCGAGCTTAAATTGTACATGTTACTACTGTTAAATGGTATAAAAACTTCTTTCTTTTCAAAACTGTGATTTTCAATTCTAGATTGATTTATGCTGCAAAATACAAAGGCAATAGGTGTTTGCTTTAGAAGGGATGAAATACTGGATGTGCCTGTATACAGTAAGCTCTGGTAGCAGTTTAAATGTTTGCAGAATATTGAATCTTTATTTAAGTTTACTGTAATACAATGAAAAAGACTTAAGCCAGCTATTGATATATTTATAACATACTTTCGTCTCAAGATTTGGGAACGGAATGATGCTCTTTTCCTGAAAACAGCATTTTTCCAGCTCTTTACAGAGGGTTGCACTGCATTGCATTTAAAACAAAAATATCACTCGGTTTGAGCTTAAAATGTAAAGCTTTCTTTTTTTCTCTTTTTTTTTTTTTTTAACTTACAGCCCAAGAACTTGCCAGTCAAGATGAAAAACTTCTTCTAATGGAATCCAGCTTGAAAGCAACTCAAGAGCAGCTAAGTGAGCAAATAGCAGAAACAGTTCACCAAGAACAGAACAGTAGAAAATCACAGACGGAGAGCTGAAGAGCCTGAGAAAACATATTGTAACTTCTGAAGAAGAAATTAGTGATTACAAGTGAGTTTCTTCTTTTTCGGTATTTGAGAAACAAAAGACATTAAAGTCAGCAGTAAATCCTTTTAATATGTACTGTATTAATCCTTTCTATCAGGTAAGATGTAGTGTAACTGTGTTCTGTAGCTTTACTGAATAAACTATTAAATCTAAATCTTTGATTAATGTATGTTTTAAAATACATCCTGCATTTAAAACATTAAATGTTGAAAAATACAGTTATTAGGAGACTGGTTTATTTTTAAAATTAATATTCTGTAGTGTTGAAGTAGAATAGTATCTGTAATTCTTTATTACCTATCTGTTAATGGTATTCTCATCTTCCTCTTTTTAGAGACCAAAGGTTACATATGGGTCTTATTGTCTTTCTTCTTTTTGTTAGAGAAGCTGCCTCTAAGCAAGAGGCTACCAAATTAAAGAAAATTTAGTGTTTGAACTTTTAGTCAAAATAGCAAGGCATATATGAAGTTGTTAACATTAACAAAAAAAACAAACTGTATACTCTAGAGAGTTTACACTGAAAAAATACTTTTGCTCTAATCAGTCAAATTTAGTATCTATTAGATTAAGGGCTAATCCCTCTTAGGATTTAATAAAAAAGTAACAATGTTCAAAAATTAGATTTTACAGTTTAGCTTAATATTAACTGTATTTTATATTGAGCCACAAAGTTATTAATTTTTTAGAGTTCTAGAGATTTAGACTATGCTAAAAATTGCTCACTTCAGTTGATGCTTTTTTGTGCATTCTCTTCTTCTTAAAGTTATGTTGCACTAAGTAATCCCTATATATACAGACTGAATTTCAAGCTGTCTCTTAATATCATAGAGCATGATGAACATTTTATACAAGATAATTTGGCTGCAAAAAGAAAGTCTGTCCATTTGGAGGTGGATTGAACATTTAGAACTAAATGTTTTATCTCAGATTTGTGGCAAGCATCAAATATTACCTCAGCAAATGTTCTCTGAGGAAGACTTGCTAAATTCAGATGTAACAAATATCACACATCTAAAGCAAAATATTATATACACTCAGTGTAAATGAATTTTAGACTGAAACTTCATCCTTTCTTCAGGTCAAATGTTTAAAGTTAATATTTATGCTGAAGACTGGGAAAAGCTTCATGGAAGAAACACTATCTTCAGTAATGTGTCTTCATTTCTTTAAATAAAATAGCTTGGTGGTTTTCAACCTGTAGTTATATCTCTAAAGACATTACTAGTACTTCTCTAGGGAAAACACTGTCACTGATTTACTTTCCTAACACAGCTTGAATCTTTTGCCATAGTGGGGTTTCTCAACCATTTGAAGTTATTCCTCAATTTACAAAATGCCATGTTATGCCTAATCTTGTACATAGTTCTTTGTAAATAAAAAGGATGCAAACTTCTAGGACTACTGATTGTGGTAACTTAGTGTGAGATGGGGGGGAAGGAGAGGGGAAGTGGGATTGAAACTCCCAGCTGTAACTGATTGATTGTGTCATGAAATACAGCTTTTGAGAGAGCAGGAATTTTGCAAAAGTTCACTGAAAAGAGTTTCACTAAGGTTGAAATAGAAGGCCAAATGATAATCATTAAAAGATTTTTCAGAAGGACTTTTTAAAAGAATTTTTTTTTACTTTATATGAACAAATAAAACTTGAATGAATCTCTCCACATGCAAAAATTATTAACTAACCGATCTTTTTCTGTTGTTTTCTACACTTGTTCAGTGACTTTGGAAGTTTGTTACCTCAGCACATGAACATAATAAACTTTGAGTAAGGGAAATCTTTTCTTAGATCTATATATTATCAAAAATTATTTTTATTTAATCTTACGTAAAATTTTGACTTTAATTTTTGATACCATTGCTTTTTAAAAGTACTCTGACGCATTGCTGCAGGATTACAGTAGCCAAATTATTTGTTGAATCTGGAAAATTGAAACTGAAAATTCAAAACAATAGGTTTAATAAAATGGAACTGATAAATCTAAGAAATTAACAAAAAAGTCATTTAAATATTGAAATTTACCTTTAAAACAAGACACTGTGTACCTGAAAACAGTAATGCTGTGCCAGCCAGTATCTGCTCTGTTCTGTTCCTTGGGAGACAGAAAGAACAATGGATTTCTGTCCCCTGAGTCTTTTGGGACAGGGAATGTCATAAGGGTTATATTTAGTCACTAGGAAGGGTACTGCATGTGTCATAAAGTAACATCCCTTTGGTGCTGACTTATTCAAAGTCATACAGTCCTGGACTTTTCCTACCTTCCTCCTCAGTGAATCTGACAAATGCAGCTGATATCAAGGCGAGAGCACAGGACCATACAAAGAAAAATACAGTACAACATAAATTGGTCACTTAAAACTACACTGAGTCCTCAGATTCTGCTATAGCTGTTGTGAGGCCTTTGAGGGGAAAGGTTCATTTCTGTATGCTTTTATTTCCTTGTTGTGAAGTCCTTGTTATAAGTTATTTTTTCATGGAAGTGGTGAAAAAAGGAAATGGTTGACTAGGATTTAAAAACAATAAATATCCATTATATTGATTAATTAACCAGAATAAAAAATATTTATTTTTAAAACAGAGTAAAAATATTCTCTGGTAATTTCACAGGGTGCCCCAAATACACTTATTTCCCAGGGAAACAACTGAAAGTTTTTTAGAAGTCACAGCCTTTGTTTGTTGTATGCTTATCCTGGATGAAATAAACCTAAGGTAACACAACCCCAGTCCCACTCCCCAGCCCTCCACCCTACTTGCCTCCCCCAGTATAAGCCTGTTACACCTGAAAGATTTGTTCGGAATGTCCAGTGGGAACCTGGAAATCGTAATAATTTGTAGTATCGATTGTGTGAAGCTATGCAGCTGGGGCCTCTGGTGAATAGACAGGAATAGACATTTTATTGATTAACTTTTACAGTCATATTTTCAGGACTCTGCTGCAACATAATTTTCACTTCCCAGCTTTGTGCTGCTGCATCATGAAACTTGGATTCTTCTCTCTTAACATTTACCCACCTGAGAGAAACAGTACAGACTTGTCTTTTTTAAGCTGTGCTCTGCAGAAATGCATAATATTTGGTGTAGTGAATTCTTTTAAATTTCCCCTCTGCTGCCACAATAAAGTGAAAAATCTTCACAAGTGGTGTTAGCAAGTATTGAACAAGTTGCACATCCTCTCTGACCCCCATTAGATGCTATTTGTAACATCCAGTAATTCTATTTCTCCTTTGCATTTTCATTCTTATTTTTTAAATGGATAATATTCTGTCAAAAGCCACCCCCCTCTTTACATCCACAAATTCCAGAAATGCTTAAAAGGAAAACAACAGCCCCATAATGAAATAGATGCTTTTATTAGTTGGTGAAATTTTAAAAGGAGAAGACAAAATGTTCACTTGAAAATCTGAAAGGAATTATCAGTAAAATCTGATTAATTGTCAGGAGTGACATCCTGCATTAACTAAAATTGCTTATAAGATTACTGAGAGGACCGGATTTCAGTCCAGTCACTAACAATTCAAAAAATATCAGTAGATGTACTGAAGTCTTATACAAACAAATCTCAAAACCCATTTTTTTTAATTTCTGGTACTATTAATTTCCAGAAAAGAACAAAAATGGCACTGTGCCTTTGTGAAAAAGACTGTTGCATATTTGCTGGTTTCTTTAGTATAGGTTACTTTGTACATTAGAATCCTAGGCCATTTCTCTTTCATGCACTTAGAAAATTACCAGTGAAAATCCTCATCCACTTTTATTCACTTAGTGGCTGTTTATTGTTAGTTATTTTATGCACTTACTTTCATGTGAACCATGTTTTTAACATAAGTTTAATAATGCCTTGTAGGCTAAATATTCACCACCCCATCATCACTGGTCCTAATGTGATTTAAACGTCTGTCATCCTGCTACTTTTTCTATGATGCATTGCTATTAACATCTTCTAATTATAACAATGCTTAAGTTATTCGTGGTCATGTTTCCTTTTGTCCTTCCCCTCTCATCAGAGACCTGATGGTGTGCACCATATGGAGCTACAACTGAGGCAGCAGCTCTCCCATCCATCACAAAAGGTTCACTTTGTTTACCATTATCAAACTTATGACTGGGTAATTCCTATTTTGTTTAAAAGAATCAGGAAAATTGTGGAGGACTTAAAAGGTAAAAATAACAACATCAAAGAAAGAGGATAAGTAGCAACTTGCTCAAGACCTCAGTGTCCAGTGGTCCTGGAATAAGTAGAAATAGTCTCAATCAGGTTAAGAACTGTAAAATTTGAAGAAGTGGCTACATTTCTTCCTATGCATGGAAAATTAATGTATTATTTAGCAAACTGATTAATAGTAGTATCAGATTTCAATGGCATCCTAGGCCTCAATCTTTCAAACATATGTGAATGCAAGTCACAGTTTCACAGTTTTGTGAAACCAATTACCCTATAAACATGTGAAAAGCTGTTCACAAGCTTGCAAGATTGAAGATGAAAACTGTTTTAAGGATCACTTATGATTTTGTTTTGTAGCTGTGATACTTTATTATAAAAGTAGTGAATTATGATGTAAGAATACAGGAAATTACTGAAACATCTGACTGTATTTTAATTTAGATTAATTTAATGAAAATCCAAATTAGTGTTTGTGTGTGTGATTTAGTTAAAGAACAGGGAAATTGTATTCCCTCTTCTGAACCTTTGTGGAGACATTCAATAAGATCAAAGTAGTATTTCAGTAAGTTTTATATGTTCTAGGTAGATAATCCCTTGAATGCTTAGGACTCTGTGAATAGCATGTTGACTGAATTTCTAGACTTCCTATTTAATTTCTTTCTCCTCTTCTATTTTGACATATCCATGCTAAGGCTTCTTGCAGTTGTGGTAGCCTTTATATTATGAATTAAGCAAGGTAAATTTAAAAACTTTTAAGAAGTAAAAAACTTGAAATGTTTTAAATGTTTATTAAACAAATTAGATGCAAAATATAACAAAATGTTTCTTAGAGCACTTTTTTATACTGCACAAATTCAGGACTAATTATAGTTCCCAATTTGAATCAAAGAATTCTAAGGTTTATCGTGACATAGCTGAAGGCTGCTTGAATCCATTACTTTATCTTTTTCTCTAAAAGAAATTGCAAAGCTGAAGTATTTTAATAAGCTTGTGCTTTAATTTGATTTTTAATTTCTAACTTACTGGAACAGTAAGACATTAAGTAAATAAAAATTTGTGTTTATTGACTTTCACATTGTCTATGACACAAATATTAAAAAAACCCACCCAAAATTATTATCTGTTCAAGTATAGGATATGATCCTGTATATTTGTGTCTTCCCAGACACTATAGTTATGACTGAGAAAACCTGAATTGATTGCAATGGAAATCTACCTGACAGTAAGTATTTGCAGTGGCAGACGAAATTATTTAAGAAAAGAGAATATAAAATTAAGAAAGACCGATGGACTCATAAGAGTGAAATACAAATAGTCTGAATCAGGATTGATTTCAACATAATGTGGTGGAGGAATCCCCACTTATTGATCAACTTTAAAGCCCATGCACAGCACTTAAAAAGATAAAGTAAGCAAGGTCAGATAATCAAAGCATTTAAATAGTAAAAACAGCAACTGCCACTGTAGACTGGTAAAATAAATCCATAATACAAATTGCTTTAGCAAAAAGTGGATGAGCAGCTGATCTTCCTATTGAACTTTTATACTGTTCAGTGACCACACTGGGGAGAGGATTGGAAGAAATGCCTTGAAGATCAATATTGAGTGAGAGGTAGCAGGGATGCATTCTGAACATGAAAGAATTACAAGTATGAGAGTAGAAATCCTGAGGAAATGTCATCAAGAAAGGACTGTTCTTTTAAAATATCACACATATGATATGAACATAGTATTAGCTGATGTCCTGTTATGATCTTTGAGCACTTAAACCTTATTAAATCAGAAGTTAATTTATTGAAAAACATAAAAATAGAACAAAAAGAACTAATGATTTTAATGAAATTAGTTCTAAGAATTTAGTAACCTCTGTCTTCAAAACAAGGGGAATTTTAATCTTCTTAATTAGTATAGTGTTCAGTTGAGGCTGCTATTTTCCAGCTGTATGTATTTCAAGTTTTTGCTGAATAGGAAGGATGAACCAGAATATTGTATTGTTTCTCCTTTTTTGATCTTTTGGTTTTTTTGAAGATCAACATGTACCTGTATTTGACATGTTTACTGTAAGCACTATTTCTTCAGATCTGTTCAAAATAACATTTTTGCAGACATTTTAAATAATCTGTAGAAATTACAATTCTGTAATGCAAGTTCTTAAAATTTTAGTTTTTCCTAAACCTGTATAGGCTTTTCATTTTAAAACAGGTGTTAAAAATATGCCATAGCTTTCATTTATATGTTCATTTTTCCAGCACTATTCAAAGAGTATTTGCGAGAAAGAAATACTAGAGGTGGAAGTACTACAGTAGCTCATTGTTTCAAATACGTTGTTTTCATTCACTGTTTTATTACATCATTGTATGAGAAACATTGTATTTTCATGGAATATGTTACCCCTTTAAAATGAAGAATCCTTCTTTTTTCTTTATTTTTGACTGTAATCTTCCTTTACTTTCACACTCATTACCCTACCTATAAAAATGGTGTTATTGTTAGAAATTAATAATTCAAGGTGTGACGGTATTTGCATTTTAAACATTACAAAAGGAACACTAAAAATAGAGTGGTTCAAGGATACAGAAAATATATTAAAAAAGAAAAAGAAAAGTTGAGTGAGCATTTGGGTTCTCTTTGAAGATTTTTTTTGACAGAATATGTTGGAGTAACTGATTCCCAAAATCATGACGTTTGTTCACTATGGTAACTGTACCATACACCCTCTTGTGACGCATAATTATTTAAAACTACTATTGGCTCAATTTTTGCTGTATGAATTGGTGATTACAGTAATTTCAATGGTAAAATTGTGAAAGAAAGGTCAGCTTATTTGCATTAATTAGGAACTTGGAGGGCCATACAACACACTTTTCCTTTGGGATTCTTATGGTTATTGATTTGTATACAGCTGTAGGAAAAATTAGTTGGAATTATATTTCACTTACCACTGGAAGCTGTATATTAATAACAATGGAGTTCTACATAAAAAAATTAGAAGCAGCAAATTAAATAATTGTCATTTTTAAAAATTAAAATTGCTATACTTACCTTTTTTAAAATAATCTCTTTTGAACAGCTGGAGGAAATCCATTAGTGAACTTTCATTTAATACTCACAGTACTTTCATTAGCACAAAAATGCATAGGCACTTATGTTAAGGTGACATAAAGTATTCAAAACTTCCTATTCAGTAGTGGTCTCTATAGATGCTTATAAATCAAGACAACACTGAATCATATGCTTAGCCTTCCTTATACAGTGATTTTTTCTTATATAATTGTATAATTACTAACCCCAAAATGTAATATAAATATATGGATAATCCTGTCCTAAAAGATAATCTTATGGTTGTGCTATAGTCATTAAAGGCCTTTCAAGACCAAGAGCTATATCAAATCATAACGAAATGTTATAGCCATCCTGGACTGCTAGCTCTTTAGGTATAAAAAAATATGGTTAGAGTCTTCAAAAAATGTCTACATGGGTAACATACCAACAATGTGGGGTCAGGTAAAGCACATTGTCAAACTGTGACAAACCTTTGTCTAAATGGAGAGAACTTCAGATTTTCAGATAGCAATGATGATCAGGTGGTATGCATTTGAAACCTTGTTTATATTACATTGATAAATACTGTACATGATTAGTGCATATTTCTCTGAACTTTTAGCACTTTAAATGGATTAGAATGTCTTATTTTGATCATATCCATATTGTTCATTAAGATAAGATTAGGTCTTTAAAAAATGTTTGGCTTGTTTCCATTACATTCAAAAAAGTTTAAAGTAGAATATATGGAATAAAGTTTTCCATAGTGTGCGTATATAACACATGTTTGAGATTAATCAAATCACAGTCACCTCTAATTAACAGCAGGGAGCAATTCCAACATGGGACAGGGCCAGATGACTAAGAAATAAAGAATATATTTAAAAGATGCACCATACTAAGAAAAGAAAAATAGGTTATGACTTGTGTCTTATAAATACTGCAAAGTTTTTAAACCTGTGGTTCTGTGCATGTGGCCTAAACATTTTTTTTGCTTTGTTTTTTAACTGGGCCAAAAATTTTCAGAACCCTATAGTTTCATAGGTAAATACAGTTTTCTTTCAAAGTTAATTCTTTCCATTCTTCATAATTAATAGATTAAAAACCCCCCTGACCTTTGCATCTTCAGATGAGCAGCTTTTTTTTTTTCAAATTCTAGAAATGTCTGATTTGTATGCCAAAATTCTGTCATTTACCATGGTGCTTGCTTAGCACCACAGGAAAAGCAGTGATCAAGGACGTACATTGAAGTAAGTTGAATCTTTCCTCCTGGTTTTTGTTTGTTTGTTTGGTGTTTTGTTTTGTTCAATAGGAAGTTTTGTAGTTGATGAAGAAGAAAACTCTAGGAAAAGAAGTTTAATTGTGCAATGAAGACAACTGGAGAATTTGATATCTTCCTCTCCTTTCCCTCAGACATAATGAAGATACTACCTCTAAACTTTTCTGAATATCCAGTGTGAGAAGCTGCTGTCTGATCTGTGGCAGACTGAACTTTGCCAAGAGCAACTATAGCCAATGTTAATTTTCTTTGAACAGTTAAAAGTCTTTACAAAGAAGCATTAACAAAAGACACGAGAAAACAATGTTCAGTTGTGTCCTGTCTCTGACAGGGAGTTTGTGGCAAGGCCATTCTCATTGCAGTGTAGGAAAATAGCTCCTGAACACATGCAAGGTTTTCTGTCTCTCAGTGATTCAAGAGCTGCTAAACATGCCTAAGAAAAGGGGAAAGCTCTATAAGAAAGACTAGAGAGCAATTCCTCAGATCAACCGGGAATAATGTTAGTTCAAACTGTTAGTTCAAAATAAAAGAGAAATTAATCTCTGTTCTTATATATCCCAAATGAGAGCTCTGATAGAAGGTATTTCACATTTATTTTTGCTTAATGTGAGCCTCCTTATCTTCTTTTACCCCATGTTCCCAAATCCGTTTACTTCAGCACCCTATGTATGGAATGATAATAGAGATGTATTCTCATATCATGGATGCTGATATTTATGAAACACTCAGACACCATTGTGTTGAAAATCAGCAGCTTTATTTATGTTGTCTTTTTCGTTGTGTCACAATGTTAGCTGTGTTTCTCAGTTTAAGTCATGTAAGCTGGTGTATAGAGACATTACCTGTAAGTTGCAGATTCAGAATTTGCCATTGAATGGACTAGAAGTTTGTTCCAGGATCTTGTTTTAGACTTAACAATTTTGTGCAGTGTCCATGATTTTTTAAAGGAATTATATGAGTATTAATTTGTTTTAGAAACTCAGATAGAATAAAATATACTTTTCATAGATTTATGAAATATAATTATATATTTATATATTTAATATATATATTCAATATATTATTCATATCAGCACTTGAATATTGTACTTTATATTCTAAAAGATTAATTATAAGAAATCAAAAAGTTTGAGTGTTTGTCTGCTAAGTGATAAGATACCATACAACCAAGATGTTTAAAGGAAGAGATATTACCAAGTGATAAAACTAAAAATATACAAATATGCTTACATAGGTTGGACAGAAATTATTATACTTGGCAACATTAATTCTGATGTATTGGGAACACTGAATATTTGAATTTGCCACAGTAACGTTATTTTAAAATAAAATCAGCATCAGAGCCTGCCTCCAAGTCAAAGGGATTTCAAGAGGTACCCAACCTAAAAATAAAATTAGATTCACCTCTTTTATATGAATATTTTTCAGGAGGAACACCTGTGAAGGCATTCCTTGCTTGGTGTGCTGTATTGCCTGCCTTAATTAGATCAGACAGAGATTTGGCCAGCAGTTTCTCTAGCAGGGAAATAACAAGGTAGCAAAAAAACCCAGGATAAGTAAGGGCCGTAGCACAGCACTGACCTCCTCCAAGACAGAGGAACTTTTCAACAGAATAGATGTAAAACTTAGACAGATGATAGCTTACTCTCTGCAGGCACATTCTCTCATATATTTATTTGTTAATATCTTCCTTAGAAATATCCATATAATTTTAATTTGCACTTCTAAAGATAATTTGGCCTTGAGCAAAAACTCAACAAGACAGATTTCAAACCAAGCACGTAAAGCTCAGCAAAGATCTAGGTAACTCAAAAGTGTGTCTAATAATGGAAAATTTTGTGGTAGGTGGAAGAATGATACACAACTGTAATGGCACCCTGGCAATGAAGCTACAAAAACTGGGGGTGTTTTTATGGCATCATCTTGATGAAACTGGTGAGTGTGCAAAGGATTTTTTGCTCATAGACATCAAATGAAACTGAAAATAAATTCTAATGAAGGAAATTTAACCTTGATATAAAGGTAATACTTGCCTTGACTATAATTTTCAGAATTCTATATTAACCCTTTAGGGATAAACATCATCAATGTCATGCAAAAATTCAAAATATTTTTTTAAAACTAGGAAACAATCTTTTTCTTGATTTTTTTCATAATTGTAGTCAGAGATTTATAAGTAATGGACTTTCATTTGTCATCTATTGCTGTCTTCAGTATAATCTACAACAGCAAGCACCTCCTTCTAGAACCAAGAGAAGTGTTGAGAGAGTGCCATGGTTCTGTTTGATTTAACCTTTGATTTTAAGTTAATTGATTTACATTCATTTGGAATTCCCTTTCAGATGGATATTTCAGTAGTCAGAATTCATGATGGCAACATGCATTCTCTTTCTAAGTCTGGTAACCTTGAAGATTACATGAGAGCCCTCCTTAAGGCTAAAAAAACTTTAGGTTTGCCAAAAAACACTTGAATGTTTTGAAAGAGAAACTTTTATCCTTGGACATGACAATATTGAATCCATCCTTTTAATTATAGATTTCTCACCAGACAGGAGTGTTCTCTCGTAGATTGTAGTGTTGATTACTGTTAATACTAGCCCACTCGATTCCTACCAAAAAATGAATGGACTTTATCTGAGTGGTTTGGTTGACTTTGTTTTGGTTGGTGGGGTGTTTGTTTGTTTGCTTGCTTGCTTGCTTGCTTGCTTGCTTGTTTTTCTGCAGCTGTTGTGGCTCTGTCCACTTGGTGGGTTAAGGAGAAGGTTGCTTGATTTGCTCTGAGTGGTGCACAGGAAAAACAACAAAATTCTTGGGAGGTTCAGTATCAAACTTTTGCTTTCAAACTTTAGAACATTTAAGGTAAAATAATGTACTTGGCAAATTTTAAAATATAGTCATTTTGGTTAGAAAAGCAACAATAAAAAGCATAAAATTAACTTGAGATAATGTATAAGAGAAAGGCGAAAAAGGTGAAAGTATAAGAGTAGAAAGGTACAGAATCACCTGTGGATCCAGACATGAGACCTGTTTGTTGAAATTATGAGGTCTCTTGGTCAAAGTGATTTTGCAGTCTTGATCCATCAAGAGTGGAAGAAGTCTTCAGTTTGGAGTGAGAAAAGTAGTTGCATTATTTAATACCTAATGATATTCCTGGAAGAAAAAAAAATACAAATTTTAAAGAATGCCTGAGCAATAGCTGTGCTGATAACACCTAATCCTATCTAGAAATTTACATTCAGAGATGTTATATTTTGCTAAGGAAGTGTAATTTATTTTGATTTTTTTAACAATACTAGGATTTTGCATAGATGGATGTGTATTTATGTATTTATTGGGAAATAAAACTGATTTTTCTAGATTAGGAATTTGGAGCACACGATAGTGAAGTGTCTTGGTTTAGGTATCAGCAAATATAAAATGAACAATTCCATTTGAATAAAGGAAGATGAAAAAGACCAATTTATAACAGCAAATGAGCACAGGAACTCACGGAAGCCACCTATTCTACAGAAACTTTCTGTATGAACAGAGTCCATGCGAAAAAAGGCAGCGCCTTTTTTCCATTTTTCTTTCAAAGAGAAAGGGAATAGGCTATTTGGTGTTTATTAAACAAGAAAAAATGCACACAGTCTGACAATATTTGCATTCTGTTTTACTCTACTGTAATTTTCTTGTCCACTCTGGAGGTTTGGATTGAATTCATCTTCTATTGATAAAGCCGTGTAAACTCAAGAGAGCTAGTTTTCTCTGCCTCCCCTTCTCTTGCATATGTATTTGTATAGAGAAATGTCTTTTTGTTTGTTTATTTTTACTTTTGTCTTGACACAGCTGTGTAAAAAAATATGTAGTCTGAGTGTTCATACTTTTCATCCCTGTAATTAATACACAGGAAAGAAAGAATTGAGATAAGTGGAACAATATAATTAAATGTTGGTTTAAATGGGATACTTCTAGAAAAATAAATATTTTTCTGGAATTAAAGCTTTTCCATCTAAATTATACCATCCAATCTGAACTGGTTTTAAGCTTAAAAAGCATGCAAATCACAGAAAAACTGAGGAGTTTTTCCGTGATTTGCTGAAAAACTGGAAGAAAGGATTGGCTTAACACAGACCCTGCCATGAGCAGGAGGAGCTTTTAGAAAGGCAGTCTCAGCTGGACTAGGGTGCAGTGGTAAAATACTGTAGTACTCAGGTAAAAACCTTGGTACAGTATATGACATTCAAGCTTAATATATGAAGCATTTTTCCACTAGAAAAGAAAATACAATTTAAATAACATTACCTGTAAAATTCACTTTCAACACATGAGAGTTATTACTGAAAATATTTAGTCAACAAAAAAGGAACATTACTTCTTTTTAAACTCTTGTGGGTGGGATTCATCTTGCCTAACTTTAGATTTCCACTTTAGGTGGAAATACAGAGGGAGGTCCCTAAGTTCCCATTATGGTTGTTGGAGACAACCAATTCAGAGAGAGGAATGAAGAGATGGGCAAACACAGAGTCAATCAAGTATTAAAGTGTGTTTTCTGACCAGTCTAACAAAGTCTCCAGATAAACATTCAACCAGGCCTCCACTCAATGCAATGGAAGAATATGTATGCAGTCACACATAATCAACTAAATGCAGATGCACCAATTGATGATCTGCTGAGTTATCTTTTCCCAATAATTCATTAAATGCTACAAATTATTGTATTTATTTATTTGTTTGTTATTACTAGGTCTTTCACAGGCTTTAATACAGGCCATTGCTTTGAAAAAATAATATATAAATACAAGGATTTAAAAAGGAATGATTTATGACATAGAGGAAAAATTTTAAAATAATAGATGATCTTTCCTGTGACTGTGTCTTTTATTGTCTATATTTAGGGTCACTTTTTCTCTTGTATTTGCAGTTGTTTGGTTGGTTGTTGGCAGTGTATTTTTTTTTAATAGAAAAATAAAGGATGAGAGAATGTTGGGGATGAGAAAAAGTGGGCAGATAGAAAAAAATAGTAGAATGACTAATACTCTTTTCAACCCTACTGTTACCGTAACATATCAATGTAGACTGATTATTTGCTGTATTATTACACTAAAGAAGTGTATTAATTCTGGACCTTGACTGAACCTTGAAGAGAAAGAATATAATAATGTTTATTTAACTGAAATTTGTTGCCACCTGTGAACCAGATGATTGCAAAATATTTCTATTGAAAATATTTAAAGATTCAGAGGCAAAAAAAAAAGATACAGGTTGAGTAAAAGAAATCTATTTTCGTTTTTGAAGGTTTCACTACATGCAATTTTCAGTGGAAATAGTAGTTGAGGAATTACTAGACAAAATTTGGACAAAATTTTCCACTTATTCTTATGATGTTTTGCATTTCCAGTGTTTCTGGCATATAACCCATCAAGGTACTAAAAAAATTTAAAATACAGTAAAATTGTAGTTGTTTACTTGAATAAGTATTTCATAATAAGGTGATTTGAGAGAAAAGAAAGATTTAATGTAGAGGTAAATATGCAATGAAAATCAAATCAAGAAAGTGAAATAGTTAATCATGCCAACATTTGGATTATCAATGTATCATCACGCTAACTTTTTTATGCATGTTGATTCTTCCCCAATAGATGCAGATTGCCACTGGGAGCAACTGGTGCCATTAAGCTTCCAAATCAGTCAGTTCTCCAGCTAAGTAGCTTGGGCAGGTACACTGAAGGTTTCATCTTTCTAAAGACTCTATTTATTATCTTTACTTATGTAAAGAGTTCATTAGAAAGAATTTTACATTGAAATATGGTAACTTTTTAGCCTCCTTTAATGCAGTCACGCATCTTTAACTACCAGACATAAAACTGCTTAATTCTGTGGATATTAATGGATTCATATGTCATAAAGCCAGAAGAAACAGTGTAATCGAGTCTCATATGTGACACAATACAGGCCATAGGACTTCAGTGAATTAAGTGGTACGTCATGTCTAAGTACATGTGACTGAAATGGAGCATATTAAAATACATACAGCATACATTTTTTTAATACATTCTTGATTTCAAAAAGCCACTGTAACAGAATTCATGACAATCCTTCATAGGTTCTCTCAATAAATCCAGCTTTTGGAAATATGCAATATGTTGATTCCGTATCATTTTAGCCTCTTACTCAAAATGTCATATGAAACTTAATATAGAACTAAAGTATATTATCTTTTCATCTTAATCAACTGTACCTGAAATCTCTTAAAACCAATACAGCACATAGTAGGACAAGCTGTGTTTACAGCACAGACACAGTAATTAGTAGTATTTGTATTTATCTAATTATATTATTCTACATGTGTTCCTTATATCTATAGTCAATGCAAATTAGTATGGATTTATGATATCAGTCCTTCAATAGTTTGAGTGGAATAGATTAGTAAATGCCAGGGGGGAATTATTTGAATCTCACAGTTAGACCCAAAAAAGTATTAACAGAGAATTAGTAGAGCATTATAGTATTAGTTTCCACTTTAAAAAAAATCTTTCACAGTTTCTAAGATCATACAGCCTAAAAACGGTCTAGAATTTTTTTTTTTCTAATAGCTCTTCAAAAATTCTTTGGAATTCTACATAGGAAAATAAAAATGTATATGTACTTCTGTGACTGCAATAGTTTTTTTCCTAAATCAAGTACTGTGAATTTCATTATTACTTTTGATTTCTTAAATGTCTTCTTTTTTTGAGGGTGGAGAGATGCAGATGTATAAAATGCAATTGAACGAATTAGAGAAATTATTTTTATATTCAAATTCCTTTGATTAATTTCATCCCACTCACTAATTTTATGTAGGTTTTTTTCTCTAAGATACTGTTTGTGCATATATGCACACTGACATATGAGTGTATACATGCAAATCAATGTCCATAGTTATGTCTATATGCAAGTTGTCACATAAAATTTATATCAACTTTGGGACGTTTTCACCTCAAAATATGACTTGTTCAAGATTTATCTTGCCAGAAGAATTACTAACTTCTAGTTTTGTAATTAATTCCTACTCATGTGTTTTAAGTTGATAGAACCAATCAAAATAGAATCAATCACCATTTTAAAAATTAGTTTTATAATTGGTTTAGTTTGTCTATCGGATGGTATATTTTAAATGTTTCAAGGTAAGGAATTCTTTGGCAAGCATAGTTTAGCATTTGCAATACACTAATTTTCTCTGAAATTTCTGAGAAAAGCTCAACTTATTTCCTCCAAGCCTAGTTCTAAACCCCATGTTTTAAAAGTCTTCACAAAGTTAATTTTAAATGTTCAGAAGTCTGGTAACTTTAAATAGCTTATGTTACCTTGCACCAGATTTTTCTTGTCATGTTTTTGAGAACGTTGTTCTTTTACAGTTTTCTAAGTCAGTAGCATTAAGATATCAAATGTTTCTGAGCAGATCAAATTACTCAAATAGCTCATTTGTTTATTTGTTTGCTTTTTCCTGGAAACAATGACTAACTAATATAGTGATTATGAGAACAGCATTTCACAGAACACAAAACACAGTATTCCATTTGAATTTAGAAGCAATTTTCTTTGAACAGCATTATCAGTAAACTTCTGTGTGTATGTTACTCAATGAAACCCTAAAAGTAACTTCAGATTTTAAACTGTACAGACTATATCTAAAAATAAACAATATGTATCAAATTATTCTTTTGATTTTGTTTCCCTTGAATAAAAAGCTGCTGTCAAAGGTGAAAAGATCTTTACTTTTCTAGTGGAATTCCTTTTCATTTCTCTCATTGTTATGGATTCATAAGTAAGCAATTTCACATTTTATTACAAAATAAGTAGAGGCAGGTGTCTAGAAGATGGGGAGAATGGCATACTCAATTTCCTTGTGGCATATATTAAAGTTTTAGGAACATATTTGCCTGGCCTTCTGCTGGATTTAGTCAAACTTCAGCTGACGGGTAAGTAAGCATTGTATAAACATTTTCTTTGTTGCACCAAAGTTTAAATTCTCTCCATTCAGACTCCATGATTTCTTCACTTTGCATATAGTAGAGTGTTGTTAGCAACCAATATAGGAAAAACCAAACTGTAAATAAGGAAAGGCAAACAAAGCGCGAAAAATCCAGACATTGAGTTACATATTGTTTTAATACAGAACAAGGAATAACTAATAAAAAATTTCATTGACTTCTTTGTTTGTATTTAGTGTTACTGTTACTCTAACAATTGCTATTAAATTGTAATCTTTCTATTGCAGTGAGACTATAAGTTCTAAACATCTTCTAACTGCTCTATTTCTTTGAACTATAGCTTTATCTTTGGAAAGAAAAATATACCTTAGTTACACCAGTAAGCTGGCTGTAGGCTAAAATGAATTCTAGTCGAGGTGATATCACTACGTGTACAAAGTGGAATTAAGGGTATATGATCCATTTTTGCTTCATTGCATGCTTAGTATTGTTTGGCAGTTTAGGTTTATAAAGACGCTTCTGAGTGAGCACCAAAAAAGAGTCTGAGAGTCATGTCTATGAAAACTCTTCCTCTCATTTCTTCTTATTATTCTTTAACAAGAACTATTGCTTGTAAATCACGTGAGACCAATCTCCAAAATGCACGCCAATGAATAATTTACTCCTGATTTGGTATAATCTCAGGAGTCATTCAGGAAACCTACATGATGTATACTGCTTAGCAGCAACTTGAATGAGGGGTTTGAGTATATGTGGGTACATGCTGCTGCTTTACAATTGCTGCTTACATAAATTATAATTTCTATCTCTAAAATACTTTAGAAATTATTTTTTCATTTAATTTATTTTCCTCAATAATTGTTCCCTTTTCCAGGTTAATTTTAAGAAATCTATAGACAGCTACATGCAAATACCTTGCTTCAGAATGGAAATTTCTGGAATTATAGCCATTATGTACTTACAGACACCTGACATTCTATGTACTGTATCTACTCTACAACAATTTATGCTTATGTAAATTGGGATGTAGAATAATTGATGCCTTTATGTTGTATCGTTTCATTACTTTTATCTTCTAGGTCAAATACAATTGAAAAAATATCTCAGTCTTGCTAAATTGACTTTACAACACAAAAGGCAACTATGCAGTGAAGTGATGGTGATTTGGAGAAACTATAAGAGGAATTCTAGCCTTTTCATATATGAGAAGTTACATTAGTGCTAGAGAAACTACTTTGGAATAAATAACATTCTACATCTTAGAACTTGTTAGGGAAACCACGTAGGCTCGTACCTCTTACGTCTTTCTATGCTGTCAAGGCGTGCACACAATTTCTCTTACACTTATACATTTAGAAAAGATCACACTCCAGTAAGGTTACAGCCACTGGAACACTTCCACAACCATTGTGAAAAATAAAGAATTGAGGTATACAATTTCTATTTAATTTTTCATCATCTATAATGAATATACTTGTGGCAATCAGGTAATATTTTATAGAAGGGAAAAAGCCCTAAATTTTCAACTATATTATCCATATGTCTGATTTTCAATTTCCTTCCTTTGAATATACTTGCCAATAAAATATCCAGTGAATTTGACAAAGTCTTTATATTTTGGGAGAATATTAGGTCATGTTTGCAGATGGGGAAGATCAGAGGATGAGAAAATATTCTACACTGGAAAAAAATTATGATTTCATGCTATGTGTCCTGATGCAGAAAACACTCCAAAGTTGTCTAGTTCCATGCATTCAGCTAGATTTAGGAAAAGACCTTTAAAAAGATAAATTGAAGTAATCATCCATATATTTACATATAAAATTTACGTACCCTTCCTGCAGAAGAAAACTGCATTAGTATTTATATTTGACATCCAAGGTATGCTGAAATTACTAAAATATTCAGGAGAGAAGCAGGAGAGAAAGAAATATCATATAGTGATATTCAAGCACCTCTAGATATCAATAAAAACTGTAAAAATTATATTTTACAGGAAGTCAGAAATTACAGACTATGACCTTGTGTCTATTTTAGTGTGAAGGATCTGTTTAGTCATCAAATAATGAGGAAATGGACCTCCTGCAAAAAAGATCAGTTAAGATCCACTGAGATTTTCTGCATGCAATGCTTCGTTCTTTTCTTCAAAGAAACGTTTAAAGACTGAGTTTTATGAATAATTATTCAAAAGGTTGCAAGGCAGCATTTTATATATGTGTGTGTATATATATATATATATATAATATATAGCATGAAGAATCTTGAATTCCTTTGGAAAAGAGTATTTGAGATTTAAAAGGGCATAAGTTTCTGGGAAGGTAACCGTATGTTCATAGTCAAGAATCACAGAATGGTTTGGGTTGGAAAAGATCTTAAAGACCACTTATTACCAAACCTCTGTCATGGACAGGGGGATCTTCCACTAGACAGGTTGCTCTAAGCCTCATTTAACCTGGCTTTGAACCCTTTTAGGGATTGGGAATCACAATTTCTCCGGGCAACCTGTTCCAGTGCTTCACCACCCACACAGTAAGGAATTTTTCCTTAATGCATAATCTAAACCTACTACATTTCAGTTTGAAGCCTTTCCCTCATATTCTGTCACTACATGTCCTCCTAAAATGTCCCTCTCAATTTTTTTTGAAGGCCCCCATTAGGTACTGGAAAACCACAATTAGGTCATCCTGAAGCCTTTTGTTTTCCAGGCTGAACAAACCCAAGACTCTGAGGCACTCCTTATAGAAGAGATGCTTCCAATCCCTCTAATCATCCTGGTGGCCCTGCTCTGGACTGGCTCCAACAGATCAATGTCCTTCCTGTGCTATATGCGCGATATGTTGACCAGGTAATTTTTCATCCTATAGCACTGTGTAATCATGTAATAAAGTGTTATAATAGTTACAAATAAAAGTATTTTCAATATCACTGCTGACTCGGTATTCAATATAAATTGCAATTAGGAATAAGCAGGTAGCATAAAAAGTGTCATTACTATTGACCCTTTATATATATATACAGAGAGAGAGAGAGAAAGAGAGAGGAGTAGAAGGTGATTACCTGTTTAGTAAAATAAAAAGTTCAAATGTTTTTGATACAAGATCCATTCTCATTGAATGCCCAGAAATTCTACAGTCCTTTCCTCTAAATAATTTCTATGGTTTCTTCTCCATTATCCATGATCCTTTCTCATTTTCCTTTTTTGTAACAACTTGTGAGATTTTCTATTATTTGATTATTTAGTTTCAGATTTCCAGTGTTTCCAACTTTCCCAGTTCCAAGTGCATCACATCTTTCTGGCTAGAGTGTCAGGGTAAAAATTCTCTGAGGCATGTGTGCTGCAAGGGCAGAGTATCATGGAATGCTACTAAGAATTTTGGGCTATTGTCCCCTTTCTGAATACACTATGTATATCTTAACTATCCTTGTAGTCATCCACACTAGATGACAGTATGAAAGCAGGGATAAAAATGGAGCTTTTTATTTTTTTACTGAGCCATTCACAATTTTGCCTACCAAATTTAGCAGGCATAAATCATGTTTTGAAATAAATTCAAAATTTTATGGTAGGTCTGAAGGTCACAAGATATCTTCTGTTACTCAAATTGGTGTTTTCTGGAAAAATCAGTCAAAGGAAAGTCTTTTTCAGTGCTCCTAAATCAGTAGGGACAAAAGCCATTACATGTTTCTTAAGAGGTTCATAAAGATATCTATACTATAATATAATGTTCTACATTATACTGATAGTTTAGCTACAGATTTGCAGCAAACATTTGTCCTTTCTTCAACACTTTTAATCAATTTAATTTCTCTGTTCAATTTTCTGTGTTGTACTTCCCTTCATGCAGTCTTTCTCTCCAAATCTTTAGCTAGATTTTTCCTAGTCTTCCTTACCTCAGCAGGTCTACAATGGATTTGCACTGCACGGTGTATTTAATAGCTTATTTGAAGATATGGCAGTGTTAAAGTGTAGTACAGAAAGACTTGAGTTACATTTTTACTGTGTTAATTGCTCCATTTCTAAATGCAGCCTATACAAAATATTTTCAGTTCATTAATAACTCTAAATCATAACTCACACCCTCTGAAAAAGGAAAAAAATGTGTGGGGAAAGTTATTGAATTTTATTTTGTATTTCAACTACTATCCTGTGACTGGAACCCAAACAATTTGATTTAAAGCTTAGCAAAGTATCCCCCAGTGGTACATTGGACACATTCTTTTATCTGTAATGTTGGTGAACCTAAAAATTAATGTTATGAATTCTCTGGTTCTGTTTCATGAAGTTTGGTTTTTAGGCTGATGGCTCACATCTGTGCAAAGAAAATAGTTTCACCACCTCCACATCTTTGAAAGTGAAGGAAGTGATCTCTTCTTGTCTGTTGTAACCAAAGATGCCAGAATTTCTGCACAATAACACAACCTTTGTTGTTTTCTTCTCAAGCTCTGCTTCTTGCTGTGCACATATAAATTTTATCTCCTCAGCACTAGAAGGCTCGGACACCAAATTCTGTGTGACAATGAATAAACTGACTGTATACTCCAGTCCCATGACAAAAATAAGGGCACTGGGCACTGTAGGACACAAATAAAAATTTCCAGAGGCTTTCCAAGTCTCACTATAGCTAAATTTCTATGTAGCTTTCAGACTCTGTACTTAAAGGGAGTGAAATAAGTTTGCTACTGATGTTGACTTTTCCATATTAGAAGAAAGTACTAGGTATATTTGACATCATTCTAATAATAGAAAAACTTATTTCTTCTTTCTGTTATTGGAAATTGTGTTTCCATTCTTTCATTCGTGTGACAGCTGTAGAGCATATTTTATTTTATCTTTAATTACTTTCATGGGAAAGAGGTGAGCTATTTGCTCTGTTTCAGGTTTTGATATTAGAGTGTTAGAGGAAACGAAGAACCATGAGTAGAATAATTTACTTTACTCCTATTTACAAAATCCTATCTTCTTTTTTCAAAATTTATTACTTTTCTCTGTGATTAAGTGTTCATTATTAAAGAAAATATGTTTTAAATTGCTATACCTAATTACAGAAACATTCAGCAAATATGCTTAAGCATCAAATAACTTTCCAATGACATTCCAATATTCTTATATTGGCTATTCTTTTGTTTTTGAAGGGTTTGTGTTCAGTCTGGATGTTTTACTTATTGTCTTGACATATATTTATTGTTACAAGTAGTCTAAACAGATAAAATCCCCTTGATTTAGATTTTAAATAATAACTGATTTGTTTTAAAAAAAGACTTGCTGTCTGGCTTGACCCATTTATTATTTTTTCCCTTAAAATAGTAATAGAAACTCAGCTGCACTATCACTGGATTTGGGAGAGATTCCATTTTGCCAAAGGGGAAAGTATAAACCCATGCTGTAATGTAGTCTTAATGAAGACTCTTTTAACCATTTCTCGGTATGCTCAAATTTCTTTTGATGTTGTTGTTGTTTTTCTTGCTGATTTTAAGGTACTAGCTCTCCACTAAGCTGTGGGGCTTGGCAGTAAGGGACACAACTGCCACCCTTTTCTTGTATAGTAGAAGGATGTACTTGATAGGACATAATGAATCCCTGATTTGTTTGGAAAGATAATTCTTGTCCTGTCTTACCTGCTTTGGCATGAAAGTGTGCAAGACTATCTATTCTGTTGTTGCAAGTCTGAGGTTTTGCAGGTGTAAATCCATCTGATTCTAGAAGCGGTTTTAAAGTTTTATGCTCTACTATATGTGATAATTCTTAGGTAGTTGTCACAATGTCAATTGCTCCAGCTGCTCTGAAGTCTTTCCAGAGTCACAGACAAGTACATTAAATTTAAATGATATGGAAATATTTTTCACCAACGATATAACTCACTATTTCAGATAGTGTAAAACAAAAAAACCCCAAAATTCATAGTGAAGCTTTACTTAAAATTCATCTATGGATCCTTTTCTGTGAATGTGCAATGTCCACCTGTTTTTCAACATGCCCAGCAAGACCACAATATTGTTAAAGGCTGATGTGTTCTCCATATCTAAATCATTTATATTAATAGTATAAATTTAATATGATACTTAGAAGTGTATATATGTACATATACTCATATATATACACATACATACACACACACACATCACACACACACACACACACACACACACACACACACATATATATTTCCATAGTTCAAGTTCTGTTGTTTCTATCTTCTAGTTATATAGAAGTTGAGGTCATTAAGAC
Source organism: Trochalopteron elliotii (assembly GCA_024734555.1). NCBI lineage: Eukaryota > Metazoa > Chordata > Aves > Passeriformes > Leiothrichidae > Trochalopteron > Trochalopteron elliotii. The sequence continues at coordinate 468,715 of JANPWX010000024.1, read as the reverse complement.
AGTAATGACCAAATATAATTGTATGTTTTTTTCCTTCTGTGATCTCTGGTTCCTTTCTGGTTTTCATAACCTGTTTACTTTAAAAAAAACTGAGTAGAGCTGTCAAATTTTTCTTGGTGCACTACTATCTCTAGGTTCACTCTTGATGTAGTCTCATAATTTTCTCTTTGTGCCACATGGTAAAAAATTAGAAAGATGGCTGAAATATAAAATTTACCTCTTTTCTCACATCTGCAAATAGCAAACAAGATTTTGAACTGAGTCTGGGTGGAATGAAGTTAACTTTCTTTGATAGCAACCCGTATGATGCTGTGATTTGCATTTGTGGCTAAAAGAATGTTGATAACACAGCAATTATTCATCTATTGCTCAGAAATGCACAGCACCAAGGCTTGCTTTCTCTACTTCATGTTCTGTCAGAATAAGTAGGCTTGGGGTGGACAAGAATTTATGAGGAAACATAGTTGAGAGAACTTAACCAAACTGACCAAATGGATATTCCATACTGTGAGCTGTCATGCTCAGCAGTAAGAAGATCAGGGACAATAGTAGGAAGAAGGAAGTTTGTGATTGTGGTCTTTGTCTTTCCAAGTAACTGTTATGCATGCTAAGGGCTCTACTTCCCAGGAAGTAGCTGGGCATCTGCCTACTAACAGGAAGAACTGAAAGAAATTTTTTTTCTGCTTTGGTCACTTATGTGGTTTTTGCTTAATTTATTGAAATGTCATTATCTTGCTCCAAAAACGTTCTTGCCTTCCTTCTGTTTTGATCCCATGCTGTGCAAGATGGGAGGCAGCAAGAGCCAGGCGTAGTGTACGGCAGGGATTAACCCACCACAGACTTTAAATGGGCAGAGAGGGAGACTGCATATAAATATAAGTACACAAACACAAACACACCCAGATATGGATAAATGGATTGATGTTGAGTTTATTCTACAGTCTGTGAAATGGGTTGGCAATGGTATAGTGTGAAACAAATTGTATCATGAATTAATATGCATAGAATTGAGAATACACTTTTTCCATCTGGAAAAAAAATAAACATTAAAAATATTTACAGATCTCTCTTCTCTGCATAAAAAATCTGTGACCTGAAAAGGGTGGTTGTTCACACTGTTGTTACGAGGCTTAGATCAACATCCTTTAAGTAGCTAGAGAACACCTCAAATCTTTCAGAAATAGAAATCCAATGGAAGTTTCCTGTGAGGTTTAGCTTAAAAACAGAGATAGGAGATTAACAAAGCAAACAAATCAGAAAATACTCAAAAGTCCAGACCACAAACTCTTTAACCATCAGAGCACATATATATATTAAAATATGTATGCAGATATATGTACATTTACTTTACTACCAAAAACGTTTTTCTACCATTTGTTCTTTTGTGTTAATAGAATGGAAATTTGGAGGAGAGGTGAAACCTGTATGACATATCTGTCAAAATATTCATTACAAACAAAACTCTTCACACTTTTTAACAGTAGATGTTATTTTATGCACATGTTTTGATGTCAGCGTGATTATCTCTTTGTCATTTCTAGTTTGTAAGTACTCTTTTTGCCTAATTTGACAGCATTCATTCTTGTTCTCTAACTTTCTAAAGGTCTATTCCTTCAGAAAAGCTAGCATTCTGTTGTCAAGTAGATTTTTACCATAGTAGATAAATCATTGCTGACCTTTTCTAGATTGTCTGCAACGTCCCTTATTTGACATGATTAACACTATGCAATTTATTGATCATATTTTATTTCATTGTAGCTTTTAAGTACTGCATAATAATTAAGGTGAATCTTATGTTGTAAATATAATTTTTCTCTCACAATAATTTAGTCCTGATGTATAGTTTTCGCTTTTTTCACCCCTCACTCTAATTTCTTTATAATTTTTAGAATTAGGAAGTCATTAAAGAAGATGGCAAGAGACATAAATATGAAAATCATAGAATCATGGAACAGTTTGGGTTTGAAGACATCTTTATGAGGTCATTTAGTTCAAATTTCCATTACAATGAGCAGGGGCATCTTAAACTATAAGAAGTTGCTAAGACTCCCATCCAATCTGACCAGTAATATTTCCAGGGATGGGGTATACACCACCTCTCTGGGCAACCTGCTCCAGGGTCACACAACCCTCATTGTAAAATACTCTTTCATTATATCAAATCTAAGTTGACCTTCTATGCATTTAAAACCATTACCTCTTGTCCTATTGCAAGAGACTCTGAGAAAATGTTTGTCTACCTGTGTCTTATGAAGTTATTTTAAGTACTCAAAGGCTACAAGGCGGTTTCCCCAGAGCCTTCTCATCTGCAGGCTGGACAACCCCAACTCTCTCAGACTTTCCTTGCAGAAGAGATACTTCATGCCTCCAATCATCTTCATGGCTCTCCTCCAGATTCACTCCAACAGGTACATGTCATTCCTATGCTGAGGACATCAGAGTTGGATTCAGTATTCCAGCTGGGGTCTCATGAGAATGAAGGGAAAGAGTTACCTCCATAGACATCCTGGCCATCTCTTCTCCTGGTGCAGCCCACGATATGGTTGACTTTGTGGACTGTAAATGCACACTGCCAGCTAAGGTCCACTCTTTCATGCACCAGCACCCACAAGTCCTTGTTTTTAATTCTCCAGTCTGTAAAATTATTAAATTTGATCTGCATAAGATCCATTAGACGTCCTCTGTGTATGAGTTATTGGCTAAATGAAAAGCTAGCATAGAAAATAGTTATGATTTTTTTTCAGTGTTTTATTTTGGGACATTATACCTTAAAGTTGTACCATGCTGAAAAGTAAAAATTGAATGAGGGTAAAAAACTGGAAATGGATACATGCAATATTGTGTATTAAAAAGCAAATGCAGGGAAACATTTTTTGAGCTCAGGGAAATACAGTTTTGACAAAACTGGCTCAGCATAGCTTAAAACAGTATGGGAGGAGTTCTGAAATGGCACCTGTCTGCTTATCCATTTGTAATATTGACAGAACATAGATTTGTAGTATGCAGAGTTGACAATTTCCAACCGGATGTTGAAGCACTGATCTACATGACAGGAATTGTGATCATTAGTTGCCATGCTTGAAAAGGATGTGGACAGATTCAATGTGGTTAGGTGCAATCAGTCCTGAAATTAATGCATAAATGGAAGAGACACTTTTTCATTATTGCCTACTTTGGGGGAAACAGTGGGTGCACTACTGTCAGAGTTCAGACTGATAGATATTGATACAAATCATTTTTATATGATCTGCCTATTTATTAGAATTGCTTTTCTGCTCTTTATATGGAAGTCCATGATGCATTACATTCTGAACTTCCTAATGTTCAGATTGCTGTTCTCATTGCAAGAAATAATGAAATGGATTCATTACTTTATTTAAAATATTCTGATTCATTTTAGGATATACCTTCTTCAGAGATTTCATATACCCTTTTGTTGAGGACAAAAAATTTCAACAAATATTTTTAGATTATGCATGCACACAAACAGAAACAAGAACCTGAGAAGATACAAATTCCTACTAATGTTTTCAGCATTAGTAAAACTCTATATTTTTAATGTAATGATGAACAGAGAGGAATGAAGATGACAAGCAGCTGCTTTTTTAAATGCATCAATACAAGAGAAGCAATTTTTTGGTATAGTTTTAAGTTTTCTTTTGAAATTATATTTTGCAAAACATGGTTCACTTACTTTGAATCTAGAAAGCTCAATCAAATAACAATCCATTAGTACCTCAAATTTTGCATATGTGGGGGATTCTACTTTATGTATTTGTCTTTTGAATACAGAAGATGAAATGTGAAAGCTGAAAAAAACTGCCATGAGTTCTCTGGACACAAAGATATTAAAAGGAAATTAACACTACTACAGTGATACAAACAATCTGATTAAAAATTACTTATTAGTCTAGTCCTGTACCACTACTCCTGGCCTTCAGGCCAGTATCCCTCTAGAAAGTTGTACTTGTGGAGGAAAAGAAGAAAATATATCTTATCCTTCACTGCTAATTTTAAAAAGGCACCTTCAAACTATTTTGAAGGTGAGTATATGATTAGAACACTAAAATTTGGAGCAGGAGGGCAAAATGCTGGTAAGATATGCAAACACAAATGTATCATTAATGTAATCCCGAGAACAACTGATGTCTTTGGTATTTTCAAATGTGTTTGGGTGCTTGAACTTTACCATCATCTTACATTTTTTTAGAGAGAGAATTGTACATCCCTTATTGTACACGCCTCCTATGCCTTATTTCAAATGTAGAATATTTGGGTTATTACCCTTTATGTCTCTTGCTACTTTATTAGTGCTTCTTTTTTCATCATAGATCTGTAGAAACTTCACTTTTTAGTTTTTTATTTGCTTAGAGTCTGTTCTATGACAGGCAAGGTGTTTTCCCTGTACAACTTCATCAAATAAATACCTGCTTAAAAAGGCTTCCTGAAAATAGTAATTTCAAATGAAGTCAGAAAGTCAGCTTCATCCTGGGCCCAACTTAAATGCCTCTAACACATACGTGGGGAACAAGAGAGTTACAAAAACACGTTTCACCTGCAGGGCTATGATCTTATTGTCATGGAGATGTGGTGGAATGGCTGCTCTTTAACGGAAGGAATGGAAGGACATGGCTGCTCTTTAATGGAAGGAATGGAAGGCTCTTTAGGAAGGACAGACAAGAGACAAAGAGGAACTGCCCTCCATGTCAGTGACCAGCTGGAGTGCAGGGAGTTCCACCCAGGGATGGATGAGCAGCAGCTTGAGAGCTTATGGATCAGGATTAAAGGGACGGCAGGGACAGGTGGCATCATAGTGCGAGTCTGGGGCAGGCCACCCAACAGAATGCTGAGATGATGAGGCCCTTTACAAACAAACAGGTGCAGCCTCATGTTCACAAGCCCCTGTGGGGGACTTCAACCACCCCAATATCACATCAATTTTTCTGTGTTGGAGAGAAAACAGAAAGGAATAAGCAAGTTCCTGGAATGTGCTGGTGGCAATGTCCCTCTCCAAGTACAGCAAGGAGATGTTGGGCTGAACTGTTTTCTTACCAACCAGGAGGAGCTGTTGATGTGGGGAACTTAATGTTCAAGGGCAGCGTTGTCTGCTGTGACAATGAAATGGTGGACCTTGAGGTCCCTAGCAAAGTGGGAGAAGAACACATCAACTACCCTGGACTTCGAGGGAACAAACTTTGGCTTTTTCAGGAGTCTGCTTGATAGAGTGCTGTGTGATAAAGCCTTGGAGAGAAGAGGGGCTCAAGAAAGCTTCTTAATATTGGAGGATCACCTTAGACAAAAATGCCAGGAGGCCTGTGAGGATAACCAAGGAATTCCTAATTTCCTAAGAGATCAAGTTAAAAAAGCTAAAGCCCTGATAAAATTAAACCTGGCCAGGGGCACTAACAGCAACACGAAAACTTCTGTAGAAGCATCAGTGATAAGAGGAAGGCTAGAGAAAATGTGAACCCTCTCCATAAGGAAACAGAAGACCTGGTTAGCCAGGATATGGAGAAAGCTGAGGTACTTAATGATTTTCTTGTCTTGATCTTCACCAGTAAGTGTTCCAGCAACACCACCTGAGCCATAAAAGACAAAAGCAGGGACTGCCAGCAATAGGAGACCAAGTCTGAGACTATTTAAGGAATGTGAATGTTCACAAGTCCATGAGACCTGGTGAGATGCATCTCCAGGTCCAGAGGGAACTGGGAGAGGAACAGTAAAGGTTTATTTGTTGCAGTATGCTTTGAACCCATTTTTTCCTTTCATGACCTGTTGATTTCCTAGTGCATGACGACTCTCAGGAATTCATGAGGTCTGTATTTCCAGTACCGCTTGAAGCAAGTAACCAGATTAACATACTTAACACTTTTTTGATTATCTCTAATAATGTTCTACTTTGTTTATGGACTTAAAGATCATGCTAAAGAGAACTATATGGGCAGTTAATACTGGGCTGTGTTATACCAGCCAGCCTTTCTGTTTTATGAGTAACAGTTATGAGACACATACTGTTCATTATCTATTTCACATCTGGTAGGCTCCTATTTCATATATACATGGAAAAGCTCAACAGCTGCTGTTAATGTTGTGCTGTTGTTGTCTACCCTGCAATACACTGGTCAGCCTCAGAAGTAAAGAAAAAGAAATATGATGACAGAAGGATAACTAGATCAAAAAAATGTAGAATCTCTACTTCAGTCATGTATACTCACCCTCATATTACTGGACTGGGAATAAAAGTCACCTTATTGGGTGACTGGGAACACCAGTCAAATTTTAAGGAATAATATACTACACTGACAAGGGTAATTTAAGAAAATTTTATTTTTATAGAATATTTATTTATTTTATGATTTGTGCCAGGAAAGCTTCCATTTGTGTGATAGAGTATTAACATACAAAGAAAAACCAAACAGCTATATTCTAGGCTGAGAATGAGTTAGAACAATATAAATAAAGTCAAAAAGAAAAAAAATAATGACACTGATATAGGGAACATAAGATTTCTGCTACTCCCTTTGAAAGAAATATTGGTTCTGCCTTTGAACATTTTCCAAAGCTGAAATAAGAAAAAAATTATAACATCAAGTTTCATAAAGAGCAAGGCTAATGTTCCATTCTAGCCTAAGTGACAATGAGATCTACTCCAAATGACATTATTTTTATCATCAAGATCAGGACTGAGCAACTTCCCGAAAATGTTTTTGGCATGATTTAAAAGAAATTGTTCATTAACAGCTTTCTTTAGAGGGAGAACACGGATGACAACATTGAACTTTTTAATAGTTTCCAATAGCACAGACATCCAGACTTCAAGATCTTGTGGACCTGTTTAGGTGTGTATTATTTCTCTCAGCTGAGATCTTTCCCTCTACTTAAGGCTCATCCAGGTTTGAAGAAGGAAGCATTCATCTGAACAAGCAAACCACAGAATTAAATAAAGAATGGTGCATATCTAGGAGATGTTGTATGGGGAAATTATGTCTGCAGTTCATCTGAAAAGAATAACTTTTAATATCTTTTCTTCTCCTCCACATCTCTCACAGCTTTACCTTTATGGTTTCTTCCTGCAGAAGCTGGAAAGAGACTTTTTACAGGGGCATGTGCTGATAGGGCAAGGAGTAATGGCTTTAAACTGAAAGAGATTAGGTTTAGATTGGACATCAGAAATATATTGTTTTCTCTGAGGGTGGAAAGATCCTGGAACAGGTTGCTCTGACATGTTTTGGATGTCCTATTCCTGGAAATGCTCAAGGTCAGGTTGGATGGGGCTTTGAGAAACCTGGTATAGTGAAAGGTGTTCTAGACCATGGAGATTGGAACTAGATGATCTTTAAGGTCTTTTCCAATCCAAACCTTTATATGTTTCTGTGAGTTTCCTTTGCAAATTCCTTTCTCTTTCTATAAAATTTTTATAGGGCTTCTCTCATTGCCCTTCCATATACCTGTGCACTTTATTTTGTACTCTTCAACAGACTTTTATTCCAGGGCATTCCTGTCTGGAAAATGTCATAGAATCATAAATCAATTTAAGTTTAATGAGACCTCTGGAAGTCGCATAGTTCAAGTTACTGCTCAAAGAGTTTCAATGAGAGTAAATAGCTAAAAACTGTATCCAGAAAAACTTTAAATAAAGACGTCCAAGGATATCTCTAAGGAATAGGTTCAATCTCTTCCTGTAACCAAACAAATTTCATGATAAAGAAAAAAAGTCCTTAAATGTATTCCAACCTTTCCATAACACAAGTTGACTAGGCATTTCCATACTCTCCAACCAGGAAAGAATTATACTGAAAAAGGTAAAAAAATACAATAGTATTATGGTTGAGACAGCAGTCATTAACAGTTCAGGGATTAAATAAGACAAATACTTGTGGGTCCCTTCCAACTCAGGACATTCCATGATTTTATGACTTATCTGATAAAAATAAAGGACTAAAAATCTCCTCAAAAAACATGATGATGATGATGATAATGATGATGAAGAAGAAGAATGTCTTACTAGCAGCAATGAAGATTGACCTTTCACCATCTGGCAGGTGACTACCTGGTCACAGAAATTTGTTGGTTGTCTCTTTGGGCTTTGTGAGCAAATAAATGCTTGGTCTAGAATATATTAGTTCCAGTCACTTGTTTTTTGAGCATTAGCCACTAAACTATTGCACTGTTCTTTAAGTAGTTTTTATTTTACTTTATCTCACTGTCTGAATAAGGATATCCAAGGAAAAGAGACACAGAGAGACAATTACAGAACCACCACTACAAGAAGATTGTTGCAGGCAGCACGGATGTTCAGTCTGAATATCGTGCTGTTCTATAAAAAATATAGCAAATGAGAATCTATGCTGCATGACTGCCCATTCCTATACTGAGTTTCCCTAAGCAAGAAGTTTTCATCTACCTCTCAGTTTGGTTTTCTTTTCACTAGCAACAGAGATTTGGGAATACCAGGTGGTGCCTTGTCTGCTGTGTGTTAAGGACATAATGCAGCTCTTACCTTCCCAGCAACTGAGAAGGAAGATAAAAGTTATCACTACACCTCTTCCAGCACTAAGTGTTAACTTCATTAACTGAATGAAAAATATCCAAACAAATAATGGGGAAAGATCCCATTCACTCTCTTTGGACTTCAATGTTGATCCATTTTTAATCATCCTTGGTTTTCTGTTGCAAATAGGAGCAATTTTTGTGATCTTCCTTATTCCTCTTCTCTTTGAACACAAGAGCAAGGAGAAATTAGTCTTCTCATCTAGAAAAACACAGTTTTCTTGACAAGTTAACTGATTACCTTAACTATTCTCCTTCTGGTCTGCTTCCTTTTGCACTTAGCATTTGGAAGAGCATAGAACTGATTTTAAGCCCTGCAAGGGTTTTCTTAGCATGCTCAAAATATTTTTTTGAGCTACATTATTCATATAAATTATTGTATCTTTGATTTATGTAATTTGTGTGCCTGAAATGGATGATTTGTTTCATTGGCATCACGATAAGAAAAAAAACCCCAAACAATGTTAAAATTAAGCATTAATAATTCATGCATTTTTTAGACATTTGTTTCAGTTAAATAAAATAGAAATGTAGCCACATAAAAATCCATACCTTTTAAAGCTGATTAGATCAATAAAGTATGATCTCATGAAGGATTTTATTATTATACTTCCTTTCTATGGTAACTGACTTCAGAAAAGCAGTTTCTGTACCTATTTTTGTTTTGGAATACTGCAAAACTGTTAAGTGGATTTATTCAAGACCATTCAAAACATTCTGTTACCTCAAAAGAACTGGTTTTTGTAATGATTTATTATTACAGATATTATAAAAATAATAAATAAAAATAAACCTAAACATTCTTTCCAGATGTTTTAACATGGCCTTCACATTGGAATAAAATGCTTCAATTTCTTTTTCAAAATCTGATTATTTCATTGCAAATACTTCGAGAATTTACAGCTGCAGAGGTAAATCTGGAGAAATGTGTTGCATAATATCCATCTCAGTGTATAGAACCTTCATAAAGTATTTGTGAGGAAACCAATACTTAAAGAAATTGTTTTATACATGTTAAGATTTTACTGAAGATGAAACAACTGCTGTTTATTGGTGGGTGGCAGAAAAACAAGATAAAAACAAGAAGTACATCTGAAAACTTCCAAAAAATAGGGAACATCTAAAAAACATATGTATTTACAGTCTGAACACTACCATCTATTGCCAGTGGCATGACACCAAGAAGAATTTCATCTTTAGGCACAATTATGAAAATCTTCAAAATAAAGCTAAGACATACCTACATATGCTTTCTGAGTATAACTCTCATATCAGTGCCTCTGAATAACCTACAATTAACTAGAATGAAAGACTAAATTATCATTTTTCATTAAATTTAGCTTCATTATGAAGTTTGCAAAATCTAGAGCAAGACTCACTACAAAGAAGGAACTAGTGTTTAGTTAAATTGAACATATTCACTTTCTCTTCTGATTAAAGCAAAATACAATCAGGCAACTTAAATAAGTAATACCATATCACAGAATTGTATAGATTATTACAACTGAAATATAGAAACTTTGTTTACCTTGTAGTAATACTATATGCATTCCTGTTCTGATACTAAAAAACACCTAAAATTCAATATGAGTAAGCCCCATATACTTCCAACTGTATCAATAGTGAAAAAAGGCAAGGATGAACTGGAAAAGCTACATCCTGGCTTAAAATTAAATACCATCTGACTTTGAATTAAAACTGTCCTAGAATTGTAACCACTGTAGAATTGAAGCTGCACCCAATTTTCACATAGTTAAGAAAAGCTGCTAACAAATTGAAGAGGATACAAAAAGAAAAAAAAAGGTTTTGATGCAGCTTTAGTTGGAAGGCAGATTTATTTATTAATAGTGTCTCTTGTAGCTTCCCCTCCCTCTCGTGAGGTGTGGAGGGTGCAATTTCAGTGACTCTGCTGTAATTCTGCTATAACACTTCCACAGATGCTTTAATGTCAATCAATCCCATCTCTCTGTAGTAGCTGACTGTCTCCCTAGCACTGCAATTCTATTCATTCAATTCATATTGAATTCTGTGGATGTATTAAAGGGACAGTTGGCTAGTATGGGGAGGACAGGGTTGATTGACTAGGCTTCTGTGCAAGAATTACAGTAGAATTACAGCACAGATGTAGAAATTGCAGCCTGCTGCTCCATAGAGGAGTTTGAATGGAAATGCTGCTGGAAGGGAAGAATTGTACCTATCAGAGATATTGCTAATAGTAGGAAAGTCTCCCAAAAATTAATCTTCATTAAAAACAATTTGGAGAAAAAAATAAGAAAGCTAAAATTCATTTTGAAGTGCAGTGGTTTTGAAAAATAATACAAAATCATTAAAATATACTGGGCTTTTTTTAATTACTGTTGGAAAATCTGTTTTTCTAAAGATGCTAGTAATGTTATGCTGTTCTGACAGCAGTACTGTTCTATAGCTTTGATCATCTAAATATCAGGGATACATTATAACCTAAATAGCAGGTTTTGTACGGAGAAACAGTTAAAGTGCATTCATTAAAAATACAGTTTGGCATTTCCTTCCTGATTCTTCATTCCAATGACAATTGAAAAACACACATACATAGTTTTCTTAAACTGGTATTTCTTATTTCAAGCATAGAATAAGTAGATTTTTTTTTGGAATTTCACATATGTTATTAACATCCACACACCAAAATCACATACTTTAGAACCAGGCAAACCTTAATTTTGTCTTTCTAAAGGGATTTAACAAACTTTTAATGCTTTTGAGTTAATAAATGTGTGCTAATCTAGTCATTTTTTATGATAGTAAGATCATTACTGCATCAGGGCATAGTACAATGATTCAAAAACCTCACCAACTGTCACTGGGCTTTAATTTGCTGTGTTATGAAATTCAAAAAGATATTGCCTATGATATGAGAGACACATTTAGTAAAAGATTTATATTATCCATCTATATCAATATTTTCACAGTATGCTGTAGCTTTCAGCTACTTCCTTTTAATTTTTGATACAGTAGTGATCTTATATAATATTATATAAAACATGTATTAAGTCAGGATATTTTTCCATTCAAATCTTCCAATCTAAAATACTTTTTTGTATTTTTTGTAACTTGTAGGTTATTACCATCATTACTCTTTTTACCTCTTCGGACCCTTTTCTATTTTTGCTGTAAGTATTTAATTTTTTATCCCTTTGTCAGTTTCAGCAGTTTTGTTGCCTGAAATAAATAAGATGTACTATACATTTAGATCAATAGGAAATAAATTTTAGTAAGATAGGAAATAAAATTTAGTGGGATTTTTTTCTTGGTACAGAATACCATCCCCAGAACAGACTACATAAACTATTTTTACTGAAGGAGAATTACAGGCTTTGATTAGCTGTTGTCCAAATTAATAATACTGACACAAGTTCTCTAAGATATCCACTTATAATTTTTAGTATGGATATGGATATTTAAATGAGCCTTTGGAAGATCTAGATACCTCTGTCCTCTCTGACCACAATTACTGTAGGCACAGTTATGTGACTACCTCGTAGTTAATGACTGGATGGAATTGTCTTCTGCTTCTGGTAAGGAACAAAAATCTCAAGATTCCAAAATGCATGTTTTTGACAGAGAAACAGAGAGGATTCAGTGCTTTTTTTTCCCAGGTGCTTATTTGCTCTCACTGCTGAATTAACTTTTCCACTCTGGACAATCAATTGACATTACTTCATCCTATGCACATCACCTGTGTTTGGTTGATTGAACAAGAAAGCTCACCAGGTGATGGATGCTACATCACACACTATTTGCCTAGTCTGGACTTACAATTATCCTTCTCTCTGACTTTACAGAAACAGTGCCAATCTAAATGGTGAGCCAGGTAATTTCCATGCTTAAGTTTCAGTGACTCTTCAGGCACATGAACAAGCTCAAGTCAGCTTCTTTGATGAGGTATCTCTGCATCATGTGATTGCATTCTGGGAGAATCAGAAATGTAATTTTTCATATGATAGAAGTTTGGATTTTATCTTCTCCTTTGTCTTTGCTCCTTCACTTTCTTATCCCTCAGACCTCAGCTGCATGCTATTTCATCAATGCTTTTGTAGACCTGGTGTAGCTGTGGACTTGAAATAGGACACTAAACCACTTACTAAAAGTGCCCCACCATAGAAAAAAGTAGTATTTTTTAACACAATGACTTTTCCCCTCACTTGCTCAGAGAAAGACACAGACTGAAAAAGTACAGAGAGTGTAGTGCAGGGGCAGGATCAACCAGGTAAAGGCAATTTATTCTACAATTATTTTATTTTTATGATATAAAAATGCCCCTCCTTCTTTTAGAATTTCAATTAGAATTATCCAATTGAATGTATTCCCTCATGTCTATTTATTAATGCACCTATGCAACTATTAAGATTTTGTTCTTTGGTAGGGCCTTTGGATGGGCTGTCTTCTGCTAGAAAAAACTAGAGCTTATTTTTCTTAGACCTGGGACCCAAAGTTTTAGTGTGCCATCTTAAGTTTCTTGTATCAATTCTATGCTCTTAATTTCTTGAGTTTACTGATTGCTTAATATTTACACATTTTATTTCTAATTTCTGCCTTCACTTTGTGACAAGTGAAAATTCATCAAGTTTTTTCTCTATCTTGAGAGAGTGTGTTCTCTTATCTGTGGGCCTTCCTTGAACTCAAAAGCAGTTCTTTTCTTTCAAAGGTATAGTGAAGGCGTAAGAAATTCTCCTTCTTCCATTTGGTTTCTCAAGGGAAGTTATGCTACTTATTTTTCTGTTACTTGAACTCTTTGACATATAAGGAAGGTCATTCAGAAATCTAATGAGAAAGCATATGATATTTATTATGCTTCCAGTATGCATCCTCACCTTTATTGGGAGGATTTATTTGTATGCAAGCTACACTGCCTTTGCCAGCTGAGCAAAGGTAAAGCTGTGCAAGCTGGCTAGTGTGAATGAAAGTATACAAAATGAAAATAACATATACTTGTACAGATTATGCTTTATGTGTTCAGAAAAGGTTTTACAGTGTAGTTTTCCTACATCTGGATGACACAGGTGCAGTTAAAAAAATAATCATCAATTTTTTTAGCTGGAGGCTGAGTCACATCTAAGCTGTACAATATAATACTGCCCTTGGTCAGAATTAGATGAGAAAATATGTTATGATGTCAGGTTTATGCATTGAACTCTATTTTTTTTTCAGTGTGTATCATTGGATACATATCAGATTTTAGGAAATATAGTTAAAAATTCAAGGGAATTCTGAAACAAACTACCTAAGCAAATAATATATAGAAGAATATGTTACATAAATAATGTCATAATGACATTTGATTGTTTTGTTACTGTCTGTGGAATAATACAAAAAAAAGACATAGTTTAATGAGAATACTAATTGTGTGATGTTGCAATAATTTCAACAAAAGAATGTGAATATTCTGTGCCAATGTTTGAAAGAATTTGTGTGACTTTTTTAATAAGAAATTACTTTTATATGCCTCACTGATACCTGCACAAAACCTATGCATGTATGAGACCAGTCTAGACAATAATATTAATGGCTTCAGCTAACATGAGGTACAGACTGGGATAAAGACAGGAGCTGTCTGGTTTATGCTCATTCTAAAGAAAAGAAAGCATAGCAGCTTGGAGGAAGTAATTAAAGTTCAAAATAAAAGTGAAACCCCTGAGATTTATTAAATGTTCCTTACTTAGAATTATTGGCCAAGTTTTGGAAATTTAATTGTTACTGGTTGACATTTAAAAATGACCAGGAGTGCTTTCCTTTTCCTGTACCTACTTAGAAAATGGCAACCTTTTCTGCTAGAGGTGTATATTATAGCTATCCATTCCTTTATTGTCTCTTCATTTGCCTACTGAGAAGACTAGTATGACCAGCAGGGCTAGGTAAGCCATTATCCTGCTGTACTCAGCACTGGTGAGGCCACAACTTTAGAAGTGAGTTTAGTTTTGGGCCCCTCATTTCAAAGAGGACATTGAGGTGCTAGTGTCCACAGCAGCACAACAAAGCTGAGGAAGAATCTGGAGCACAAGTCTTATGAGAAGCAGCTGAGGAAGCTGGGGCAGTTTGGTGTAGAGAAAATGAGGCTCAGATGAGACCTCATTGCTCTCTACAACTACCTGAAAAGAAATTTTAGTGAGGTGGGGCTTCATCTCTTCTACCATGTATCAAGTGAAAGGATGAGAAAAAATGACCTTAATTTTTGCTGGATGAGGTTCAGATTAGATATTGAAAAGTTTTTTTATTTTTTTTCACTATAAGGGTTGTCAAAGCATTGAGTGGACTGCACAGGGAAGTGGTGGAGCCACCATCTCTGGAAGTTTTCAGGTGGTATCTGGATGTGGCACTTGGAGATCTGGTTTAGGGGTGATTATTACTTGGTTGACAGCTGGACTGGGTAATTTTGAAGGTCTCTTCCAATCTTGGTGATTTCTGTGATTCTGAATTAATCTCTGTAAAAAAAAATACTTTTGAGATTATTCAGAGACTGAAGCTGGAGTTGGATGTGCTGCTCACATGACATTTGTGCCAGGTTAAAACATTTTGTGCCTATCCCACTCATCTCTTTTTTTAATATTTTTTCCTTCCCTTTGGAAGGTCATGCTCTACCCAAAGGAGGAAAACCTCATTATTATTAAATATGCAAGACTATTTTTGTTGTCTAGACATAATCCTTTTAGAGAGCTGTGATACATGCACATCTGCCAGCAAAGCAGAGGAGGTCAAATTAGGAAGTGGTGGGTCTCCATGTGTGACCTGGGGAAGATAACCTGTTTGCAAAACTCTGCTGCTGCCAGAGAAGTTAGCCTGACCAATCTGATGTGGTTTATAGTGACCTTCAGTACTCTGGACACTTTGCAGAGCACTATGTCTTCTTTTCCAGATGGTGCTTAAGTATGTGTATTTTGACTTTAATATACAAATTGAGCTACACCTGTCCTTACCTGAAAGGTTTCCTCATTTTTTCACAAATGAAATGGGAATAAGTTTATCTACCCTTTTATTGTATTTTATG